>JAUJYZ010000484.1:0-318425 GCA_033675265.1 Actinostola sp. cb2023 | reverse complement strand
CATCTTCAAACAGTTTAGGTCATACTTGTTGTCGTCATCTGCAAAAATACACAACTAACTCCTTTTGTCTGATTCGGGTTGAACGTTTTTCCGAAATCCATTCAAGACTCCAAGTTTCGTTGCTCGACACCACGTGACATAGCCCATCGCGGCTGTTTACGCGACCATTCGTAATGTTGGGGCTTTGGTGTTCTGATATTCAAGTGAGTATAAATTAAACCACGGTTGATAGGAAATGTTCAAAACAAGTTTTGTCTTGTTTCTGGAGTCCTTCTACGAGTGATCCAGTGGAAGTTTTAACGTGCCTGAACGTGTTACAAAAATCCTTTATAAGTTCTGCTTTCGATAAAAAACCGTTTGTATGGTCGGTGATAATGGCGAATATAGTGATCTCATCTGGGCGTCTTTGAACTATTCCTTTTGCTCCTTTACGAAAGTGGGATTCGTAGAATATTAATGCTATCCTAGCGCCACGATGGTTAACGGATCGTTTCCTAGTGCAAAATGCTGTGTCTTTTCCATGGTAACTGAACGTCAAGCATCTTTTCGGGATTGGTGGATTGCTCCTCTTCTGGAAAACGAAAAAGAAATATTCTTCACAAAAAAATGCGGTTTCTCGGGATTAAAATAAATGACAATAGGTTAATAAACACATAGTGACATTATTTGTTGTCATTTTAATGAACTACTGTTTTTTAGCATTTTACTATTAAAATTGGAAGGCCAAATGGAAGGTTATATTTTTTATTGTAAAAATAAAAAACTTCTTACAGTTCAAACCTCTAGTAATGCGGTTACGTTTACATTACGCCTACGTTGCCTTACGTTACAATTTCGTTACATTTGCATTACGTTTACATTACCTTAATAGGTTAACATTACGTTACATTACGTTACGTGCATTAGGTACGTTTCCATAGCGTTCCATTAACGTTTCCGATGACGTTACGTGACAGTAGGTTACATATACCTTACGCTACATTAATTATATTGGCATTACATTATTACATTACGTTATATTACCTTAAGTTACATTACGTTACATAAACGTTAAACATTACCTTAACGTTACATTTACCTTACGTTACATTACGCTTCACGTTACATTACCTTACGCTACTTTACGTTACCTTGACGTTATATTACCTTACGTTACGATACTTTACATTACATTTCCTTTCGTTACATTACATGACCTTTACGCTACTTTACTTTACATTACGCTACGTTACATTACATTTCCTCTCGTTACATTACCTTACGCTACGTTACTTTACGTTACAAGACGCCGACGTTATTCAGGTGTCATGCTTGCCTTAACTACTATTTGTACAACCTTTGAAATGTTCATTTTCAAACCGGTTCTCTATGACTTTGTAAAGCAAAAGCATGAAATTATAAAGCTACACAGAAAGATGACGTACTTCAGGCATCCTCTGGAAAAACTAGGAATGGACAAAACAAAACGATTAGCCTTTAAAAGGTGCACACACACAAGCGGCTTGGCAACCATTGCGCGCATGCGCGATGACAATAAAATGATTCAGTTACAGGTGTGTGTCCACCAATTCATTTGTTGGACACAAGCGTATTGAAAGAACATCACATATTTAAGTCATTTCAATAATTCTGCCACATGCCCGCAATGCATGCTCCCATGAGTCATTTCAGATGTATTGATATACACCCTAATTCAATAAACGTTGATCATGGGCAATCTGAAATGGATGATCTGAGACCCATTCTCGTACCCAGAGCCCACTCCTCATTTGGTTTGTCGTTGGCTCTGGGAAACCCTGTTGCTTCGGTCGTCAAATTTTGACGGCCAAGTCGTCAGAGCGCATGCTCATACTAAACGACCGCTGAGAGCGGGTACTGTGGAAGAGTCTACTGGCTACGTAATTTTTACGTTGGTTTGAATATTCAAACAATGTAACAAGTACACAAGTTTGTACATTTATCTTCGTGTAGCCGTTTAAAAGCCCTTCGACGTTCATCACCGTTCTTCTCTGGCTCTGTTGCGATAAAGGCTGGACGATAAATACATGTTCTAATATAATCTTGCATGTGAGCCTTCCTGTCTTCCGCTTTTGTTATTGTTTGTCCTGAATTATAAAAATATTCCTTTGAATACTCAAAGCGAGTACGATCGATTGTGTCCAGATTGTGTCTGTAGCCGTTACTTTTATAATTTATGTATTGTTAGATCTCCCTTTACGAATTTATGTCTACACAGTCAATGAGTCACTCTCATTTCCATTGATTTATTATTCAAAAAAGGTATATAGTTTTTGAAATAATATTGTATGAAATTACTACAACCGTCGCTGTCATTCGTTTCGTTCACTTTGCAAGTTTGAATCTTTGTTTATCTCATGGACCAATCAAATACGATCATTCATTGTTGATTTCAACAGCCAAATGAAATTCGCTAAAATTTCAGGGTTTCCCAGAGCCTACGACAAACCAAATGAGGAGTGGGCTCTGGGTACGAGAATGATCTGAGACCAAGACGAATTATGGGAAACTGAGGGTCTTTCGTTAGTAACATGTGAAATTCATTCATTTGATCTGAAGCTTGGAATCATGCTTGATATTTGAACGAGATAATGGCGGAGGTTAGCTTGAATTTAAAAGTTTCAGATCATCCAATTCAGATCGACCGTTATCAACGTTAATTGAAATAGGTGTATACGTGTATTGTTCAAATAAAACATTAAACAAAATATTTAAATTAGCTTTAAGATCAAGGAGGCGTTGCACAATCATTGGTTTAAATCCTGAATCAGCAACTCTACCACGTTGATTAACAAAAATATTATGTAAGGTTAAAACCTTAAACTCATTCATTAATATTTTTGTTAATCAATTCCTTTGTAATGATCTCATCATTATTCTCATATATAGCTAATTGCATAAATCGTTGTCGGGTTGAAAATCATAAATCATAGAACCTGAGACCGCAAGGATGGATGGGAAATCAGTTCATGAACCACCGTTACATGCAGATATATTCAATGTTCTCGTAGTTTTGAAGGTATATGAGCTATTTACTAATTAAGATCCTACAAGTCTGGATAAAAAGGTCGATGATTTGACAGTGTTATTTGAGAGTTTTAATTTCCCAGAATTCCTTGTGGTCCATAGCTTTCATGATTTTTCGACCCGACAACGATTATGCAATTAGCTATATACTCCTTCAAATTGGATAGCATTTTTTTTGTGAGTTTGCATGAATTTTGAAATCCGTTGTAAGATAAATTATACTGTAAGATAGTGATGGTAGTAACTATTATTATTATTATTATTATTATTATTATTATTATTATTTTATTATTATTATTATTATTATTATTATTTATTATTATTATTATTATTATTATTATTATTATTATTATTATTATTATTATTATTATTATTATTATTATTATCATTATTATTATTGTTATTATTATTATTATTATTATTATTATTATTATTATCATTATTATTACCATTATTATATATTATTATTATTATTATTATCATTATTATTATCATTATTATTATTATCATTATTATTATTATTATTATTAATTATTATTATTATTATTATCATTATATTACCATTATTATTATTATTATTATTATTATTATTATTATTATCATTATCATTATTATTATCATTATTATTATTATCATTATTATTATTATTATTATTATTATTATTATTATTATTATTATTATTATTAATATTATCATCATTATTATTATTATTATTATTATTATTATTATTATTATTATTATTATTATTATTATTATTATTATTATATATATGTGGTTCAACACTTTTAATGTGGTATGTAAGCTATATCGGTATTTCTACGTTTGACGAAACCTTACGAACTATATTTATTTACGTTATTGAACTCAAATCATAGAAAATATAGAGAATTTAAATATTATATGTTTTATATTTGACTACCTTGCAGTAACCAGGGAATTTTTTGTTTGTATTTTTAGGTCAATAACCAGGGAGTATGAACTTCTATAATCCCATTTAAACGAGGTTAAAAAGTCTATAACTTTTTTGATTTTGAAAGAATCCAAGATTGAATACCTGTAGTACTCAGCGCCAAGCAATTTCGGCCCCAATTTTGTTTGTATTTTTTGTTTTCTAAACAAATTCATTTAAAGGATAAACTTAGGGTATTTTCATTATGCTACATAATTTGTAGTACTCACCATTATAAATTGCGAAATCCTGAACGATTCGTCGGAAGAAATATTCTCTCGTTTCACCAAGTGCTCTTACACGGCCCTTTGCTTTCCAAAATCGATTTCGTCATCGTTGGCTTGGTGTTTGAGCCAAAAAACTATATATAAAAATAAGTTTACTTGTAGAACAAGAAGTGTTTTAAAAGAACACGAAGAAAGTTATTTCACTGGCGTCGATTATTTGTGTACTAGAAACATGATAGTGAGACAAAGACGAACCCACCACACACTTAACTCGCTGTTTCTTATTATGCAAATTGTTATTAATTGTTAACTATGACCCGTCATTCCTTGGCTTGTTCTTCTTCGCTACCAGTTAACCACCAGAAGCAACGGTGTCACTAGCAAGACCTTTGAGAATTTCTAGTCTATTGTGCGCGTCCAATGTCCAAGAATATATTCTCTAAATAATCGCACACGAGAAATATTTGCGGACGAAAAATCAAAAATTCATTATGAAATTAGGCGACTTCTGAAGACACAAATATTCACTCTTCGTCAGGCAGATAACGTCTTCAGATATGTTAACTCCGCTCCAATTGGAACCTTATGTGTTTCTATTACTAGTCCGTAAATAGCAAAAAAATAGCATCGAATGATTGGAATGAGTTTTACTAGGACGGTGTATAGTTCATTGTCACTAAAGAATGTATAGAGCCGTTTCTCAATGTCGTCGGGAAAGCAAGAGCTTTTACAGTCACATGGCGATAGAACGCTTGAAATGAATGGAGGGATGAACCACGCTGAAGAACTACTCCACTGGATAAGAAAATAATAATAATAAAATAATAATAATATATAATAATAATAATAATAATAATAATAATAATCATAATAATAATAATAATAATAATAATAATAATAATAATAATAATAATAATAATAATAATAATAATAATAATAATAATAATAATAATAATAATAATAAACCGAATGCAATAATGGCGGAATAATTTGCATAAACTGAGAAAAAATACGAATTTTAAATATATAATAAGGGGTGGGGGGGGGGGGGGGGGGGGGGGGGGGGGGGGGGGGGGGGGGGGTAGGGGGGGTGGGGGGGGGGGGGGGGGGGGGGGGGGGGGCGGACTGCTCTGAGAAAAGTTCAGCCAAAAATGTATGGACCTCCCCCTGTTTGGAGTCTTAAATTGTTTAGCCCTCCCAATATTTGAGTTCAAAAAAATGTGGCCCTCCCCCATTACAAGTGAACATAAAAATCATGAAACAGTACATACTGTACATCTCAACAATAAATCCCAATACGTAAATATGCATATTTATGGAGCTTTTTAGCCGATAACAAGGAAACCAAGGGGTTGCACGTGTAGCGAGCGCTGTAAGCGTGAGACGCTAGGGGGTTTAGGGGGCATGCTCCCCCTGAAAATTGTGAAATCCAGAGGGTCTAAAAAAATGCAATTTCCAGCTTTCTGCAAGAGCTATTTGTGATTTACACGTATCGCTAATTTGCACTTTCAGTAGCGAGCGCCATAGGCGTAAGCCGGTAGGGGGTTTGGGGGGCATGCTCCCCCAGAAAATTTTGAAATCTAGAGGGTCGAAAATGCTATTTCCAGCGTTCTCCAAAAGCTATTTGTGTATTTACAAGTATCGCTAATTTGCATGTGTACAGTAGCGAGCGCCGTAGGCGTGAATCGGTAGGGGGTTTGGGGGGGCATGCTCCTCCAGAAAATTTTGAATCTAGCTATATAGCTGGTCGAAAATGCTATTTCCAGTGTTCTCCAAGTGCTATTTGTGATTTACACGTATCGCTAATTTGCACGTAGGTAGGCGTAAAGCCGGTAGGGGTTTTGGGGGCATGCTCCCCCAGAAAATTTTGAAATCCAGAGGGTCGAAAATGCTATTTTCAGCGGTTCTCCAAGAGCTATTTGTGATTTACACGTATGGATAATGAGCACATTTTCGATGGTCTTTCATGTTCAAATTTGCCAAATAGAACAAGGAGCGAGAGCTTGATAATAGATACTGATTAGTGATGAAGACTTGGTTTATATAAAAATGAGGTTAAAAAATGATGACCCTCCACAAAACTCAAATTAAAAAATTGTGATCCTCCCCAAAAGTAGCGCTTAAAAAATCGTGACCCTCCCCCCAAACATAGCAGCCCTCCCCCACCACTTATTTATCATTTTTTGAAAGAACATACATAGTCTAGTAATACATCAAAAGCCCATCAATTTTAAATGAAAACCCTAGTAAAGTTATAACCATTTGAATTCTAGCAATTGCATGGAAACGAGGCTAGTCAGTCCAAAACTCAATTTCCCATACAAATCTTTGTGATTTCAATTTCGCTATAACTTTTTACATTTTTTGTAGAATCGCTCTAAAGTCTTGTAGGTTTGTTTTTTTGTTATTATACTCTTTGAAACGATGGCTGTAACATATCACTACTATACAACAATGAGATTTACTGATTCCGCCATTATTGCATTCGGTCTATAATAATAATAATAATAATAATAATAATAATGAAGAACAGTTATTAGATGCCATGCCTGGTAATATATGAATTGAGGGTATTTAACTTCGTCAGGCAAAGGGAATAGACGACCAACGCGTATTCAGACGTTTCGCCTGTGAAGGCTTTCATCATGCAGTGGTATATTTTAAACTGAGAATCACTATCTTAAATGACTTACATTTGAATTCTGAAATACCCAATGGTATTTAGTTGATTAAACAATACTTTATATAATTACAATAGTAGTGTCCTGGGAATACAGTCATTTGCAAAAATTCTGGGCCGCCATGATATATCAATATATCAGTATATCGGGTGCATTAATGGGTAATTAAATAATACTATTTTGAGTTTCCTAACGTATAAATGAAGCAAAAAAAAAAACAACGTATGACTAAAATAAAACATTATACTAATTATTTCTACCAACTTTGCTGGCGTTAACCCGCTTTAAGGGGAATTTTTCGATTATTTAATTACCCATAATGCACCCGATATATTGATATATTGATATTTCTTAGCGTCCAGAATTTGTGCAAATGACTGTAGTAATGACAATATATAGTTATATGCAGAGAAACCTGCCTACATTCATGATGTTAGTTGAATGTTTTCTTATTTCAAGTGCTTCGATAACTTTACGCTCTTTGGGGAATTTGATGTTTGTGTGAAGTATTTTCCATCTAATTGGGAGATTCTTTCAGGAAGTTGGCAGAGTGTGATGCCAAATGTGTAAACACGGTCTGGCCTCGGAGGTGTTCTTTGATCCGTGAACCAATGGTGCGTCCTGTTTCTCCAAAGTAGACTGCTTGACAGTAAGAACACTTAATGTGGTAGATGGTATTCTTTGTCAGACATCTATTTTCCCTTTCGGCCAGCACACAGGTCTCACATTCGCTTGGACAATTTTGCTTAACTTTAGGCGCTGCGAAGATCTTTGAGAGTGGTCGTCCGTTCATGAAGTGTATTCTAATACTGCCAATACCAGATCGTCGTATAACAGCTAGACAATGTGCGTCGTTTCAGTCCTCGTTTATGAATGGGATTTTTAGATAGATATCACTTTGATGATCTTCTGTAGTCGGTGCGTTCCGCAGCGTGCGCTTAATGGTTGTTTTGACAAACTTCTTGGGATAACCGTTCTGAATGAATATTGATGTAATTTTACGTAGTGACAATGTTCTTGAACGTTATAATTTTTTTTATGATCTTTTCTTTGTATCCGTGCGCATTAATGGTTTTTTGTAATTTTCTTTCTTTTTTTTTTTTTTTTTTTTTAAATTTTTCTCTCCTCGTCTCTCCAATCAAAATAGCTCTCTTGGATGATATGGGGCCATGACTATCCCACGGTACAATACACTGGCTATGTATGGGCTTGACATATAGTGTGGTAGAGAATGATCGCTCTCATGGTCCAGAGAAACCATGGTGTCCAGAAATGGTAGTTGGTTTCTTGTGGCATCTCAATGGTGAATTTCAGTGCAGTATTCAAGCTATTAGCGGTAGATAGTATTTCCTCTGCAGTGATCCCATCAGACATCCATGCGATGAAGATATCGTCGATGTAGCGTTTGAGTGACATCAAGGCTTTTGTCCTGAAATTGGCATAGTATCTGTATGTCGATCTCGTTCATGTAAATGATTGCTAGTGCTGGGGCAAGGTTGTTCCCCATGGCGAGTCCAGTCTTCTGGGTATAGCCTTTATCTCCGATCAGGATTACGTCGCTCGTCAGACAGAGTCGGAGAAATGATTCAAAATCGTCATCATTTAAACCTTTCAGTTCGCAATCCGATTTATACTTTGAAAAGAAGTGTTTAGCCACAGAGAAAACACTGGGTGTAGTTGTGTCTATATCCTCCAGTGGAATGGAGCCATACAAATTACAGACATCAAGGCTGCAAAAACCCTTAACTTCTCCGTCGATATCAGATAAAGAACTTGATAAATTCTTATGTGTTCTTAAGATGGGCCGGTACATGTCTTAAGAGTGTATTTAGTGAATTCGCCATGAATTTTAGACAGACGTGTGGCAGGGGTGTCGGTAGCTGCATGTATTGGTCGGCCTTTCAGGTATCCCACTTTGTGATCTTTAGGTAGGCAATAGGCCGAGCAGGGTAGTGGTTCACTGCAAGTGTTGCTCTTAAGATCTTGCCAGAGTTTGGGGTCGTGTTTTCGATACTTATCTGCAATCTTGTTAAGTTTGTCCATTGAATCGTATCATTTCCGTCCTGGGGAGATTCAACTTCTTTTTTGGCTTGTAGTTTCCCGTTTCAATGGTACTTTTACGAAGGATGTCTTCATAGTGGTTGTCGTCGAGAGCAACTAGTCGTTTTGACTTGTCTTACCACTTGGTTAGGAGGGGGATGGTATACGTGTCGCTTAGAAACGACGCACATTGTCTGTTATACGACGATCTGGTATTGACAGTATTAGAATACACTTCATGAACGGACGACCACTCTCAAAGATCTTCGCAGCGCCTAAAGTTAAGCAAAAATTGTCCAAGCGAATGTGAGACATGTGTGCTGGCCGAAAGGGAAAATAGATGTCTGACAAAGAATATACCATCTACCACATTAAGTGTTCTTACTGTCAAGCAGTCTACATTGGAGAAACAGGACGCACCATTGGTTCACGGATCAAAGAAACACCTCCGAGGCCAGACCGTGTTTACACATTTGGCATCACACTCTGCCAACTTCCTGAAAGAATCTCCAATTAGATGGAAAATACTTCACACAAACATCAAATTCCCCAAAGAGCGTAAAGTTATCGAAGCACTTGAAATAAGAAAACATTCAACTAACATCATGAATGGCTGTGTAGGCAGGTTTCTCTGCATATAACTATATTGTCATTACTATTCCCAGGACACTACTATTGTAATTATGTAAAGCATTGTTTAATCAACTAAATACCCATTGGGTATTTCAGAATTCAAATGTAAGTCATTTAAGATAGTGATTCTCAGTTTAAAATATACCACTGATGAAGCCTTCACCGGCGAAACGTCTGAATACGCGTTTGTCGTCTATTCCCTTTGCCTGACGAAGTTAAATACCCTCAATTCAATAATAATAATGATGATAGTTATATATGTTTCTTAAAAACGGAAAAGACATATGTGTTAGAACGTACGTACCTTTCTCAGGTGCTATGTTGATAGCGATCCTTTCAATATTTAGTTTTCCAACTCATTTATTTCTCGACTTGACTACCAGAATTAATACGTATAAACTTATTAAATGAAAAAACTGGTGAGACATAACCCAAACAGGACTTCCCGGGGAACTTAATTTAACAAAAACAATTGCCAATTAAGGATATAAGCTAAGGGAAATAAAGCAGCTCCGTGCTGAGGGGAATTCCCCTAAAAACTGGTCAACTAACAATGGCACAACACCTACCTAGAACTGTCCTGCGTGCGCTACGATACTCACATGAATATAAAATAATGTCAATCGACGACCAATGTTTTTATACTACAAAACACATGCTAATACTTGTTTTTTGCTGCGTACAATGCTGCACGAGACTCTCTCTCTCTATATATATATTTATAAAATAACATATATATAACGCGCGCTCTGATTGGCTAAAAAGCTATGTGATATAAGAGCACATAAACATGGTTCATGACCTTGACGACCTTGAAGCGATGCAGTGGATTTGATCGACCACAAAAGTATTTTTTTCTGTTGTCAAACATGTTTTATTTACTAAACAAAAAGCCATAGAATTACAGTTTTTCTTGTTTAGTTAAGTTCAAGTTTCTATGTAGATGTGATTTTGATGATTTTAACCCGAAAATTAATTTTGCAAGAATTCAAACACGGCAAGAAACAAACTCGACGAATTGGTCCAATTATTTTTGTCCACAATAACGAAGAAAAACTAAATATAACGGCTCAGTGTTCTCAATCACATACTAACCATTTTGTAAGTTATATAGCTACACATATTTTCTCAAGTGTACGGCTGAAAATATCAAGAAAAGATAGCCGTATTTATACTGACAAAAGAGTGAAAACAGAGCGATTCTTGTAGCTACACAGCTACACGGCGGGTTCACCTGAACATTCATATCTCTAGTAAAATATGTCAAAGAGAAAAAATATCTTGAAATGTCTCAGACGTCCATCGTTTATACATTTCTTGTCGAGAAAAGCGATGAAAAGATTCAAAAATACGACAAAAAACTGTGGATATTTGGCTACCTGACTTCGTGCTCCATTCATCTAGTTGTCAAATATTTCAGAAAGTTTGAGGACTCTTCGTCATTGATCGTGATTCGGCTCAGCTTTTCTCACTTTTCTTCGTGTTTCGTGTTCACAGAATACAAAAACAAAGTGTAACAAGCATTCTTCTGTAATTTTTTCTGACAGAAAATAGCATTCTTCAAAACGTTTTTTCGTGTTCAAAACTGACCAAACGGGAAAAACGGCACACTGACGAAAGTTGTCGAGTCGCTTGCCATTTTGATTTCTTTCGTGAGATTTTGATTGGATGATGGGCGATTTCTGACGCTTTTCAGGAGAATTGAAAATTTGATCAGTAAAACCTCGCGTAAATAAAGGATTTTTACGAAAGAAATCCTTGCAGTTATTTTATAAAAGCCTTATAAAATGGTTTTTCCATGTTTTGTGCTCTTATATCAACACTTGGGATGTTGAGAGAACACTTGAAAAGCTTTAAAAATATCACTCGCCGGAGGCTCGTGATTTTTGCTCGTGTTCTAAAGCTTTTCTCGTGTTCTCCCAACATCCCGCGTGTTGATATAAGAGCACAAAACATGGAAAAACCATTTTATAAAGCTTAAATATAATATATCGATATTTCAAAGAGTTATAAACAGTGAATACTGCAAAAACTAATGACGTCTAACTTATTCGACCTTGAACAACTTGCAAGGCGAGTGTAACTCAACACGATCAGTCCTGCCCCTGCAAGAACCGATCGATAACGAATGGTACTGACATACGCTGAAAGCAGTTATAACTAGGGAGCGCGTAAGCAGCACTGAGACGTTTTTGACAACGCGGACGGCGCGCGCACTGAAGAATGATGTTCCAAACGAACGTCGACGTCCTTGATGGCAATCTACGGCGGCACTTCACCTGTTTTCACGTCGTAGATTGCCTTCACGGACGTCAACGCTGGGTCGTTTTTGAACATTATTCGTCAGTGCGCGCGCCGTCCGTATTGACAAAAAACGTCTGCTGCTTTTAAAAGTTCTCTAGTATCCCTGGTCCAGTGCACTTCTGGTCCATTTAATTTGGCGTTTCCCCGTCGTTTACAGGTTAAAGGGTGCCCCATTAGCTGCAGTGTTTGTCAATGTTTTTTTTTGCAGTTATATATACACCTATTTCAAATAACGTTGTCGCGTTCAAAGCAACAAGCGTCAAGCCAAGACCGA
The DNA here is from genome assembly GCA_033675265.1 of Actinostola sp. cb2023. Lineage (NCBI taxonomy): Eukaryota > Metazoa > Cnidaria > Anthozoa > Actiniaria > Actinostolidae > Actinostola > Actinostola sp. cb2023. Next base: position 306,272 of record JAUJYZ010000484.1, on the reverse strand, counting down.
AGTGAATGCTGGTTTTGTGTTTGCAATTATTTAAATCACAATTGTTTCTATAAGGACTAATTACAACATGTGAACATTTCCACGTGCTCGTTTGCATATCACACTTCGATCCATAGAAAATAGGTCTGATTTGAATAATTTGCCAACACAAAACCAGCATTCATTTCGGTCTTGGCTTGACGGTTGTTGCTTTGAACGCGACAACGTTATTTGAAATAGGTGTATATCATCTCTCATGCACCAACGTGTCACACAGCAGGGAAGTGCTGTCACTCCCAACCTGTTCTGTCTGTGTTACTGCGCATGCATTGATTTGGGCATGTATAGAAGGAATCAAGGAATCATCATTCATGTTTTGACAAGGAGAGTGTTACTGTTACTGTGTTACTGCGCATGCATTGATTCGGCATGTATAGAAAGGAATCAAGGAATCATCATTCATGTTTTGACAAGGATAGTGTTACTGTTACTGTGTTACTGCGCATGCATTGATTCGGCATGTATAGAAGGAATCAAGGAATCATCATTCATGTTTTGACAAGGATAGTGTTAACTGTTACTGTGATACTGCGCATGCATTGATTCGGCATGTATAGAAGGAATCAAGGAATCATCATTCATGTTTTGACAAGGATAGTGTTACTGTTACTGTGATACTGCGCATGCATTGATTCGGCATGTATAGAAGGAATCAAGGAATCATCATTCATGTTTTGACAAGGATAGTGTTACTGTTACTGTGTTACTGCGCATGCATTGATTCGGCATGTATAGAAGGAATCAAGGAATCATCATTCATGTTTTGACAAGGATAGTGATAAAGTACCCAGGTCGCGGTTGTTCGTGGTTTTTGGCATCGTCGACAGGTGTGAAATAGGTAGGTGTGTAGCTTGTTACATTTAATATAAATAATATAATGATGCCGGTTCATCAAGCTAAGGTGTTAAATATTGTTAGGGCCGTGACGGTGTGCAGAGTGGCAGTAAATAAATGTAGCTCTCTTGAATGTTTAATTTTTTCTTTTAAACTTGTTTATGGTACATGGTAGGTAAACGGTCACATTTCCCCCGGATCTGCGCCTAGTAGTAGTGATATATTTGATTGTGTCGGTCTTTTCATTTACAATGTTAATATCATATTCAATATTTGATCATATAAATCATATAACTTGTTCGCTTGATTATTTTATCTAGCGTAATAACTAGTGTTATCTTCTTTGATTGTGTCGATATTTTCGTTTATACAATTTGTTAATATCATGCAGTACTCAATATTTGATCATATAAATCATATAACTTGTTTGAGATGATTAGGAATATTGTCTTTTATTAGGTATTTGAAAGTTAATCAAAATCCCGGAGGGACACCCATACACTGAGGTGATGGGAAGGCTCGTCGTACCTTTTTTAGGGTTTGAAATCCGCGATTTGGTACTGCTTAGGTGGTCTCAGATTAAAAGGACCACCTGAAGATACCAAGTCGGTACGTTTTTAGGACTGATGTCTGTCAGCAAATAAAATAATGACAGTTGCCGATATTAATGATATTAATATATTTTAACCCCCTAACATTTGTTTTTGCGAATGTTCTCAGGAATCGCAAATTAACGCAAGATGCAATTAAAGGAATAAATATTTATACTTCTTAGGTGTGAACATTAGTTCATGCCACGCCCAATTGGAAGAAACTCGGGTACCTTTTAGGGTCATTTTCAAAATTGCCGACGAGCATTCCCCTGAATTCGTATATGATTTCTCTCGCCCCCCCCCCCCCCGCACCCCCGGAACAAATAAGCTGACTTTGATATTGATGTTTATCCCCCTAAACGGTTCCAAATTAAGTATCTATTGGTGCATTGGTTATTCTCGAAACATTGGTCTAGTAAATTAACACACTCTGAGGACACTTGACATTCCTGACCTCATTTCTTTTAAGTAAGTTTTATGTTTAACAAGGAAAGTGGGTAAATAGTTCTAGTGAAACCGTTAATGTTCGTTATTAGGGCATCACGCAGCAGTTGTTCATGAGAACCAATAACGTCCACCAAGATGAACCTTGATAAAAAGGGACTTGGAAGACAATGTTATTAACGCGCGGCGGTCATCTTCAGTTAACGTTAACCAGAACTCCAGTGAAACCCAAGAAACTCTATATCACTTACTACTTGTAGAATGTTGTAGGGACAAAGAACAGCCTTCTTTTTCTTTTTCTTTTTTTTTTGTTATTGCTAACAAAATATTTATCTAACCAAAACCTGGGCGATCTATATAAACAGGATAAAACGAGAGTTGTTCCACTGATTGGTAAGATCTAATTTTGGACATTTTTATAGTTCAGTATTACACTTATCAGCGTCTACTTCTATTTACCATGTTCTAGCCTAGTGCAGCAAAAGATCCACTTAATTTCAGAAGGGATGTAGTTACGGGTACCGAGGAATAAAGTGATTTATAGAGTGGCTTTGGGTTTCCATTTTGACTGATTTGCAAGTTAAAAAAAACTTGCAAAAATCATTCAAAGGAAACCCAAGCCACTCTAAATCACTTATTCCTCGGTACGTAACATACCTCCATTCTGAAATTTAGTGGATCTGTTGATTGATCTAGGCTAAGTAGAACAATGGTAAATAGAAGTAGGACGCTGCTACTTGTAATACTGAACTATTAAAAATGTCCAATAATTAGATCTACCAATGCAGTGACAACTCTCGTTTTATCGTTTTTTTTATATAGGATCTACCAGGTTTGGTTAGATAATATTTTGGTAGGCAATAACAAAACAAAGAAGAAAAAGAAAAAAGGCTGTGCTTTGTCCTAACTAACATTCTACAAGTAGTAAGTGATATAGAGTGGCTTGGTTTTCACTGGAGTTCTGGTACAAGTTACTGCATATGCCCGGCGCGGGCGTTAATCACATGTCTTCCACGTCTTTTATCAAGTTCATCTTGGTGGACGTTATTGTTTATCATGACCAAACTGCTGGTGATGCTAATAATAAACATTAACCGGTTTCACAGCAATGTTTACCACTTTCCTTGTTAACATAACTTACTAAAAGAATGAGGGTCAGGAACTGTCAAGTTGTCCTCAGCGTGTGGTTAATTAATAGACACAAATGTTTCGAGAATTAACCAATGGCACCACTAGATACTTAATTTGGAACCGTTAGGTGATAACATCAATATCAAGTCAGATTATGTTCCCGGGGGGGGGGGGGGGGGGGGGGGGAGAGAAATCCTATACGAATGTCAGGGGAATGCTCGTCGTGCAATTTTGAAAAGAACCCCTAAAAGGTACCCGAGTTTCTTCCAATTGGGCGTGGGCATGAACTAATGTTCACCCCTAAGAAGTATAAAATAATTTATTCCTTTAATTGCATCTTGCGGTTAATTTTGCGATTCCGGGAGAAACATTCGCAAAAACAAATGTTAGGGGGTTAAAATATACTTAATATCATTATATCTGCAACTGTCATTATTTTATTTGCTGACAGACATCAGTCCTAAAACGTACCGACTTGGTATCTTCAGGTGGTCCTTTAATCTGAGACCACCTAAGCAGTACCAAATCGCGGATTTCAAACCCTAAAAGGTACGACGAGCCTTCCCATCACCTCATGTATGGGTGTCCCTCCGGGATTTTGATTAACTTCAAATACCTAATAAAAGACAATATTCCTAATCATCTCAACAAGTTATATGATTTATATGATCAAATATTGAGTACTGCATGATATTAAACAAATTGTATAAAACGAAAATATCGACACAATCAAGAAAGATAACACTAGTTATTACGCTAGATAAAAATAATCAAGCGAACAAGTTATATGAATTTATATGATCAAATATTGAATACTGATATTAACATTGTAAATGAAAAGACCGGACACAATCAAATATATCACCACTACTACTAGGCGCAGATCCGGGGGAAATGTGACCGTTTACCTACCATGTACCATAAACAAGTTTAAAAGAAAAAAATTAAACATTCAAGAGAGCTACATTATTTACTGCCACTCTGCACACCGTCACGGCCCTAACAATATTTAACACCTTAGCTTGATGAACCGGCATCATTATAGTTATATTAAAATGTAACAAGCTACACACCTACCTATTTCACACCTGTCGACGATGCCAAAAACCACGAACAACCGCGACCTGGGTACTTTATCACTATCCTTGTCAAAACATGAATGATGATTCCTTGATTTCCTTCTATACATGCGAATCAATGCATGCGCAGTAACACAGTAACAGTAACACTATCCTTGTCAAAACAGGAATGATGATTCCTTGATTCCTTCTATACATGCCGAATCAATTGCATGCGCAGTATCACAGTAACAGTAACACTATCCTTGTCAAAACATGAATGATGATTCCTTGATTCCTTCTATACATGCCGAATCAATGCATGCGCAGCCTATCACAGTAACAGTAACACTATCCTTGTCAAAACATGAATGATGATTCCTTGATTCCTTCTATACATGCCGAATCAATGCATGCGCAGTAACACAGTAACAGTAACACTATCCTTGTCAAAACATGAATGATGATTCCTTGATTCCTTCTAATACATGCCGAATCAATGCATGCGCAGTAACACAGTAACAGTAACACTCCTCCTTGTCAAACATGAATGATGATTCCTTGATTCCTTCTATACATGCCAAATCAATGCATGCGCAGTAACACAGACAGGTTGGGAGTGACAGCACTTCCCTGCTGTGTGACACGTTGGGTGCATGAGAGATGATATACACCTATTTCAAATACGTTTGTCGCGTTCAAAGCAACAACCGTCAAGCCAAGACCGAAATGAATGCTGGTTTTGTGTTGGCAAATTATTCAAATCAGACCTATTTTCTATGGATCGAAGTGTGATATGCAAACGAGCACGTGGAAATGTTCACATTTTTAATTAGTCCTTATAGAAACAATTGTGATTTAAATAATTGCAAAACACAAAACCAGCATTCACTTCGGTCTTGGCTTGACGCTTGTTGCTTTGAACGCGACAACGTTATTTGAAATAGGTGTATATAACTGCACAACATTGGACAAACACTGCAGCTAATGGGGCACCCTTTAACCTGTAAACGACGGGGAAACGCCAAATTAAATGGACCAGAAGTGCACTGGACCAGGGATACTAGAGAACTTTTAAAAGCAGCAGACGTTTTTGTCAATACGGACGGCGCGCGCACTGACGAATAATGTTCAAAAACGACCCAGCGTTGACGTCCGTGAAGGCAATCTACGACGTGAAAACAGGTGAAGTGCCGCCGTAGATTGCCATCAAGGACGTCGACGTTCGTTTGGAACATCATTCTTCAGTGCGCGCGCCGTCCGCGTTGTCAAAAACGTCTCAGTGCTGCTTACGCGCTCCCTAGTTATAACTGCTTTCAGCGTATGTCAGTACCATTCGTTATCGGATCGGTTCTTGCAGGGGCAGGACTGATCGTGTTGAGTTACACTCGCCTTGCAAGTTGTTCAAGGTCGAATAAGTTAGACGTCATTAGTTTTTGCAGTATTCACTGTTTATAACTCTTTGAAATATCGATATATTATATTTAAGCTTTATAAAATGGTTTTCCATGTTTTGTGCTCTTATATCAACACGCGGGATGTTGGGAGAACACGAGAAAAGCTTTAAAATCACGAGCCTCCGGCGAGTGATTTTAAAGCTTTTCAAGTGTTCTCTCAACATCCCAAGTGTTGATATAAGAGCACAAAACATGGAAAACCATTTTATAAGGCTTTTATAAAATAACTGCAAGGATTTCTTTCGTAAAAATCCTTTATTTACGCGAGGTTTTACTGATCAATTTTCAATTCTCCTGAAAAGCGTCAGAAATCGCCCATCATCCAATCAAATCTCACGAAAGAAATCAAAATGGCAAGCGACTCGACAACTTTCGTCAGTGTGCCGTTTTCCCGTTTGGGTCAGTTTTGACACGAAAAACGTTTGAAGAATGCTATTTTCTGTCAGAAAATTACAGAAGAATGCTTGTTACACTTTGTTTTTGTATTCTGTGAACACGAAACACGAAGAAAAGTGAGAAAAGCTGAGCCGAATCACGATCAATGACGAAGAGTCCTCAAACTTTCTGAAATATTTGACAACTAGATGAATGGAGCACGAAGTCAGGTAGCCAAATATCCACAGTTTTTGTCGTATTTTTTTGAATCTTTTCATCGCTTTTCTCGACAAGAATGTATAAACGATGGACGTCTGAGACATTTCAAGATATTTTTTCTCTTTGACATATTTTACTAGAGATATGAATGTTCAGGTGAACCCGCCGTGTAGCTGTGTAGCTACAAGAATCGCTCTGTTTTCACTCTTTTGTCAGTATAAATACGGCTATCTTTTCTTGATATTTTCAGCCGTACACTTGAGAAAATATGTGTAGCTATATAACTTACAAAATGGTTAGTATGTGATTGAGAACACTGAGCCGTTATATTTAGTTTTCTTCGTTATTGTGGACAAAAATAATTGGACAATTCGTCGAGTTTGTTTCTTGCCGTGTTTGAATTCTTGCAAAATTAATTTTCGGGTTAAAATCATCAAAATCACATCTACATAGAACTTGAACTTAACTAAAAAGAAAAACTGTAATTCTATGGCTTTTGTGTTTAGTAAATAAAACATGTTTGACAACAGAAAAAAAATACTTTTGTGGTCGATCAAATCCACTGCATCGCTTCAAGGTCGTTCAAGGTCATGAACCATGTTTATGTGCTCTTATATCACATAGCTTTTTAGCCAATCAGAGCGCGCGTTATATTATGTTATTTTATAAATATATATATAGAGAGAGAGAGTCTCGTGCAGCATTGTACGCAGCAAAAACAAGTATTAGCATGTGTTTTGTAGTATAAAACATTGGTCGTCGATTGACATTATTTTATATTCATGTGAGTATCGTAGCGCACGCAGGACAGTTCTAGGTAGGTGTTGTGCCATTGTTAGTTGACCAGTTTTTTAGGGGAATTCCCCTCAGCACGGAGCTGCTTTATTTCCCTTAGCTTATATCCTTAATTGGCAATTGTTTTTGTTAAATTAAGTTCCCCGGGAAGTCCTGTTTGGGTTATGTCTCACCAGTTTTTCATTTAATAAGTTTATACGTATTAATTCTGGTAGTCAAGTCGAGAAATAAATGAGTTGGAAAACTAAATATTGAAAGGATCGCTATCAACATAGCACCTGAGAAAGGTACGTACGTTCTAACACATATGTCTTTTCCGTTTTTAAGAAATATATAACTATCATCATTATTATTATTGAATTGAGGGTATTTAACTTCGTCAGGCAAAGGGAAAAAGGAGGATAGACGACAAACGCGTATTCAGACGTTTCGCCGGTGAAGGCTTCATCAGTGGTATATTTTTAAACTGAGAATCACTATCTTAAATGACTTACATTTGAATTCTGAAATACCCAATGGTATTTAGTTGATTAAACAATGCTTTACATAATCACAATAGTAGTGTCCTGGGAATAGTAATGACAATATAGTTATATGCAGAGAAACCTGCCTACACAGCCATTCATGATGTTAGTTGAATGTTTTCTTATTTCAAGTGCTTCGATAACTTTACGCTCTTTGGGGAATTTGATGTTTGTGTGAAGTATTTTCCATCTAATTGGAGATTCTTTCAGGAAGTTGGCAGAGTGTGATGCCAAATGTGTAAACACGGTCTGGCCTCGGAGGTGTTCTTTGATCCGTGAACCAATGGTGCGTCCTGTTTCTCCAATGTAGACTGCTTGACAGTAAGAACACTTAATGTGGTAGATGGTATATTCTTTGTCAGACATCTATTTTCCCTTTCGGCCAGCACACATGTCTCACATTCGCTTGGACAATTTTGCTTAACTTTAGGCGCTGCGAAGATCTTTGAGAGTGGTCGTCCGTTCATGAAGTGTATTCTAATACTGTCAATACCAGATCGTCGTATAACAGACAATGTGCGTCGTTTCTAAGCGACACGTATACCATCCCCCTCCTAACCAAGTGGTACAGACAAGTCAAACGACTAGTTGCTCTCGACGACAACCACTATGAAGACATCCTTCGTAAAAGTACCATTGAAACGGGAAACTACAAGCCAAAAAAGAAGTTGAATCTCCCCAGGACGGAAATGATACGATTCAATGGACAACTTAACAAGATTGCAGATAAGTATCGAAAACACGACCCCCAAACTCTGGCAAGATCTTAAGAGCAACACTTGCAGTGAACCACTACCCTGCTCGGCCTATTGCCTACCTAAAGATCACAAAGTGGGATACCTGAAAGGCCGACCAATACATGCAGCTACCGACACCCCTGCCACACGTCTGTCTAAATTCATGGCGAATTCACTAAATACACTCTTAAGACATGTACCGGCCCATCTTAAGAACACATAAGAATTTATCAAGTTCTTATCTGATATCGACGGAGAAGTTAAGGGTTTTTTGCAGCCTTGATGTCTGTAATTTGTATGGCTCCATTCCACTGGAGGATATAGACACAACTACACCCAGTGTTTTCTCTGTGGCTAAACACTTCTTTTCAAAGTATAAATCGGATTGCGAACTGAAAGGTTTAAATGATGACGATTTTGAATCATTTCTCCGACTCTGTCTGACGAGCGACGTAATCCTGATCGGAGATAAAGGCTATACCCAGAAGACTGGACTCGCCATGGGGAACAACCTTGCCCCAGCACTAGCAATCATTTACATGAACGAGATCGACATACAGATACTATGCCAATTTCAGGACAAAGCCTTGATGTCACTCAAACGCTACATCGACGATATCTTCATCGCATGGATGTCTGATGGGATCACTGCAGAGGAAATACTATCTACCGCTAATAGCTTGAATACTGCACTGAAATTCACCATTGAGATGCCACAAGACAACCAACTACCATTTCTGGACACCATGGTTTCTCTGGACCATGAGAAGCGATCATTCTCTACCACACTATATGTCAAGCCCATACACAGCCAGTGTATTGTACCGTGGGATAGTCATGGCCCCATATCATCCAAGAGAGCTATTTTGATTGGAGAGACGAGGAGAGCTATTTCACGTTCAACAGAACATTGTCACTACGTAAAATTACATCAATATTCATTCAGAACGGTTATCCCAAGAAGTTTGTCAAAACAACCATTAAGCGCACGCTGCGGAACGCACCGACTACAGAAGATCATCAAAGTGATATCTATCTAAAAATCCCATTCATAAACGAGGAACTGAAACGACGCACATTGTCTAGTGTTATACGACGATCTGGTATTGGCAGTATTAGAATACACTTCATGAACGGACGACCACTCTCAAAGATCTTCGCAGCGCCTAAAGTTAAGCAAAATTGTCCAAGCGAATGTGAGACATGTGTGCTGGCCGAAAGGGAAAATAGATGTCTGACAAAGAATACCATCTACCACATTAAGTGTTCTTACTGTCAAGCAGTCTACATTGGAGAAACAGGACGCACCATTGGTTCACGGATCAAAGAACACCTCCGAGGCCAGACCGTGTTTACACATTTGGCATCACACTCTGCCAATTTCCTGAAAGAATCTCCAATTAGATGGAAAATACTTCACACAAACATCAAATTCCCCAAAGAGCGTAAAGTTATCGAAGCACTTGAAATAAGAAAACATTCAACTAACATCATGAATGGCTGTGTAGGCAGGTTTCTCTGCATATAACTATATTGTCATTACTACAGTCATTTGCACAAATTCTGGCCGCTAAGAAATATCAATATATCAATATATCGGGTGCATTATGGGTAATTAAATAATCGAAAATTCCCCTTAAAGCGGGTTAACGCCAGCAAAGTTGGTAGAAATAATTAGTATAATGTTTATTTTAGTCATACGTTTTTTTTTTTTGGCTTCATTTAATACGTTAGGAAACTCAAAATAGTATTATTTAATTACCCATAATGCACCCGATATACTGATATATTGATATATCATGGCGGCCAGAATTTTTGCAAATGACTGTATTCCCAGGACACTACTATTGTAATTATATAAAGTATTGTTTAATCAACTAAATACCATTGGGTATTTCAGAATTCAAATGTAAGTCATTTAAGATAGTGATTCTCAGTTTAAAATATACCACTGCATGATGAAGCCTTCACCGGCGAAACGTCTGAATACGCGTTTGTCGTCTATTCCCTTTGCCTGACGAAGTTAATTACCCTCAATTCATATATTACCAGGCATGGCATCTAATAACTGTTCTTCATTATTATTATTATTATTATTATTATTATTATAGACCGAATGCAATAATGGCGGAATCAGTAAATCTCATTGTGTATAGTAGTGATATGTTACAGCCATCGTTTCAAAGAGTATAATAACAAAAACAAACCTACAAGACTTTAGAGCGATTCTACAAAAAATGTAAAAAGTTATAGCGAATTGAAATCACAAAGATTTGTATGGGAAATTGAGTTTTGGACTGACTAGCCTCGTTTCCATGCAATTGCTAGAATTCATGTGGTTATAACTTTACGAGGGTTTCATTTAAATTGATGGGCTTTTGATGTATTACTAGACTATGTATGTTCTTTCAAAAAATGATAAATAAGTGGTGGGGGAGGGCTGCTATGTTTGGGGGGAGGGTCACGATTTTTTAAGCGCTACTTTGGGGAGGGTCACGATTTTTTAAGCGCTACTTTGGGGAGGGTCACAATTTTTTAATTTGAGTTTTGGGGAGGGTCATCATTTTTAACCTCATTTTTATAAACCAAGTCTTCATCACTAATCAGTATCTATTATCAAGCTCTCGCTCCTTGTTCTATTTGGCAAATTTGAACATGAAAGACCATCGAAATGTGCTCATTATCCATACGTGTAAATCACAAATAGCTCTTGGAGAACCGCTGAAAATAGCATTTTCGACCCCTCTGGATTTCAAAATTTTCTGGGGGAGCATGCCCCCAAAACCCCTACCGGCTTACGCCTACCTACGTGCAAATTAGCGATACGTGTAAATCACAAATAGCACTTGGAGAACACTGGAAATAGCATTTTCGACCAGCTATATAGCTAGATTTCAAAATTTTCTGGAGGAGCATGCCCCCAAACCCCCTACCGATTCACGCCTACGGCGCTCGCTACTGTACACATGCAAATTAGCGATACTTGTAAATACACAAATAGCTTTTGGAGAACGCTGGAAATAGCATTTTCGACCCTCTAGATTTCAAAATTTTCTGGGGGAGCATGCCCCCAAAACCCCCTACCGGCTTACGCCTATGGCGCTCGCTACTGAAAGTGCAAATTAGCGATACGTGTAAATCACAAATAGCTCTTGCAGAAAGCTGGAAATTGCATTTTAGACCCTCTGGATTTCACAATTTTCAGGGGGAGCATGCCCCTAAACCCCCTAGCGTCTCACGCTTACAGCGCTCGCTACACGTGCAACCCCTGGTTCCTTGTTATCGGCTAAAAAGCTCCATAAATATGCATATTTACGTATGGGATTTATTGTTGAGATGTACAGTATGTACTGTTTCATGATTTTTATGTTCACTTGTAATGGGGGAGGGCCACATTTTTTTGAACTCAAATATTGGGAGGGCTAAACAATTTAAGACTCCAAACAGGGGGAGGTCCATACATTTTTGGCTGAACTTTTCTCTCAACATAGCAGCCCTCCCCCCCCCCCCCCCCCCCCCCCCCCCCCCCCCCCCCCCACCCCCCCCCCCCCCCCCCCCCCCACCCCCCCCCCCCCCCCCCCCCCCCCATATATTTAAAATTCGTATTTTTTCTCAGTTTATGCAAATTATTCCGCCATTATTGCATTCGGTTTATTATTATTATTATTATTATTATTATTATTATTATTATTATTATTATTATTATTATTATTATTATTATTATTATTATTATTATTATTATTATTATTATTATTATTATTATTATTATTATTATTATTATTATTATTATTATTATTATTTTATTATTATTATTTCTTATCCAGTGGAGTAGTTCTTCAGCGTGGTTCATCCCTCCATTCATTCAAGCGTTCTATCGCCATGTGACTGTAAGCTCTTGCTTTCCCGACGACATTGAGAAACGGCTCTATACATTTCTTTAGTGACAATGAACTATACACCGTCCTAGTAAAACTCATTCCAATCATTCGATGCTATTTTTTTGCTATTTACGGACTAGTAATAGAAACACATAAGGTTCCAATTGGACGGAGTTAACATATCTGAAGACGTTATCTGCCTGACGAAGAGTGAATATTTGTGTCTTCAGAAGTCGCCTAATTTCATAATGAATTTTTGATTTTTCGTCCGCAAATATTTCTCGTGTGCGATTATTTAGAGAATATATTCTTGGACATTGGACCGCGCACAATAGACTAGAAATTCTCAAAGGTCTTGCTAGTGACACCGTTGCTTCTGGTGTTAACTGGTAGCGAAGAAGAACAAGCCAAGGAATGACGGGTCATAGTTAACAATTAATAACAATTTGCATAATAAGAAACAGCGAGTTAAGTGTGTGTGGGTTCGTCTTTGTCTCACTATCATGTTCTAGTACACAATAATCGACGCCAGTGAAATAACTTTCTTCGTGTTCTTTTAAAACACTCTTGTTCTACAAGTAAACTTATTTTTATATATAGTTTTTGGCTCAAACACCAAGCCAACGATGACGAAATCGATTTTGGAAAGCAAAGGGCCGTGTAAGAGCACTTGGTGAACGAGAGAATATTTCTTCCGACGAATCGTTCAGGATTTTCGCAATTATAATGGTGAGTACTACAAATTATGTAGCATAATGAAAATACCCTAAGTTTATCCTTTAAATGAATTTGTTTAGAAAACAAAAAATACAAACAAAATTGGGGCCGAAATTGCTTGGCGCTGAGTACTACAGGTATTCAATCTTGGATTCTTTCAAATCAAAAAGTTATAGACTTTTTAACCCTCGTTTAAATGGGATTATAGAAGTTCATACTCCCTGGTTATTGACCTAAAATACAACAAAAAAATTCCCTGGTTACTGCAAGGTAGTCAAATATAAAACATATAATATTTAAATTCTCTATATTTTCTATGATTTGAGTTCAATAACGTAAATAAATATAGTTCGTAAGGTTTCGTCAAACGTAGAAATACCGATATAGCTTACATACCACATTAAAAGTGTTGAACCACATATATATAATAATAATAATAATAATAATAATAATAATAATAATAATAATAATAATAATAATAATAATAATAATAATAATGATGATAATATTAATAATAATAATAATAATAATAATAATAATAATAATAATAATAATAATAATAATGATAATAATAATAATGATAATAATAATGATAATGATAATAATAATAATAATAATAATAATAATAATAATAATGGTAATAATAATGATAATAATAATAATAATAATAATAATAATAATAATAATAATGATAATAATAATAATGATAATAATAATGATAATAATAATAATAATAATAATAATAATGGTAATAATAATGATAATAATAATAATAATAATAATAATAATAATAATAACAATAATAATAATGATAATAATAATAATAATAATAATAATAATAATAATAATAATAATAATAATAATAATAATAATAATAATAATAATAATAATAATAATAATAATAATAATAATAATAATAATAATAATAATAATAATAATAATAATAGTTACTACCATCACTATCTTACAGTATAATTTATCTTACAACGGATTTTCAAAATTCATGCAAACTCACAAAAAAATGCTATCCAATTTGAAGGAGTATATAGCTAATTGCATAATCGTTGTCGGGTCGAAAATCATGAAAGCTATGACCACAAGGAATTCTGGGAAATTAAAACTCTCAAATAACACTGTCAAATCATCGACCTTTTTATCCAGACTTGTAGGATCTTAATTAGTTAAATAGCTCATATACCTTCAAAACTACGAGAACATTGAATATATCTGCATGTAACGGTGGTTCATGAACTGATTTCCCATCCATCCTTGCGGTCTCAGGTTCTATGATTTATGATTTTCAACCCGACAACGATTATGCAATTAGCTATATATGAGAATAATGATGAGATCATTACAAAGGAATTGATTAACAAAAATATTAATGAATGAGTTTAAGGTTTTAACCTTACATTAATATTTTTGTTAATCAACGTGGTAGAGTTGCTGATTCAGGATTTAACCAATGATTGTGCAACGCCTCCTTGATCTTAAAGCTAATTTAAATATTTTGTTTTAATGTTTTATTTGAACAATACACGTATACACCTATTTCAATTAACGTTGATAACGGTCGATCTGAATTGGATGATCTGAAACTTTTAAATTCAAGCTAACCTCCGCCATATCTCGTTCAAATATCAAGCATGATTCCAAGCTTCAGATCAAATGAATGAATTTCACATGTTACTAACGAAAGACCCTCAGTTTCCCATAATTCGTCTTGGTCTCAGATCATTCTCGTACCCAGAGCCCACTCCTCATTTGGTTTGTCGTAGGCTCTGGGAAACCCTGAAATTTTAGCGAATTTCATTGGCTGTTGAAATCAACAATGAATGATCGTATTTGATTGGTCCATGAGATAAACAAAGATTCAAACTTGCAAAGTGAACGAAACGAATGACAGCGACGGTTGTAGTAATTTCATACAATATTATTTTCAAAAACTATATACCTTTTTTGAATAATAAATCAATGGAAATGAGAGTGACTCATTGACTGTGTAGACATAAATTCGTAAAGGGAGATCTAACAATACATAAATTATAAAAGTAACGGCTACAGACACAATCTGGACACAATCGATCGTACTCGCTTTGAGTATTCAAAGGAATATTTTTATAATTCAAGACAAACAATAACAAAGCGGAAGACAGGAAGGCTCACATGCAAGATTATATTAGAACATGTATTTATCGTCCAGCCTTTATCGCAACAGAGCCAGAGAAGAACCGGTGATGAACGTCGAAGGGCTTTTAAACGGCTACACGAAGATAAATGTACAAACTTGTGTACTTGTTACATTGTTTGAATATTCAAACCAACGTAAACATTACGTAGCCAGTAGACTCTTCCACAGTACCCGCTCTCAGCGGTCTTTAGTATGAGCATGCGCTCTGACGACTTGGCCGTCAAAATTTGACGACCGAGCAACAGGGTTTCCCAGAGCCAACGACAAACCAAATGAGGAGTGGGCTCTGGGTACGAGAATGGGTCTCAGATCATCCATTTCAGATTGCCCATGATCAACGTTTATTGAATTAGGTGTATATCAATACATCTGAAATGACTCATGGGAGCACGCATTGCGGCATGTGGCAGAATTATTGAAATGCTTAAATATGTGATGTTCTTCAATACGCTTTGTCACAACAAATGAAGTGGTGGACACACGCTGTAACTGAATCATTTTATTGTCAGCGCGCATGCGCGCAATGTTGCCACCGCTGTGTGTGTGCACCTTTTCAAGCTAATCGTTTTGTTTTGTCATTCTAGTTTTCCAGAGGAATGCTGAAGTACGTCATCTTTCTGTGTAGCTTTATAATCATGCTTTTGCTTACAAAAGTCATCGAGAACCGGTTTGAAAATGAACATTTCAAAGGTTTGTACAAATTAGTAATCAAGCAAGCATGACACCTGAATAACGTCGGCGTTGTAACGTAAAGTAACGTAGCGTAAGGTAATGTAACGAGAGGAAATGTAATGTAACGTAGCGTAATGTAAAGTAACGTAGCGTAAGGTAATGTAATGTAACGAAAGGAAATGTAATGTAAAGTATCGTAACGTAAGGTAATATAACGCAAGGTAACGTAAAGTAGCGTAAGGTAATGTAACGTAAGGTAATGTAACGTAAGGTAATGTAACGTAAGGTAATGTAACGTTATGTAACGTAATGTAACTTAAGGTAATATAACGTAATGTAATAATGTAATGCAATATAATTAATGTAGCGTAAGGTATTGTAACCTAATGTAACGTAACGTAATGAAACGTAATGGAACGCAATGGAACGTAACCTAATGCACGTAACGTAATGTAACGTAATGTAACCTATTAAGGTAATGTAACGTAATGCAATGTAACGAAATGTAACGTAAGGCAACGTAGCGTAATGTAACGTAACCGCATTACTAGAGGTTTGACTGTAAGAAGTTTTTTAATTTTACAATAAAAAATATAACCTTCCATTTGCCTTCCAATTTTATAGTAAAATGCTAAAAAACAGTAGTTCATTAAATGACAACAAATCTGTCACTATGTGTTTATTAACCTATTGTCATTTATTTTAATCCCCGAGAAACCGCATTTTTGTGAAGAATATTTCTTTTTCGTTTTCCAGAAGAGGAGCAATCCACCAATCCCGAAAAGATGCTTGACGTTCAGTTTACCATGGAAAAGACACAGCATTTGCACAAGGAACGATCCATTAACCATCGTGCGCTGGATAGCATTAATATTCTACGAATCCCACTTCGTAAAAGGAGCAAAAGAATAGTTCAAAGACGCCCAGATGAGATCACTATATTCGCCATTACACCGACATACAAACGGTTTTTACAGAAAGCAGAACTTACAAGGATTTGTAACACGTTCAGGCACGTTAAGAACTTCCACTGGATACTCGTAGAAGACTCCAGAAACAAGACAAAACTTGTTGAACATTTCCTATCAACCTGTGGTTTAATTTATACTCACTTGAATATCAGAACACCAAAGCCATTACGAAGGTCGCGTAAACAGCCACGATGGGCTAAGTCACGTGGTGTCGAGCAACGAAACTTGGGTCTTGAATGGATTCGGAAAAACGTCAACCCGAATCAGACAAAAGGAGTTGTGTATTTTGCAGATGACGACAACACGTATGACGTAAGACTGTTTGAAGAGGTAACACGTGGTTTCCAGGACCTGAAAAAAACCTGTGCAGTCGTTTCCGTATGAGTGGAAAACCTACGGCACGGAGTTACGGTCACGGTACGGAATCGAAGACATTGTATTCAACCAATCAATATCATTACTCAACCAATCAGAATGCTTGGACACCGAACCGTACCGTAACCACTTCCCACTCATGCGAAAACGACTCTATTGGTTACGAGTTTTACATACACCTATCGCTTTTTTACCATTAGGGTATAAATTAACTGTTAAAATTGTTCAAAAAAACAAACAAGAAAAAACAAAACATAAAAAACAAGTGTGTTCGTGCGTAGCGATCGATCAAATGGAAACCAGGTTTAACTGGAGTCGGAAAAGTCGAACTCAACTCTACGTTTGAACCCGACCGTCTCAGATCGACAGTCACTGACATTGAAATGCCAGGTTTTTAAGCAAGTGATTTATTATATGTGATGTTTTCCCTCCTTTAGATGCGTTCTATACACGGCGTTGGAATCTGGCCAGTGGCGTTCACAGGAGCTGCTCGATGGTCTGGACCTATATGCAGAGATGGCAAGGTCACTGGATTCCATAATAATTGGAAACCATGGAGAAAATTTCCAATCGATATGGCAGGGTTCGCAATAAACATTCGTAAAATTATCTCGCAGTATCCAGACGCCTCGTTTCAGCCACAGGTGCGACCTGGTCTGATGGAAACGTCTTTTCTGGAGCAGATTACAAGAGTGGAAGAACTAGAGCCCAAAGCTGATAACTGTATGAAGGTATGACATGACGATGATCTTTGTAGGTCTTTTAGTATAATCGATGTATTGTTTCAAATACGAGTCGCTGTATTCTATTGGGGTTTCAAAATGCGTTGTTGATGTTTGTTATCAACTGTAACATGAATAAGTTACTGAGCATGAACAGATTGTTGCAATGTCACATCAGTACTACCCCACATCGAAGAAGCATTATTATCAGGGAAGGTCATGTAAAGGAGGCTTAATTGATTCCCTGTTTCCGTAAGTCGAGGAAGGTCAATGATCCGACACATTTTGAGACCTTTCTCAAGGTGAATTAACCTGATATAGGACTTTGAACTGAATACATTAGCCTTGTTATCATGAGCTTTTTGAACTCATGGGGGAGCTTTCCATCAGGGTTTCAAAGTACTGAATGAATAGAATGGTAAATTATACGGGGACGTGCCGCTGGACAGGGTATGGTTTTTGGCCTCTCTGTCCTGAACAGGGTATATAATTTTATGTGAGTCTGTCCTAAACAGGGTATGGTAATGCACGATTGTCGTCGTTAAATATGGTTTTATCCGGTATTTAGTCATATATCTGAGATCCGAGATTTGCCGGTCTTTAGCAGGTCATCAGTCAATATAAAATGTCCTTCGTCCTAAACATGGTCCTAAAATAGAGGGTATTGTCCTAGACAGGGTATGTAGTTTAGTTTTTTTTTGTCCTAAACAGGGCCAGGCTTTCAAACCCTCAGCGGCACCCCTATACCCAAACATGGGTCAAGTACCCACCCCCCCCCCCCCCCCCCCCCCCCCCCCCGGGCAATAACCCCACGTGAAAACACACATCAACTGAACCACTACACAGGTCGTGGGTTCGTTTCCCACCTGGGGCTCAGATTTTTCTGTAGTGGTTGATGTGTGTTTTCACGTGGGGTTATTGCTTCTTACTGAATGAATGAATGAATGAATGCTTTATCAGTTTACTCTAAAATGTTCGTACAAGTTGACATATATAATTTATAATAATAGTACTGCACTTGGTACAAATTAGAAACCCTGGTTGGTGGATTCCCTCATGAATAATTAATGAGTAGTAGAAAGATAGTGTATTCTCCATCCTATGGAAGCCGCCATCTTGATTTGTGACGACGTCACGTACAATATTGCTGAATTGCGAAATGAAATGTTGTTTTTCATTGTTTGTTGGTAGGTTTTTGTCTGGCACACAAGAACTGAAACACCGGTTATCAATATCAATGGTGAACGACAGCTTATCAAGAAGGGACATCCCTCAAACCCATCCGTCGAGACGTAACGTTACACAGGTTACCTATACTAGCTAGCGCTGATAAAAGACGAAAGGCAAAACAACCATGAACCAGACGTTCATGATGTATTGATATTTGAAAAACAAGGAGAACTGGCATTACTGAATTTAACGGGAACCAACATGGCCGCCATGACGTCACGTGAAAACCAGCAATATCGAAGCAAGCTAAAGAGTCTAGGTCTATTACTATAATTATTAGATATTCATGATGAATCAATAGCTGGCCAACTTTCATGGCTTCGCGCACAAGTGATTACAAAATTAAACACTTAATTTTAAAAATAGCAAAATGAAAAAAAAAAAAAAATTGAACAAAGTGAAATTTAATAGAAATTAATTAATTAATTAGGTATGCAAACATTATCTTATTTTTCATACATAATTCTCAAAGCAATCATGCACCATGGTATTGACGACTCTTAAATACTATTCATAAGCGGGTTTTGCCTCATCCAGGAGTTGTTGTTTTGTTATTCTAATTTCTGCTTTTGTTTTCTATCTCAGAAGTGAGGCTAAGTCCGCATATGAGTATTATTTAAGAGTCGTCAATAATAACAGATTTTTGACTTTTCTTTATCATAGCATAATTCTGGTACCATTTTCTGGAAGACTGATCAATTCTTCACGCATTTTTTTAATTTTTGATATCGTGACGTCATCTGTGTGTCTGTACTCGAATTAATAGCACACTGCCCTCGACCAATCAAAGCGCGGCGTAATATTATTGTATAATTGCTGATAAGAAATACCGAGTTAGCGCGAGTGGAATAATTGTTATACTCAGGCTTTAATTTCCTTGAGTAATAATTGTATTTGCCATAAAACAAATTATGAAACAAAATAAAACAAAATATACGTGCATGCATGGGTTTGAACGAAGTTGAATGTTGTCACATTTTCAGTAATAACACTTTATTTAAAAGTAGTATAGTGCTCATGAAATCAACCCTTTTGTTCTGGTGCAAATTAGGCGTAAATTCCGAAGGAAATTTTATGGGACAATTTGCGGAGTCTTCACTTCACGATGATTGCGATTAACTGAGCTATAATAACAATAAACGTGTTGTCACCGTGTGCAACTAGAACTAAGGCTATGTATGAATATGATACTCTGGGATCTCAGTAGGGGCAATTGATCTCTTTGCGCATGCGCTGCCCAAAGAAAGCAAATTAGGTGGATGTTCGGTGGATGACGTCATAGTAGGTAGAGGATGACGTCATATCCGATGGACGACTTTCCGCAGTGGAAAATTCGTTGGGTCGTATTCGGTGGTTTGATGATATCATCCCCTCTGTTGTTGATATATATTTAAGGTTGTTCCGATCCAGATATTTCCTTAATATAATGAACTTTTATCTACCTTTTACCAATAAAAGAGCTAAATCTAATATCAAATATTTATTCATACCACTGATGATGACCTATTAAACGGTCGAAAGGCCTTTGGATAAATTGATCGTAGCTGTATGGCGTTTTTCCTTGTCTACACTATTTAAGTCTAATGTCGGTTTGTAGGTTGGATAATTCATGACAACAATTTTGTATCCTCGTACTAATGAAATAATTTTATTGCCGAAATTACACTGGGAGTGTTTTGTCACTATTATAGCAAAAAACGTAATGAAATTTTGACTACATTAAAGAATAATACCAGTAAGAGGTGGTTGATCCAAAAGAAGACATGAGCTTGATGACACTGGACAATTTTGGGATCACTCACTCACTCACTCACTCACTCACTCACTCACTCACTCACTCACTCACTCACTCACTCACTCACTCACTCACTCACTCACTCACTCACTCACTCACTCACTCACTCACTCACTCACTCACTCACTCACTCACTCACTCACTCACTCACTCACTCACTCACTCACTCACTCACTCACTCACCCACCCACTCACTCACTCACTCACTCACTCACTCACTCACTCACTCACTCACTCACTCACTCACTCACTCACCCACCCACCCACTCACCCACCCACTCACTCACTCACTCCTGGTGGTATAATCCATGAACTTGAGCATTTGACTTTTAAAACATCAACCAACTCGTGCGTGTAACTGTATGATTCTTATGATGATATACCAAATTGCCCTATACCATTATGACGTAACGGCTTATTTATGAGGGGGACAGAATCGTGAAGAACAATAGAAATTTGAAATAAATCTGCTCTGCTGAGGTTCGCTTGATTTCAAATTGGCTAGTTTCCAGATATTATGTTCATCGATACTTTTCCCACAATATTTACTGTGTTTGGTGACTTTTATCGCTTTCAGATCGACTGGAAAATACATTTATTTGGGAAATCCTTTGTGTTGTTGCTGTTTTGTCCCCCTCTAGCGACCATGATCCTTAGCGTTTAAACAATAGGTTGTTTTGATTTGACGTCATAGTGGTATAGGGCAATTGAAGAATCGTTGTCGGGTTCAAAATCATAGAACATATAAGCTGGGCAAGATGAGATAAATACAAGATGCATTTTTGTATTCTGATTGCAAAACATCTAATTAACATACGTTCAATGTCATTAAGGTTGTCCACCTCGGAAAAGCACATTGGTGCATTTACACATTGGTACATTTACACATTGGTACATTTACACATTGGTACATTTACACATTAGTACATTTACACATTGGTACATTTACACATTGGTACATTTACACATTGGTACATTTACACATTGGTACATTTACACATTGGTACATTTACACATTAGTACATTTACACATTGGTACATTTACACATTGGTACATTTATACATTTATACATTGGTACATTTAGAACATTGGTACATTTACAATTTACACATTCGCACTTTTACACATTCACAAAATCACATGTCTCATTATATATTCGTTTTACGCACGTGGAACCCAGAGTCAATACGATTACCGACATGGCAGCCGCGGACAAGTGAAAATACTTCCTTCTCTAGAAGTGCGCGAATGTGTAAATGTGTAAATGTGCAAATATGCTTTTCCGAGGTGGACAACCTTAATGGCATCAGTGACTGTATTTCCCATAAACTATTTTGGTCTCAGCTTTTATGTTCTATTCGTAATTTAAGAAAAGATAGATGAACGACTAAAACATCATTTGGTTGTTACTTTTTTGTAGCTTTTTGACTGAATGGAAATGTCAAAACATCCATTATTGGCAATTAATAATGATTTCGAAGTTGTTATGCTAATTTTTCTTAAATTTGCAGGTAACCGAGGTTTCTTAAACAGGTGTGCGAAATTGTTTATGTATTATGGTCTATATATAATTCATATATTTTATCACTTCTGAATGTTTTTAACTGGCCGTCTCTATACACCCTTTTAATAATGTACGGCGCCATTTTGAATACACAATGTAATGACGTCATCAGCGGAAGAAATGTACACCAGTCTTGTTGATTCTGTGACGGCGGCCATGACACCAACGAAAAGAGGTTCGTTTTATTGTGTTTTCGCGTTTAAAAAAGCAGAACTAATCGTATCAAATGTCAGTAGCTATAACTTTGTCTTTTCAGGATCCAATAATCGCAACTGTGCTGTCCCTCTTTGTCGTTCATACGGTAATTTGTTCGACAAAGAACATAACAGGAAGGTGACCTACCATGCTATTCCTAAGGCATCGAACGAAAAACGATTGTGGCTTACAAAGATTAGAAGAGAAGAAAAATCAGGTTTCAAGGTAAGTCGTATGCTTTAAAGTTTGCTAAATATTAATTACTATTTTTAAAGATCAACCAATGTCTCAATTTTTACAGGTAAAGAATCACACGGTTGTGTGTTCACTCCATTTCAAAGACGAGGATCTGGAAAGATCAGGGTATTCTGGCCGTTGGTATGTTAAGCCTGGACGTTTTCCTTCTGTTTTTAAATGTTGGGAACAAAGACCACATCTTATTGCGAAGCCTGAAAAAAAAGAGGATGAAAAATAGGCTTCAAATGCGATCTATTAATGAAACAAATTGTGTTCAAAGTCAAAGTAGCAGTGCAGAGAAAGAAAACGAAGAAAGTCGGGCTATTTTTACTGAACGTACTGACGAATTTGATGTATTTACTGCAGAAGATATGGAAAAAGATAAAGAACCTGATTTATCTGAGCTACAATCTGAGATTTCATCTTTAAAGGAGCAACTGGAATTGGCAAAAAATAATACAAAACAGCTTGAATCAACCATCAGAGATATGGAATTCAGCATTGAAAATATTGAAGATCAAGATGTCTGTTTCTACACAGGATTCCCGAATAGACAGGTTTATAATTCAGTGCTTACTTACCTCAACCCAGGTCCAAATGGTGTGAATTTGGTTTACACACGAAAAGAAGCCAAAGAGAATGTGGATTCTACTCCTGCTAGAAAAAGGGGAAGGCCTAGAAAACTAAGTACAACAAATCAATTTTTTCTTTTCCTTTGTCGAGTAAGGCTGGGACTTTTTGAATGTGACCTTACCTACAGATTTAACATTTCTATTGGAACTGTCAGCAATATTATTGTTTCATGGTCAAATTTCTTATATCTGAGACTTGGGTCATTGACTATTTGGCCTAGCAAAGAGACGGTAAAGGAGAATATGCCTGAAACTTTCAAGAAAAAATATCCAGAGACAAGAGTCATAATTGATTGCACAGAAATCAAAGTAGAAATGCCCTCATCACTAGTTCTCAAATCTCAGACATATTCAAGCTACAAGAGTGCTAATACACTGAAGGGACTTGTAGGCATATCGCCCAATGGTCACATAACTTTTCTGTCTCAATTATACACTGGGTCTATATCAGACAGGGAAATAACTGGACGTAGTGGTATTCTCCAAATGCCATTCCAACCTGGTGACTGTCTGATGGCAGACAAGGGTTTTGATATACAAGATTTATTGGATCCTTTAGGTGTTAAACTCAACATACCTCCATTTCTACATATGCAAGATCAAATGCCCTCTAATGACGTCATTGAGACTCAACAAATAGCTGCTGAAAGAATTCATGTGGAGAGGGCCATAAATAAAATTAAAAACTTCCACATATTTGATCAGGTAATTCCACTATCTTTGTCTGGATCAATAAACCAGATATGGACAGTATGTGGACTATTAACACTATTTCAGAACCCAATAATTTCCTAGTTATGTTCAGTATATATTTCTGACTCTTATAGAATGTCTAATATTTATATATGAGAGTATGATTAATCTTAAATAAAGGGTAGATCCAGTAGCTTTTTGCAGGTGTCTATAAGCACTGTATGATGGAATGATAATTTAATCTGCAAAGTAAAAGAAACATGGAATGAAAAGCAGGGGGTCTCGATTCCCTGCATGGACCCTTTCACTGGATCTGCCCTTGCAAATATTCTATTTTAACTAAATGTTATCAGGCTGATGCTTCATTGCCTCTGGCATCACATATTTTTGGTAGTATGATGTCAAGTTAGTAATCATTGATTGCCAGAATAACTCATCAAATCTGATGCGCTGTATGATAAGTCCCTTCTGCAAATATACCACAAAGTCACACCATTGTAAGCCAGTGATGCCTAGTTGGCCTTGAACTTGGTAGAAGTAATTGTGCTCTTCTTTAAGTTTTGGCTTTTCATTGACTATCTTGCAGTAGAATGTTGGTTCCTGGCATGCCTCTTCAGGTTTCAAATTTCTCAGTGAATAGGGACATTTGATCTCCACTAAACCATGGCCAAATTCCTTATCAATGACCTTTCTGTCGGGTGAAGCAGCTAGCCATGGCATGCTTGGGGATACAACAACACCACACTCCAATGCTTGGACATTATTACCACATGCTCTCATGTATTCAACATATTTTTCTACTGCCTTTGATTCATTAGAAATGCCATACTTGATTGATTGAATATGTGATATGTCTTTTTGAAAAACAAGAGATTGTTGTTAACAAACTTTGTTTGAGGGAGGGTTGTTCTTCTTTTACACACCAGTCCAAAGTTACTGCTAGTGATCCTATTCTTTCTAATGTTGTGCCATAATGGGTTGTTACTTTGTCCTCTGGTATCCTGCTCAGTTAAGGATGGATCAGTCACTTTTAATTGAGAAATAATCTGGTTTTCATCATATGTAAGAGGCATCTGCAAGCCAACAATTGGTACATCATTATCTAAAGGAAGGTTAGGGAAGGAATCTCCAACATTTCTTGGTCTTCTTAAATATTCAGGAAAATTAGTAAGTACACTAAAGTTTCCTTCTGTAATTGAAAGTTGGTAGCTCAAAATGCTTCCATTTGGAACCTTACTGTTGTTTAGCTTAGTGGTGACTGTACATGGCTGATCTGAAAACACTGAACAGAATCCCAAATAAGGGTTTATTTGTTTAAGTGACTCAAGTAACTCATTTGTCCCTTCATTATTTTGTACAGTAGGTTGTCTGGCTTCATAGAGGGTACATTTTACTCCTGTACAAGGCTTGTTGGTGTACTTTGGATTTACTACAGTATAACCCATAATGGGTTCGGCATGTATACCCTGTGTTCTTGGTTTGTGCCATTGTTGGGGATTCTCAGTACATGTTCCTACTTTAGGGAAAGTAGGAGCCTTCAATTTGATAACATGATCAATTAAATATAGTAACCCCATGGTGTGATTACAGTACCCATTTGCACCTGCTGCACAAGAACACCTTGCCATATTTACATTCCCACTTTTTGATAGTTTAATCAATACATTATGAGGAGTTTGATTCTTCTTTTGTGATCTATAACACTTCCCCTTTACATGCACTTCACCATCATTCTGACCACATAGCACATCATGGCAATAGTTTTCATAGAAAAACTTGTAACCCTTTTCAAGAGGTTTTTCAACATAGCTAGAAGAATTTCTTCCACTCTGTTTAGCATGGTCTACAATATTTATGTATGAAAACTGCATTGGTAAAATCGATGTATCTCTGCTCCACTTTTCTAAGGAAGCCTGGATGCATGGCTTCTTATTTGTAGGAATATTGGTTGTCTGCTTGTGATTAGAACAGACACTGCATCTCAACCTCTTTCTGCGAGTGTGACATTTCCCTGGATCAGGGTCAATAAGAGGAAGGTCTTTATCCAAATACTGTCTTACTCTAGAAAGAAGTGGTATAAAACAATAAAATTTCCTAAATCAGTTCTACATTGTATTAAATTTATAAAATTATTATATTATATACATGTATATTTTAGTTTCTCTCATGTCAATAATATAAATAAACACTGTAAAATATTTTAGTTTATTCATGTCAATTTCATTAAATTGTAAAATACAATACAAGCTTTTGTCACTATAGACACTGTTTTCTTGATGTATACAGTAGCTGCATGGCTTTATAAATCTTTATTTTAGCTACATCCATGAACTCAAATAACGCAAAATACAAAAAAGTATCGAATTCTTGGCGCCCTGACAATTCGATACTTTTTTTGTTTTTGCGTTATTTGAGTTCCAACATACCTAGAAATCAGCTCGGCCCTCGTATCTGATGACTTGTGTTTAAGGCCTCGACACATTAACCAGAACTTTAGCTCAGTCTTTTTTTGTTTTTTCTAAGTCTTCCAGTGCGATAACTGAGCCTGGAATATCCTCACATGAAAGCTGGAAATGTTAAAAGAAATACTTGTTTTCTTTCCATTTTAAGAGAAAAATATATGTCTTGAACACAGAAAAAGCGAGCTTTACCTCTTGGCACGAACAACTTTCGCTAGAAGTGTCATTTTCTTCCATATCTTGCTTTGTTTTCACGAGTACAATCATCGAAACTCAAAGAGAGGACTTTCTCCCGCTAAAATGTTTCCGCTGATGACGTCATAGATGATATATTCAAAATGGCGCCGTATATTATTAAAAGGGTGTATAAAAACCTCTCGGTCGTTTTCGCTTCTAAAATAAATATCTCCCAAACTCTAGCTAATGAAAGACTATATCAAGGTTAAAACTAAAACGGGTTTGGTTTGCTTCAAAATATTTTTATTTTATTTTATTTTATTTTTTGAAATGATTCCGTCTGAGAGCTGGTCAAGAGGTCAAATTTGCATGAAATTATGCACTTCTTTACGGCGCTGTACAAACTTCGTCTCGCATTATCCAGCGAAACTTTTTATATCATGTTGTAGATAAATGTATCTAGTTTGTCTAGAGGTAAAGCGTTATTCAATCGGTTCAGCCGTTTATGAGAAAATTAGTTGATAATTAACCCCACTAAGATCTAACTGAACGGCGGCTCAAAATTACCCAACTTTACTCGATTATTTTGCAAAAGTGGCACCTCGCTGGACTCTCTCATTGACACAATCGGATTGAACATCATTTCATTTACACAAATCTGTAAAAACCTGTGTACGTTTTGGATATTTCAAAAGTTACGACAATTTCAGTTGGTGCATGTTAGACGATTTACGAATATTAATTAGGTGCAATATCTTATCCATATGAAGTTGAAAATAGCTTACCTCCATCCTAAATCGCTGTATTTGGAAATGTTGACCTGGAATGAAGTCTAGCATGGGTAAAATGGGAAACATGAGCGATTTAGGAAGGAGGTAAGCCGTTTCCAACTTCATATGGATAAGATATCTGAGATATTGCACCTAATTAATATTCGTAAATCGTCTAACATGCACCAACTGAAATTGTCGTAACTTTTGAAATATCCAAAACGTACACAGGTTTTTACAGATTTGTGTAAATGAAATGATGTTCAATCCGATTGTGTCAATGAGAGAGTCCAGCGAGGTGCCACTTTTGCAAAATAATCGAGTAAAGTTGGGTAATTTTGAGCCGCCGTTCAGTTAGATCTTAGTGGGGTTAATTATCAACTAATTTTCTCATAAACGGCTGAACCGATTGAATAACGCTTTACCTCTAGACAAACTAGATACATTTATCTACAACATGATATAAAAAGTTTCGCTGGATAATGCGAGACGAAGTTTGTACAGCGCCGTAAAGAAGTGCATAATTTCATGCAAATTTGACCTCTTGACCAGCTCTCAGACGGAATCATTTCAAAAAATAAAATAAAATAAAATAAAAATATTTTGAAGCAAACCAAACCCGTTTTAGTTTTAACCTTGATATAGTCTTTCATTAGCTAGAGTTTGGGAGATATTTATTTTAGAAGCGCAAACGACTGAGAGGTTTTTATAGAGACGGCCACTTAAATATTAAAATAAAGCCACTTATTTACACATTTTATGATATTCGAATATATACTTAGCCATTATCAATACATGTTATTTTCTTTCTAAATTTAGGTCAGTCTCCCCGATTATCAAAGCACATGCATGTACCGAGCTATAAGATTAGAGACTTAAATAAAGTTATTATTTATGAAGGCAAAGAATAAGCTCTCGGAACTGGCACCTTCATGGTGGTGATGCAAATTGATAGTATAGTCCTTGGGAAGTTTTCAGGGTATTTCGTGGGATTAGAGACTCCATATACCAGTGAGCCAGCCAGAGGGTCTCAACTGAGTGGATCCATGTGTGATACACACGCAGAGAATTCCACCGTGAATATACACGCTGCCACACATTGAACCACATAAGAGGAACTTCAGGTCGAAAGGCCTCTGGGAATAGATCATGTAACTGTGTGGTGTATTTTTCTGTCTGGTATTTTGCACATAATTTACGATGCCGGAACTGAGAGAAATTCGTAAGTGTCATGAATGCAGTTTAGTTCGCAATGTTAGACAGTGTTCAATAAAGGTATCATTTGATCGAGTGTTGCACACATTTGTTTGTTCCTTCTATAGTTTCTTTTACATCGACGTAGTTTGCCGCATAGTGTCGGGTTGGACAGAGTTTCTTCTGCTGATGCGTCTGCTGGCGGTAGTTTTTTGACACAGTAATCTCCTCGCTGCTCGTCGAAAATCAGACAGAAAAACAATGTAGATACAGGGACTGAGGCAAGAGTTGACAACAGGAAGAAAAATGTTAATCACAAACGTGATCGCGTGCCAGTCGATACAGCGTTCGCGATCGATAATAATATTTGGTTCGTATCCATAAAAAGACACAAGATAGGCTCGAAGACTCCTCAAGACGGAGAAAGTGAATTGTGGAACATAACAGCACATGTAAAGTAGCAAAGAACACAAAACCATCCTAACAGTACTCCTTAGTCGTTGACTACGTCGTTGTCTTTCTAGCTCAGGAAGATTGGCTTGAATGGCTTGTGGAACTGATAGTCTTTTGAAGGTAACAATACTTAGTGAGAATATTACACAAAAGAAAATGATGTAAAGAACGTTCAAAGCGAAAAACCAAATAATAGAGACTCGCGGATTTATGTCCCCACAGAAGTATATCGGAATACCTTTCAACTTGCCCAATTTATAAAACAACAGTTGATATAAATGTAGCATCATGGACAGCAGCCAGGATAAAGCGAGTACTGCCACGCGTTGCTTTATTGTGTATGGTCGTGATCTCTGTAAAGTTAGCTTGGTGATTCTGAATCGTTCAATGCTGATTATCAAAAGAGTAACTAGTGATACCAGAATGGAAGAGTCATCGAGAAATGGTCTTGTTTTGCAAAGAATGTCGCCCCAAATACCTTGAATTTCGTTCCATATATATGTTGTAATGAAATAATCTCGGGAGAATATAGATTGAATTCAATATGATTAAGAGAGTATCTGACACGGCCATGATGATGATCAAATGATGCAGGTTTCTTCGCACAGTGTATTTAGCAGCCAATACGATGATAAAGACGTTGCCGAATACACCAAATCCACTGACTAGCAAAAT
The DNA here is from genome assembly GCA_033675265.1 of Actinostola sp. cb2023. Classification (NCBI taxonomy): domain Eukaryota; kingdom Metazoa; phylum Cnidaria; class Anthozoa; order Actiniaria; family Actinostolidae; genus Actinostola; species Actinostola sp. cb2023. The sequence goes on along the minus strand of JAUJYZ010000484.1, from coordinate 276,465 downwards.
CGCCATCACCTGACCAGTTTCTGAAAGAGCTGTGCGAGGTCCATCGAATTTGCAGTTTCTGTTGCCTTGATTGATGTAAGACCCGTTCATGGTTGTGATGTTAGACTCGTTCATGGTTGTGATGTTAGACTCGTTCATGGTTGTGAAAGAATAGTTGATGCACTTCCTGCTACTGACCGATATATGCAGGTGTTCACTGGAGCCGATCTATAATCAACAACTAGTATCCTTCACTCTTTTTCACCTGCATTACATATTTTAATATTGCAAATATTAAAAAAATACGTCGTCCAATCAGTGGAGAGCGTTCTTAGTTAAGTCACATGATCATAGCCAAACAAGAACCGACAGTTTATCAATAGAATAGAAGAATAGTTAACAATTATTACCCGAAGTGGAGGTGAGTACGTGTATAGTGGTGGATATTTACCAAGCCGCGACTCTTCGAGCGGCGAAGTAAATATCTACCACTACTCAGCGACACTAAGGGACACATTGTTTTATATACCACACAAGTGAATAGCCAGCCAAATATATAAAATTTGTTTTCAAGAAGAAAGAGACACGCTCGCGAAACGCGACACCATCTTGTTTTGCTCAGTGGTGAATAGCCAAGGAGTTCCGAGATTGAGTAGCCAATCAGAGTGCGCGAAAAGTTATACTATTCACTTGTGTGGTATACGGTATACTAAAATGTTTTATTTAGAACAAGCATCATGCAGCTAGGAGATTAATCACACACAAGTCAGCAGCAAACACGTACAACTTTGGCACTCCTGACTGCAAGTTCAAAATGTATATTATATTCTCGGGACAAGAACACGACACAGGTTTGTAACATAGATTATTAATTATTATATATAAATTATTATTATTATTATTATTATTATTATAAATATTTCGAGATTTCGTTTGTCATCGTCAGTGTGGTTACCAGGGTTACAAGTAGAGCTAAATGAGCAAAATAATTGTTTTAGTATTTACCAAATCAGTTGGATAAAAAATGGCCCTTTATTAAACAAATAAATTCGGAGACTGTAGCGAAACGAGACGCCATTTTGAATATCGTCCTAAAAAGAGTGAATAGCCAAGGATATTCCGAGTTACGGGAGCCAATCAAAACGCCGCGCTAAAATTGCTATCCACTGATTTGGTAAATACTAATTAATAATATGCACGTGGGAACGTGTTTCACCTGTGCGTTTCAAGAAGGCTTCTCCCATGCAATGGATGTGGAGCGCCTCTTTTTCCTTACCTAAAGACCTAAAGCTCGCCAGAACGGTATTTTTAGAGTTTTCTAAGTGTCTAAATACGTGGGGTCCTTATACTTTACCCCACGTGTGTATTGACACATCAAATCCCACGTCTACCTGTAACCATGGTAATCACTGACACTGACGATGGCAGAATAACTTTCGAAACATGGCCGTTTCAAACTTCAGTTTTACGGCTCCGACTCAGATAAATACCGTAAATGTAAGTAAAAAAAGAGAAGAAGTAAGTAAATGTAAGATTGTGGTTCTCTTTCTAGTAGAACATATAGATGTGTGGACGACCAGCCTTTCTTCATCCTTCGCGACACCGCTGGTAGACTGTTTAACTTTTAAGGAAAATGCCCGTGGTGATGCAAAGCACGGACTGTGATGATGCAACGACGTCTACCGCTGACTATACGTACTGCACATTCACATCCCAGATCTCACTCGGCCACAAAAAAATGAATCGTCACCCACCTGTCACGATCTCAGAAATATTTTCATATTATAATCGAAATTCAATTCACATTCCGTAGAGTAAAGTAATTAGCGTAGTATTCTTCGTAAACAGTGATTTCTTGTAATTGTAGAACTCGTTACGTAATTGTTATTGTTTTGGAGTATTATCGTATAGAAATGTTATGTCACCATGGTGCATATAAATACTGATGAACACAGAATACGGCACTCCTTAAAAGAACTCGCAGACGAGAAGAAGACAGTTGAAACGCTCTCGAGTCCGTGGAACTCATCCACATGTAGAGTTAACTGGTCCAGCAAACTGAGAGTCAAACCAAGTGGAATTATATTGGTCAATCCTATATATGACAGTAAACTAACATTAAGAAGTAAGGAAACTGAGACCACAAGAAAACTAAAGAACAAGAAGTCTAGAGAAGAAGTATAAAGTTGTAAGACAAGGCAAAGCGAGGTACAAAGTTCAAAGACTAAAGGAAAGAAACAAAGAACACGGAGTGGACTGCAAGGTGACCAGCGACCAGCTTTAGTCGGCACCTAAAGCAAACGAAATACTCAAAGACGCGGATTTAAACACTGAACTTGTATTTATATTTGTATACGAAGCAATTCAAAGTCTTTTTTTCATTAAGTATATTATATATCATTAGTATATTAGATTTGCAGTTAAAGTTCATGTCTTTACACATTAATAGGATATTTAGAATTCTGAGAGATTTTCAACTCGTTACATTAAGTTATATAATTAGAATAAGTGTTAATGAGTTATTTAATAAATTGTTGTTAGAAACAATCGTACTAGTAGTGATTGGGGATTGCGTGAAGGGACGTTGCAGACCGGGATACGCGAGGGATGCCCGACGTGCCGGTACGTCACACCACCATTCTCGTACCCAGAGCCCACTCTTCATTTGGTTTGTCGTTGGCTCTAGATCTGGGGAACCCTGACATTTTAGCTAATTTCATTGGCTGTTACGTTGAGACCAACAATGGCTGATCGTATTTGATTGGTCCATGAGATAAACAAAGATTCAAACTTGCAAAGCGAACGAATTAACGAACGACAGTGACGGTTGTAGTAATATCATACAATATTATTTTCAGCATTTTTTCTTTGGAATGGAAATGAGAGTGACTACGTGTAGACATAAATCTAACAATATATAACTTTATTATATTAACAGCTGCAGTGAACCACCACGGAGAAGACATACTATAGTAACCGATTCTCACTACCAAACCTGCACCTCTTTTGTTTGCACTGTATGAGATAAGACATGGGGAAAATATTTGGGAGTGCAAGGTAGAGGTGCGCTGGATAAGCGAAGCCGAGAACGTCGCAAGGGGAGGTGGGTGGGTAAATCCGTCATCCCTCCTTTACTCTCGCCGGCTGAAAAAGCTGGTTAACTGGGCTGAACTGTTGTTCTGTTATTTCTTATATAACCAGCAGACCCCCAGGGGAGTATAGGTGTCTGCCCGTGGAACTCATACTTGCGTGCGGTTGATTCGGTGTTTTTTTTGTCAGTGAAAATAGTAACCGATTCTCACTACCAAACCTGCACCTCTTTTGTTTGCACTGTATGAGATAAGACATGGGGAAAATATTTGTCCCGTGCCAGCCAAAGCTGCCCGGGTACCGCTTTTAACGTGTGTGGTCGGGTCCCCTGAAGCTATTGCTCCTCCCCATAACTCAGAAAATGTTGAATACAGCATTCAGATTAGGGTGGTTTATTGGATCGGTTTATTGCCAAAACGCCAGCTTAAAGTCCTTAAGGTTATTTCTGTCCCTAAACTGCCGTCCCAAATTGGCAGCCGAATTGCGCCCGTCGGGTCCACTCATGGTGCCTTCTGCCAGGAGACTGGCTGGTTGACTTAGCTGCATGACCTTGTCCGCCTGCATATAGTATCTGGCCGTCTCAAGGCTCCTCCAGCCCACGTGATTCGCTACCTGCTGATCGGAGGCGCCTAACAGGGAGAGGGTGATAGAACACCCACTCCTGAAACTGTGCATAGTTTCACCGTCGTCTATGTTTGGCGCCGTCAGGTGGGCATGCAGACGGTTTGCGATGGTGGAGCCGATGAAAGGGCTGTTGGAGATGTTTCCCTTGCGATCGCTGACACGAAAGAGGTAACCATCCCGCAGGTCAATCTTCATCAGGTCGGACAGCTGTACATGAAGCTTCAAGTTACTCACTGGACAGACGGTGTTGTCAGAGCACTGCTTGATGGCGAAGATGTTGGCATCTTTAGCCCGCTTGCCACGGAGTGTTTTCCCGAAAGTGTGGTGAAAAATAAAACCGGAGTCATCAGGGAGAGATAACACCTCTTTGGTTAGGGTGCGACCCAAATCTGATGCTCTGTCACCAGAGAAGAAATCGGTCGAGAAGAAAGCTAGGTCTCTTGCGCAATGGTACCTCTGGAGAGGAGGGGTTGACGGTGCGAGGGCTTGTGTTCTCAGGAAATAGCAGAGCTTGGTGTACTTGTCAAAGAAAATCGGTGTCGCTTGGCGGGGTGTGACGTGCAATCTTGCTTGCTCCTCCTGGATGGATGACAAGTATCGCTTGACGGAGACATGAGACACTGGATTTCCCCTCCCAAAGGCATCGTCCCAGTCCTGAGATCGACCACTAGCATTGAAAATCGCTCGCAGTTTCCCGATTAGATTGTCCACCGTCCCTGCAGCAAGTCGGCGCGGACACGAGCATGCGCAATTCCCCCTGGGTTGGGACTTCAAATGGGTACATTCGGGGCGGTGAATTTTCGTTCTACCATGTCTATCCTTCCATACCAAAAACCGGATGATGTCGGGTGGGTTTGCCGAGGGCAAAGATTGTGGATGTGGCAAGGAGGCTAAAAAGTGGTCTAATTCCCGTTCAAGTCTGGCTTTCTGTTGCTCGTACGGCTTAGCGGTTCTCTCCGACTCGAGCGCTGTAACGCGAGCGTCAATGGCCTCTATGTCGATATCAAGCTGTTGAGTGGTAGGGTCGCAGTATACTGGTGGGTTGGGTTGGTACCCGCATGTCTGGCAAAACCGAAAGTCCTTGTCATTGACATAACCACATTCTCCGCATTGTTGTGGTTGTTTCCAGATGCGGGCAATCCTCCCTGGGTTCTGGATAATAAAATAATATAAAGAAACTCATACGTCTGTTTTAAGGTTTTAATGAAGAGTGCTATCATTAAAATGACTGGTTTTGCGTATGATATATATCCGAGTTGCAACCGACAACTAACTATGTGTACACGTGCTGCATGCCATTAGTTACGTTATATATTCCTTTGTTTATTTCGTCCCTTTTGGGGGTGTTCCGATAAGGCTGCTACCGTTCTTATGCTACCTGTTTAATGCTATTATGGTGTATCAACAAGTTATAGCGATATACGGAAGACCCAAAGGTCCCATTGTAATTTTCTTGGTTGCATCAGCGTGGCCCCCTGGAGGGGAAGAGCAAGTAGCCTGTATCTCCTTGGCTGCCAAGCTTGAAGGCACTTGAGCACGTACCATGGAGAAGGGGCCACCAGTAACGCCTTGGATAGAGGTCAGGTACGATTATCGTGTAAGGGCAAGGCTGAGCGGACAGAAACTTGAGCAGGGGTCCGACCAGAACGAAGGGAGGAAAAACATAGGCGTTCTCTGAAGGCGCCAGGACCTGTGAAAATATGTTCGTACCACAGGCTTGGTCCACCGGGAAGGGGGAGAAGAAACGCAGCGGCCGGCCAGATGGGTCGCTCTGGACGTTTGCTGGAATGGCCATGAGGTCGATCGAATGCGGGCCGTAGGCCTGTTGGACTTGCTTCCAGGCTAGCGGACTGAGTGTACAATCTAGGTCGGAGAGACGCCTGGATGGCGTATCGGCTGGATTGTCGGCGGATGGGATGTATTGTAGATTGAGCGAGAGATGGTGCGTCAATGAGATGTCATAGATCTGTTTCAGGACATCCGTGACCTCGACGTTCCTAGAGCCATGGTTTTCCCAGCAATGCAGGAGAGTCTTGTTGTCTATGAAACAGTCGATCCGTGCGCCCTTCAAGCGGGAACACGTGCTCTTTAGGGTATTACGCAAGGCCAGGGTCTCTTTGACGACGATAGGTAGTTTGCGTTCGACGGGGTTCCAATATCTGCTCACTTTCAAGGCTTCCTGGGGAGTATGCACGACGCCGCCCCAACCGGTATTAGAGGCGTCTGAAAAAATTGGCAGCTCCAATCTGCAATGTTCTTCTCTTGGCCAGGGAAAGAAACCTTCCCAGGAGTCCAAAAACCGCCAATGGCTGATCTCATCTCGCAGGGCGTCTGTTATCTTAATGGCCTTGGGGGAGACTGTGGCTTTAGAGATAGCGTCGTACACTTTCCTTACGTACAGCCGAGCGGCCGGAATAACCAGGGAGAAGGAATTGATTTTCCCCGCGAACTTCTGAAGTGGCTTGAGGGTGACCGACTTCTTGCCGAGGATGTCCTCCCTTAACGCTGCGAACTTGGCTTTCTTGTCTAAAGGGAGAAGGAAAGCGAGCTTGGTCGTGTCCACGATATAGCCAAGGAATTTTGTTGACTGGGAAGGTGCCAGAGATGATTTTTCTATCGCGATGAAATAACCCAGATCGATCAATAAAGAACAACCAATAAAGATAGCGGCTTGTGCATTCTCGAAGTCGGACCAACCGTGGGTTCCAGTGGGATTAACAACTCTCAATTGACCGAAGTGTCTGTCATCGATGTATTATGAGCACGGAACGCCCAGTGACCGAATGAAGCTGGTGGCGGCTAAGCCGATGGAATGGTAGAGGTACGCGCTCGCCTTCCATCCGAAGGGCAGGGTACGGAAAACGAAAAACCAACCTTTCCATTCCAAACCAAAAAAGGCAGAACTATTCCCGGATAGAAGGATGTGGTCGTACCCACTTTTATCGTCACAGGTTGACTGGTAGTGTTCAAATTTCAGATACCGCGGAAGGTCTGAAATTAGATCTAGTGAGAAAGGCAAGTCCCTGATCCAACAGTTCAGGTACCTCTCATCGTGGCACATGCGTGGTTTTCCCGGTTCCACGGTGATTGGCATGACAATGGTAGGGGTTCAATATCCCCCACTTTACCCCACACCAGAAGAGATCCGGTGCTCACGCGGGAAAGGATGGTCTCTGTCACAAAGTTGTCGAAGGGGATGCACGATTTGCTGTTGGGGAACCAAGCCTGCGGTGGAGTAGGGTGGCCGTAAAATTTCCCTTGGAAGATGCCTTTAAATGGTGTGAAGAAATTGGTTACGTCTACCCCCAGTTCCAGGTACTTTAATATCTCGTCGCTTTTTGGGCGCCCCCCCGGCATTATTTGCTGCCACAGACTGATGTTGTTGTGCACGTTGCCCGGAAAAAAGGCCTTGGGGTCCCTGAAGCGCAGCTGATCGGGCGATGCAAAAAAAATACCCGAAGATACCATCTCCAGAGAGGGCAATGGTCCGGCCCAGTCGGTGGTTCCCCCTTTCCAATTGCACCAACGCTCCTTAGGAGTACCCGACGTCATGGCATTGCGTAGTTTTGTTTCAAAGTCCAAATGTAGGGTCTATGAGCATGTGTACATTTTGTCTGCGCATGCGTTTGGATTCAGTACTATAAAGTACTATTTGCATAATCGATACTTCAGCTTTTGTCATTCATGTGCCAACGATGTGCCAACCAGAGATCGATTGGCTGTTGAAACAAAACGTGTGAGAAGTCTTTGTGGAAATGGTTGGCAATTTCCATCACAATGTTAATGTTTGTAAACATGAAGTATCGCTATTGTTTTGCCAAGTGCACTGCTGTGGAAGATTTAGTGAGCGATCTACGTCTCTAGAATGAAGTTTTAGAAAATCATTGAAAGGAAATCAATAGTCCGCCTACTTTTGTGGTGCTGTGTTGTTGTTTTTTCGTATAATGGAACAAAATCCGCCAAAACATGGCAACATTTCTACGGAGAAGTCGGGTGAATGAGTGATACTTGGGCACTTTAAATCCACCGCAAAGCAAGAGGGACAATTTTTCAACTCCAACAAACAAGACCTTACGAAACTGGCATGAGTGAAGCAATAAATCACGGAAGAAAATTGCTGGGGGGTGAGCTACTAAGAGAGGTTTTCTTATAATTCAGTTTGACACGTCACCAATTCAGATAAACGATTCGCAAACACAATGCTGAATAAAAACTCAATGTGAATCAAACTTATATCAAACGGTTTACAACTGATTCTAAGAAGTCCATAAAAATGAAGAATTAAGCTATCCTTTACAATAAACTTCAACATATAGAGTGTTTGTAATATGGTATACACCAGCGATGAAAATCAGTCAAAATCATAACAAATAGAGTGTACTGATACCATAGTACCAAAATAATACGATCTCACATCGAGGGACAATTTTTCAGCTTAAAATAAGTTCTCGAATGCAAAGAATAAGCTTAGAAGAAGTCAATTTGTGCTATTTTCGGCTGGGGGGCTAGTTAATAAGTATTGTACTTTAGGTAGGAATGTTAGGAAAACACGTGCAAAAATGATAAATACCCAACTGAACCGAGCAAAATACTTTGAGAATACTTGAATGTAGAGAACTCAAATTCACAGAATGTGACCTTCAATGTGTCAGTACTAACGTTCACTGTGAAGTATCTCCTGAAATCATCTTCGATGAGAATAAACCCAAGGACAATGTAGCTGGTTTTAGGATAACTCCTTGTTTTGGCGGATTTTGTTCGTTGATATTTTATCATCTACGACCCTTATACGGAAACAAATCATCTACAGTAAAACAAAGTAGGCAGACTATTGATTTCCTTTCAAATATTTTCCTGAACATCATTCTAGAGAAGAAGATCGCTCACTAAATCTCCCACCGCAGTGCAATTTGCAAAGAAAATGGCGGCAAATCACTTTCAAATCTGAATTCTAACGCATGCGCAGACAAAATGTATACATGTTGGGTCCAGAGGAGGTTGAGCGAGGCCCGCAAGGGATTGTGGACCAAAAAGTGATTTGTGCTCACTTGAGCTTGGTCGCGGTAGAGTGAGGATGTCTCAGTTCGTATATAATCGGCTCTCCCTTCTTCGCGTACCGTAAACCTTTATTGTAATCTGTGCTAGTTTCGTTCTATCGTATAGCTTCGTTCTAACGTATAGCTAGGAGTTATTTCTATTGAATTACTGTGTCCGGTACAATCCGTATCGCGGTAGTATTATCGCGGTCCTTTGGCTTTGCATATAAATATTAATGGAAGCCATAACTGTGGAAACGTTTTGTGTTGATTTTCTTCAAACTTCTCAACTATTGTACCTACACTGCGTAGATTTTCAGTTTGTACATAATTTCACTATCAAATCTTTGCCATTCATGACTTTGAAAGTAGTAGGCGGCCATGTCAGTTTTCCCCTCAAGCTTCGTGAACGACGAATTGTTTTGTTTCCAGACGGAGAGAAAGTCAGAGAACTGACTGAGAAAAGCTCTCCCTGTGGCCTGTATTATTCAAGTAATCACTTGTTATAACATCGAGGTAAGCAATGATATTTTATCATATTATCTGACTTGTTTTTTTTTGGTCGAACCATTTAAAACCATAAGCTTACTCAATCAACCTCTCGATTTTAAAAAGTTATTAAAAGGTGCATAACTTCTCTAAATAGATCTGTCGAATATAAAGTTAAGTACTAGTCGTTTTGTCATTGAATTCATTCACTGTGTTTGCCGTAAGCTTACCTGTAGTTTATACGATGCAATGTTTAGTGTTTCACACAGAACCTTACTGACCCTTTTTAAAAATACTTCAATTGTTGATACCATTTCAAATGACTTAATATTTTTTCCTTAGATGACGTATATATTTTTTGTTTATTGCATTCTAGGTTTTCTGGAATTCTACAGGGAGGGGGGTGGGGGGGGGGGGGGGGGTTGGGTACTTGGTCTGGGTTTTGATAATAGGGGTGTCACGCTGGGGTCCATAAACCCTGACCCTGTTCAATACAGTCGGTAAAAAGTTGTCCCTATCTAAGACTCGAGGGAAATTCTCTACCCTATTTTAGACAGTTATTGACAACTTAGTGTCTAGTTAGTAGTAATCCTGTATAGTAAGGCACTTTTTTTTTCAAAAACTGAAAATTACAATCCATGTCAGAATTACAGACCCTATTCAAGACAATTTAGGGTGTTATAATATGACCTAAGAAAATCCTGCAATTCGATTGGCTGAGAGGAGTGGTATTTCAGCGTAATAGTGGTATTTCAAGCTCTCAGGAGTGGTATTTCAAAATCACCATGGTAACCATTGTTTGAGCACCAAGCATGACATTCAAATCCAAGATGGCGGATAAACCCGACAGAGTTTTTCTCGCTAAAAAAAGCTGAAATATGCCTAGAAACAAATCTCAAGAACAACAAATTGAAAAAGTACATCAACATGGATATATTGTTGACAAATCAGGAAGGTTTTCTTTGGCTGAGACTGCAAAAATCAGCGAGAAACGATCGACTGTTGATCGTGCTAAAGTAAAGGTTTTCCTGCTTTAGATCGAGAAGTGAATTAAGAATTATTGCTGAAAAAGGTACAAATAAAGCTTTAGAAACCTCTTGTTTCTGTTTTCTTCATTTGTTATCTAATTTATGAACGTTTTTCTATGAAAATAATTTACTTGAGAGCATTTTCCATTAGTTCATGGTAAAACTACAGACAAACTGATCGAAATTGCAGTATTTTCTTAGGTCATATTATAAACATTTAATAGCATGTTTTGTACGTGATATTTGGGATAAATACCACTCGTGATATTTCAAAATTGTCACAAATTTCACTCGCCGGAGGCTCGTGAAATTTTGTTAACAATTTTGAAATATCACTCGTGGTATTTATCCCAAATATCACTACAAACCATGCTATTACCTATACAAATGCATACCATATCTAAGACCAAAAGCTCAAAAACCATACCCTATCCAGCAGCACATACCTGTACCCCCCCCCCCCCCCCCCCCCCCGGGTGTTGGCACCACTAACATACTATGAGAACATTGATCCACATCCTACCATGCCATGGCTGGATGTCATTTTGACCTTAGAGCATATGGCCTATTGTACAGTCATGCTAGAGTGATTTTACCAAACTTATTATGGAATTAGTATCTACTATTTATGCTCACTACTTTTTGGCATTTACTAATTGTGTACAAGACATTGTCTATGCAATTCAATGGAAACAACAAAAAGCAGTCCAAGTTATACATTCAATAGAACGAAGCTAACACAGAATACAAAGGTTTGCGGTACCCGAAGGAGCCACTTTTTAATAGGTCAGTACAATGTAGTTCATTGGTACCAGTATATTTATATACTTGAAACTACTACAGTGCAGTATATGAAGAGACTGGCATGTTTATGTACTGTTTAATAAACGAGCAGGAGTGTTTTATCAGGTTTAAAACCACGAGGCAAAGCATGTGACCGATTTGACAACCCTGATTGGACCAATAATTGCTCATGAATTATTAATGAGTTTTAGAAAATGAAATTGAAACTGGATGATAAGTTCTTGTACATGCACTTCTATATACAAGATAACATTAAAATCACATTTGATGAAAATGAAACTCATGTTTATTTTCTTCATCTATTCTTGGCTTTCACCTACGTCATCGAACATTTTCCCAGGACTTATATAGAACAAAACCTTCATAGGCCGAAAGAGCAGCCAAAACCATATATCTCAGCCGAAGTTTTAGTTAAACGACGTTTTAGATACGAAGATATGAGCGATCGCTTATGCTCATAATTTAGTTAAAATGTATGGGTCCGCCATGTTGGTGTCGCATCGAGCGACACCAACATGGCGGCCAAATCACGAAGACTGAAAATCATGTTTATTTGCAAATACTTCAAGTTTTCAATAGCTATATTCATCAAAATAAAGTTACCCATCATCTACTAAGTTAAAATCGTATTATTTCAAACGAATTTTCCTATTTCTATGGCTTTTGAAAATGCGTGACTGTATTGCGTGACAGAATTTGACTCGCAATAAAAACGAAAACCAAACATCTAAATTACAAAATTATTTTGGTAAGAATTTTCTTATAACGATATAAACAACATATCCAACAAACAGTTTTGTGAGGTGAATAGTTTGGATTTTAGCTTTTTGATGACGTCATGTGAAAGCCAAGAATTCAGACTGTTGTATTCTGTAAAGGTATATAAATTATATTTACATACACTCAATTGCAGAAACGTTATAATATATATTTATACAAATATACAAATATCTAATGAGATGCAAAATGCTAGACATGCTAAAAAACAACTGTTTAAGCACACAATAGTGCTGAAAATTATTGTGTTGTCCTTGTTGGATGCGATACTAATCTAAAATTGATGATTCTGATATATTAAAAGAAAATAAGCGATGTTCCGCACTTTGTATCTCATTAGATATCTTGTATCTCATTAGATATTTGTATAAATGTATACTACAACCTTTCTGCAATTGAGTGTATATAAAATAAATAATATTTAATTATATATATTAGAGTACAAACCATATGTCCGTGAAACAATACTAACTAATTAGTACTAAATAGCACTGATGAAACAATAGAAAACAATAGAGATAACACTATTTAGTACTATTTAGTAATAGTACTATTTCACGGACATATGGTTTGCACTCTATATACAAGTTATATGGTAATATTATATACAGTTTATATAATTATAACAATAGGCTGCCAGTATATAGATTGAAAATTGGAACACCAACAACCATGCCACAAGCGAGCAGGATCAATATGATACAAGACGCGACGTCAATCAATGAATGATCTAGGTTATGGAATATAAAATGACATTGGAGAATCACTTGCTGGTCAAAGACTGTTATGAAACATTTATAATAAAGTCTTTGGCCAGCAAGTGGTTTGCTGATGTCATTTTATATTAATAATATTCCATAACCTATCATAAAAATTATAATAATATTTACATATTTCTTTTTTTATGTCCATTACATGAGGCTTGTACTGCATTATGTACAATTGTGATGGACAATTTGTAGAGATTGTTATGCATAATTTTATGTACAGTAAACATCCAAGGTGAATGGTTTGGTGGCTGGCCCTTACCAACTTTTACATCTTCATCATTCACATAGTCCATTCTCTACTTTCTCATAGCACATAACAGGGGCATAGGCAGGGGGAGGTCACAGGGTGCCTGTGACCCCCCTTCCTCTGGGTCTACTCTTTAAATTTATAAGTTTGAGGAGGGGAGGGGGGGGGGGGGGATTTGGTGGTGAACGATATGGAGTGTGACCCCCTGCATAATGCTTTGTGCCTTGGGGGGTAATACAAAAGAAAATGGTGTTGCATAATTACATGGTTGACAGAAAGCTCCCATTTTCTTTTGTATTACCCCCCAAGGCGCAAAGCATTTTATAACATAGCTACAATATAACGCGCGCTCTGATTGGCTGGTTATCTATGAACAAGAAATGGATATACCATAGAGATATTTCATGGAAATCACGTCAAAATCCAAAAACAAAGATTTTCGCTGAAGTTTTCGTACCTACTATAAGACGAAAATGGATGACTTTGCTTTATTTAGCATTGACCACGGAGACCTAAAGCTTACCGACTTTCTCAGCGGTTAAAACTCATTGTTAACGAACCCGACATAATCGAAAATGCCGAACTAGAAAGTGTCAAAACAACACGCTTTGCATCCCGGTTTCGCATAAGCTTACTTGTCGGAGGACGATTTACAGCAACTTTTGATGGATAAGCAGTCAAAAAGGACAAAGAAAATGATAAACTGGCCGTGTTTCAATATTTAAAGGTAAGTAACATAATGTTTAAACGACGAAGAAGAAAACTATGTAATCCTAATTATTTGAAAACAAATGATCGTACAGCAACAGATAAGCTTAATTGTATTTCGGTAGCAAAATTTTACAAATTCAAGTCCAAGTAAGCTCAAGCTTTACTTGTCACAACTTGTGTGAGAAACTGACTGAATATCATAATAACAACAAAAAAAATACTTTAAATAAATTTCCTGTAATAATTAAGCTTATCAATTACGTTAAAAGTACCTTTTCCATCACTTTTTTTAGCCTGGTGTATAAAAGAGACAATTTGTCCAAACTCCACTTGCTTGAAAGAATGACAAACTCGATGCCCACCTTGACTGGCTGAAGCCGCGATTTTACGCCAAAGCGAGGAAAACAGACGAGGGAATGTACAGCAAAAAGACACTACTTCAGTACAGATAACTTATACCGAATCGTCACACCATGGCGATATCTGGGCACCGAAATGAGCAAAGCTTGGCTCATTATAACACACGTCCATCGTCAATACAACTTCACCACTGCAGCGAAATCTTGTCACGAAGCCTCGAGCAAAGTTCTTCTACACTACATGTACAGCAGTTGCTTTGGCTCAACCGTCCTTTCAAGTAATAGCAGCAGTACAGCAAAACAATGTCAGTCATCTTAGTGAGGGTCAGATGAAGCCTCCAATCCACTTTGATTCCCTTTTCAACAACTACACTATCCAGAACGTCCAAGTTGTAGTTTCGTCGAACGCTCGTAATCGATGTGTTTTTAAACTTCAAAAGTTCTTTGAAAATTCATCTCCAGAACGTGCCAAAATGAAAAACTGTGTTTTTTGTAATGTTTAGATAAATCTATTTTGTAAATTTTCCACGGAAAATGTGTAGTTTTGAGAAAATAGAGCACTTTGAGCGACATTTGCTGGTGTAAAGTCGTCTTCAGGTTTAATTTTGAACACTTTGAATGAATTGAGAAATACGTGCGCAGGTTTAGAAGAATTTGTCAGTTGATCAGAAGTATTGATAACAATAAATCTGTTTTTGACCGGTAAAATCCTTGTCTTTTATGTTTAGTTGTGTGTATATGTAGACCACTTTTAGCGGCTTTTGCTTGTGTATTAAAAGTTGTCTTCAGATATTGAACAATTTGAAAGAATTGAGATATATTCGTGCGCCAGTGTGAAGAATTTGTCAGTTGATCAGAATTATTGATAACAATAAATCAGTTTTTGACGCGTAAAAGCCATGGCTATGTTATAAAAGCAATGGTCAATGCTTAGCTGTGCGTATATCCAGTTCTGGATGCACTTGGTCGGCTGCTAAGCACTCAAGAAGCTAGAGTCGCACTCGGCTACGCCTCGTGCGACTCTTACGCTTCTCTCGTGCTTAGCAGCCTCCCGCGTGCATCCAGAACTGGATATACGCACGCTAAGCATTGACCATTCCTTTAATGTGCTATGAGAAAATAGAGAATGCCATATTCTTCCTCTGCATATTCCAAAGTTGGGAATTTTGGTTTAAGAACTCTGATTACCTTGTCACAACAGGCAGCCCCTTGAATCAAAACCAGATAAATTATTTTAATTTCATGGATCAATAAATATATTGCCATACACTGGCTGCAGGTTATAATAATTACCGGATCGATTATATATTCCCTCCAGTTTGAGACACAGCTTTTGAGCATTGCTCCCAAAAGTATTCATTCTTGTGTGAATTGGCCACACATTGTTTTCAGAGTAGAGTGCCACATATTTGACAAGATCTTTCAATTCTTATAGTTGACCAAGGGCAAAACAATGCATAAAATACCATATACCTCACTGCTACGTAAATATAACACACGACAGTGATATAAAAACAAGACATATTATTAAGTTTTTACACTTTTTATATCGGAGTATCGTAAAACTTCACATCGCCACGAATTCAAAATGGCGAGTAAAAATGGCGCTGTTTGGCTAAGTTGTTGTCAAACTTCAACGGCGTATAACTTGCAAACGGTAAGAGGTGGGATGGGGTGGGATGGACTTTTCTGCATCACTGATTACTCATCTTTATATTGCAAATGTTTTTGTGTCTATAACTATGTTGGTTTAGCGATGATAAGAGGTCTTTTGTCTTCAGTCATTTCTACAAGTGTTGTGGCGACATTTTCATATCAATGAGTTCAATCAAGCATAAAACATGATATACTTCCTTACTTGGTTTGAGATTCCATGGGTTCATGGCTTCGAGTCATTTCTCCTTGTTTACATCTTTTCTAAGCTTTAGATTGCGTTTTTCGTCCTATTTTACTGAAAAATACTTTGTATGTTTTTCCTTGCAATGAAAATTAAATTGCCGTGAACGCAGAAATACGGCAAATGTGATTGGTCGATTAAGTCACGTGATGAATGCTCAACCTCCTCTGTGTTGGGTCTATGGTTATGATGAAAGAAAAAAAAATGGACATATTTGCATTTGGACTGAACTGTAGGAGCCTACCGGAATATAATTGCAAATTGGAAAGGGTAAGCACTTCACCGACTGGGCCGAACCAGGGACCCGTCCGGAGACAGATATCAGGTTTTATTAAGAATTCCTGTCCTGGTCCGTCCGCCGGTATGGGTGCGCGCTAGAACGGTAAATTATGGGGAATCACCCAAACTGCAACAACCTTGTCCTAAGAACGGCTATAAAAAGGATGCGTAACCACTCCAAAATTAAACAAACCGAGAACGACAAGCAGTGCATTACTCTTTATTTATTATCATTATTTTGATACATCAGTTGCGGGCGTTGCGGCAGAAGCGGGCGATGTGCCCCCTCGATCTGTTTACAGGTATAACATACTGGTCCTAGGGACCGACGAACTCTTAGAGGGTAGGGAGCGGCTCTATCCGATGCCTGTGGTGCAGGGAGTCTCTCTGCCCGTATCGACTTCTGAATCTCTTTGGCGACTTCTACGTCCTCCTTGTTTCCGACTAACTTCACCAGGATGGCCTGTAACTGGGGCGCCTGAATCAGAGGTCGACATTGCTTCAGAACCGCGTTGTACCGTCGGGCCTTTGGGTCGCGCTGTTCGCGGGCAATGTCCACCAGTTGCTTCAACTTTGCTATGCCTACGTAGGGGTCGAAAATGGCGGCTGGCTTTGTGATCTCTTCCTGCACCTGTATAAGGGCTGCATCGACCGATCGGGTGGCCGTTGCCGTCTTGAGCTGGTCCAGCTCTGTCCGCAGGGATGCCAATGTATCGACTCTTGGCACTGGGTCCTTAAAAAGAAAAATGTCACGTCACTCCAACGTACCCGCAACCACAGAGGGCCACAAAATGAACTATTTTCATAACAGTGACTACTAATTAGCCCAGCCTTAACCTTCCCTTCCTGATAATTCTGGCGAAAGGTCAAGCGGGTGATGTCGACAACAAACCATGCGACGCAGTAAATATGATCGATACCCATAACCGAAGGACGCGAGGGCTCTTTTCGTTCGTCGTACACGAGCCGTAATAAATAAAACACGATAAACTAGCCTTACCAAAATAAATAAATAAATAAAACACGATAAAACTAACCTTACCAAAATAAATAAATAAATAAAACACGATAGAACTAACCTTACCAAAATAAATAAATAAATAAAACACGATAAAACTAACCTTACCAAAATAAATAAATAAATAAAACATGATAAAACTAACCTTACCAAAATAAATAAATAAATAAAACACGATAAAACTAACCGCGGGACGTACGGTTCATCTCGACCAACGAGGACTCCTTTTGCCGTACACGAGGCAACACTGTTACCAAAATAAATAAACAAAACACAATAAAACTAGCCGCGGGACGGTTCATCTCGACAAACGAGGACTCCTTTTGCTGTACACGAGGCAACACTGTTACCAAAATAAATAAATAAAACACGATAAAACTAACCGCGGGACGGTTCATCTCGACCAACGAGGACTCCTTTTGCCGTACACGAGGAAACACTGTTACCAAAATAAATAAATAAAACACGATAAAACTAACTGCGGGACGGTTCATCTCGACCAACGAGGACTCCTTTTGCCGTACACGAGGAAACACTGTTACCAAAATAAATAAATAAAACACGATAAAACTAACCGCGGGACGGTTCATCTCGACAAACGAGGACTCCTTTTGCCGTACACGAGGCGAAATAAATAAATGAAACACGATAAAACTAACTGCGGGACGGTTCATCTCGACTAACGAGGACTCCTTTTGCCGTACACGAGGCAAAATAAATAAATGAAACACGATAAAACTAACCGCGGGACGGTTCATCTCGACTAACGAGGACTCCTTTTGCCGTACACAAGGCAACATTACCCAAATAAATAAATAAAACACGATAAAAAACTAACCGCGGGACGGTTCATCTCGACTAACGAGGACTCCTTTTGCCGTACACGAGGCAACATTACCAAAATAAATAAATAAAACACGATAAAACTAACCGCGGGACGGTTCATCTCGACCAACGAGGACTCCTTTTGCCGTACACGAGGCAAAATAAATAAATAAAACACGATAAAACTAACCGCGGGACGGTTCATCTCGACCAACGAGGACTCCTTTTGCCGTACACGAGGCAAAATAAATAAATAAAACACGATAAAACTAACCGCGGGACGGTTCATCTCGACTAACGAGGACTCCTTTTGCCGTACACGAGGCAACATTACCAAAATAAATAAATAAAACACGATAAAACTAACCGCGGGACGGTTCATCTCGACCAACGAGGACTCCTTTTGCCGTACACGAGGCAAAATAAATAAATGAAACACGATAAAACTAACCGCGGGACGGTTCATCTCGACCAACGAGGACTCCTTTTGCCGTACACGAGGCAAAATAAATAAATAAAACACGATAAAACTAACCGCGGGACGGTTCATCTCGACCAACGAGGACTCCTTTTGCCGTACACGAGGCAAAATAAATAAATGAAACACGATAAAACTAACCGCGGGACGGTTCATCTCGACTAACGAGGACTCCTTTTGCCGTACACAAGGCAACATTACCCAAATAAATAAATAAAACACGATAAAACTAACCGCGGGACGGTTCATCTCGACCAACGAGGACTCCTTTTGCCGTACCCGAGGCAAAATAAATAAATGAAACCCGATAAAACTAACCGCGGGACGGTTCATCTCGACTAACGAGGACTCCTTTTGCCGTACACGAGGCGAAATAAATAAATGAAACACGATAAAACTAACCGCGGGACGGTTCATCTCGACTAACGAGGACTCCTTTTGCCGTACACGAGGCGAAATAAATAAATGAAACACGATAAAACTAACCGCGGGACGGTTCATCTCGACTAACGAGGACTCCTTTTGCCGTACACGAGGCGAAATAAATAAATGAAACACGATAAAACTAACCGCGGGACGGTTCATCTCGACTAACGAGGACTCCTTTTGCCCTACCCGAGGCAACATTACTCAAATAAATAAATAAAAAAAACACGATAAAACTAACCGCGAGACGGTTCATCTCGACTAACGAGGACTCCTTTTGCCGTACACGAGGCAACATTACCAAAATGAATAAATAAAACACCATAGAACTAACCGCGGGACGGTTCATCTCGACTAACGAGGACTCCTTTTGCCCTACCCGAGGCAACATTACTCAAATAAATAAATAAAACACGATAAAACTAACCGCGGGACGGTTCATCTCGACTAACGAGGACTCCTTTTGCCGTACCCGAGGCAACATTACCAAAATAAATAAATAAAACACGATAAAACTAACCGCGGGACGGTTCATCTCGACTAACGAGGACTCCTTTTGCCGTACCCGAGGCAACATTACCAAAATAAATAAATAAAACACGATAAAACTAACCGCGGGGCGGTTCATCTCGACCAACGAGGACTCCTTTTGCCGTACACGTGATATAACTCACAACATAATGATAACGCCACTGTACCGGCGAACGGTTCCCTTACAGAATCTCTACGGTAGGATGACTAGGGAGTCGAAACGGCAAATTATGCTAACCTGAAGCGGGTTTTGCTCTGCGGCTTGCGCTGCTTGTCCTGCTTGGTGTTAAACGGCTTGTGCCGGTTGTGCATTCGCTGCATTTGGTGCATTCCCTGCGTTCGGTGGATTCGCTGCATTCGCTTGGTTTACTGCATTCGCTGGATTCCCTGCTTGTACTTGCGCCACGTTTGGCTGAGCAGCTTGTACTTGGACGGCTTGTGGCGCGTTCAGCGCTGCAATGGCCACTGGGTCGATTCTTTGCGGTTGTTGAGCCATGCTTGCGACGTTCTTAGGCTTTGAAAGCGATTAAATCCGTGAGTCCCTCCTTTACTCTCGTCGGCTGAAAAAGCTGGTTAACTGGGCTGAACTGTTGTTCTGTTATTTCTTATATAACCAGCAGACCCCCAGGGGAGTATAGGTGTCTGCCCGTGGAACTCATACTTGCGTGCGGTTGATTCGGTGCTTTTTTGTCAGTGAAAATAGACGTACAGACACAATCGATCGTCGTACTCGCTTTGAGTATTCAAAGGAATATTTTCCTAATTCAAGAGAAACAATAGCAAACCGGAATACAGGAAGGCTCACATGCAAGATTATATTAGAACATGCATTTATCGTCCAGCCTTTATCGCAACAGAGCCAGAGAAGAACTGATTATGAACGTACGTCGAAGGGCTTTTAAAAAAACTGCTACACGAAGATAAATATACAAACTTGTGTCCTTGTTTGAATTCGAACCAACGTAAACACTACGCAGCTAGTAGCTTCCACAGTCCTCCGCATGCAGCGGTCTTTAGTATGAGCAGCGCTCTGACGACTTGCTCGTCAAAATTTGACGACCGAGCAACAGGGCTTTCCAGAGCCCACGACCAACACAATGACGAGTGGGTTCTGGGTACGAGAATGCACTGCCCACGTAAAACACAGTCGATTTGCAGTCACGACATAAGCTCGGCCCAGATCGCACTCGGCCACATCGGACAGGAACTCCCGGCGTCAAGATTAGTTCCGCTGCTCGCTACACTCGCAACAGTTCTATTTAGATATTCAGATATTTTAGGTATTATAGGTATTTTAGACTATCCTGATTATGACTAAAATTAATAAGGAGATATCTTAGGATGGCCACTTTATAATATAACGTAATTTAGTTTCATAGTTTTTATAATTAGCTTTATATTACGTTTTAATTATTTCATTGAACTGACAGTGGCACCTCTATTAAGCGGACACCCTCGGGGAATTGGCAAGTGGCCGCTAAATAGAGACTGGAGACTGGCCGGCCGCTTAATAGAGGTTCGACTATATTGTAAAGCGCTACTCTTGACAATATTATTATTATTATTATTATTATTATTATTATTATTATTATTATTATTATTATTATTATTATTATTATTATTATTATTATTATTATTATTATTATTATTGATGAGTTTCGACTTAGAAACTATATTTATAAGAAAGACAAACGCAAGGAAATTACGACGTTTCGACATCGTCCGATGTCATTATCAAGTGAGTTTATTTTATTTGCTATTCAAATTAAACTCACTTGATAATGACATCGGACGATGTCGAAACGTCGTAATTTCCTTGCGTTTGTCTTTCTTATCAATATTATTATTATTGTTATTATTATTATTATTATTTAGAAGAAATCTTTTAGGATAACATTTTACGATAAAGTTTAAGATTATGAAGTTATGACGTTTCGGCGTTGCTAACGCCATTTTCAAGGATAAGTGTTAGTCAATGTATAGAGTTTATATAGAGTCCATTATGAATAATAATCAGTTCGAGGGTACGTAGTCACTGGGGAGCACTGAACAATTTCGCTCTAATTGAGTCTGATTGTTTGTTAAGATTTGGATGAAGTTCTTGAATAAACAGCATCTCAAATATCAGACACTCGAATTTGTCTTTGCATCGACGTAAGGTGGTAAACAGGTGATTGATATTCTCAGCGGGCTTCCCACAATGTTGCACAATGTGTTGACCAATCACTCCTGATCTATGCTCCTCAATGCGCTGATATAAATGCCGGCATGTATAGCCAACATAACAGTTTTAGTTGATTACTAAAACTGGATGCCATTTGTCGACCGAAGTATACAGAAAACCAACTGATACTGGTTTGTTGCTTCATTTCAAGAGCCACGTTGACATAGCCTACAAGCGAGCATTACTAAAAACAATGCTACATCGTGCTTTCCGTCTTTCATCTTCATGGAAGTTATTTAGTGACGAATGTGATCGCCTCAAAGGAACTTTCACCAAACTCCAGTATCCAGTCAGTCTATTCAACTCTGTGACTAACCGCTTCATTGAAGAACAAATCACCAGTAAGCCACTTAGCGAATCTGTGCCAAATAACGACAAGCCACCTATCAGGTTTGCAATCCCCTTCAAAGACCAAAAGTCGGCTGATATAGTACGAAATCAGCTACGTGACCTCAGCTTGAGGATTGGAATAAACATCTCGCCAGTCTATACAAGCAGCAAAATCAAGCAAGACCTCACAATCAAAGAACCCAAACCTTCTATTGTGAATCAACAGTGCGTCGTATATAACTTCAAGTGTGACTTGTGCGACACATAAAATAAAGTGTTTTGTTGTCTATTGTTTTCATATTTGTTTCTTTTTTCGTGTTTTTCACTAAAATTTCGCCCTCTTTGATCGATGAATAACATCGTCTTTTTGTGGTCCGGTTGACCAAAACAACTATCTGCACAAATATCGAACTGACGACGTTCTCGTTCTCTTTCAACGTCAAACATACGCATTCCACGTTGTAGTTTAGCACAGAACGCCTGAAGTAAGACCAAATCGAGCTCATTTCATGCATTCCAACAAGTTATTGAATTTTGTAATTAGCGTTATTGTTTCTCTGATCTGCCGTCGTCCTCACGTCCCCGTCCTCGATGCTTAAAGTCCCTAATGAAGGGACTGGAAAGCGGAACACCTGAACACAATTATTTGTGGCGAGCGAGCGAGTGAACAACTCATTAAACAAAGTGCACTCACATATATTAGCCAATCGAGACGACCAGATTGATTCTGGCAGCAGATTCGACCAGCAGCAGATTGGAAGCAGCAGATTCGGATTGACGTCATTTCGACGTCACAGAATTCCAAATCTGCTGCTGGCTTGACAGCAGATTTACTGAGCAGGGGTAGGGAAGGGAAGAGCGACAACAAGACAAAAACGCCAGCCCAAATCTTTTAACTTTTCGATACTGGAGACTCCAAACATAAACAACATAAACAGTGTGGAAGAAGCCTAATAAGTACGTAATTCCAATACGAATTTTAAATATTTTAAAACTTGACATCACGTGTTATGTTTGATTGTCTTTGTTTGAGCATTGATAATTGACATACATTTATTGTGTAATCACACATCCGGTGTTGCGTTACTGGTTGTCTAAGGTCATTCAAATGCAACCAACTTTAATACGCAGGCCAGTGGTTTGCTTTGATATGGTTAGCCTCAGTTGTCATGTACAAGTTACAGCTATCAGGAAGCCCATCGTGCCCATCCAAAAGTACATCACATTGAGTTACTTTATATTTTGTGGCTATTTTGCCTCCGCGGCACAAGTTTGTTTATCATTCGTTTCCAACGCTGAATATATTCTTAGTGTTCGTTGATTCGTTTGCAGTACAAACTGTTTAAAAACAATCATCTTCCCTTCCCTACCCCTGCTTAGTGAATCTGCTGTCAAGCCAGCAGCAGATTCGAAAATCTGTGACGTCAAAATGACGTCAATCCCAATCTGCTGCTGGTCGAATCTGCTGCTGGCGAATCTGCTGCCAGAATCAATCTGGTATCGAGACGAGGATTGAACCAACAACCTCTTAGTCAGGACCACGTACAGGGATGATTGCGGAATGTTTTACCGCTATGCCACCCAAACCAGACCCATTCATCCATCACTTTATTTTCATGTATTCATTCATCCTTTTCCCCGTGATCTACCAGTCAAATAGTTATACTGTCAAATCAATGATTTGTAATTCCTTTTTCACATTCCAGATACTCAACCAAGTCGGTTCATGCAACAGCAACTGATGGCATCAGTTATATAATCAACACACTTAATGGTTTTAAGTGTGTTAATCGAAAATCGAACTTATGCACCATTCATACCTAAACGTGTTTATTCATTAATGAAAACCAATCTAATTTAAAAGCAGTTTGTGACTAGCGGTTAAACTAGTAGAGACTGATAGGGACTAGCGGTTAAACTAGTAGAGACTGATAGGGACTAGCGGTTAAACTAGTAGAGACTGATAGGGACTAGTGGTTAAACTGTCTAGTAGAGACTGATAGGGACTAGTGGTTAAACTAGTAGAGACTGATAGGGACTAGTGGTTAAACTAGTAGAGACTGATAGGGACTAGTGGTTAAACTAGTAGAGACTGATAGGGACTAGCGGTTAAACTAGTAGAGACTGATAGGGGACTAGCGGTTAAACTAGTAGAGACTGATAGCTAGGGACTAGTGGTTAAACTAGTAGAGACTGATAGGGACTAGTGGTTAAACTAGTAGAGACTGATAGGGACTAGTGGTTAAACTAGTAGAGACTGATAGGGACTAGTAGAAATCGCACCGGTGTAGTAATGACAATCAACGAAGGACTAACATCCGAAACGTCAGTTAATGTAAGTGCTTTTTTATATTGACACGGTGTCAAAGTTTCATTCTATATACACATTTGCCAAGTAAAAGGCGTCAACCTATCAGGAATATACAGCTATTTCAAAAAAGGTTGGTGAGGTTTTGTTGCATGTCGCATACCAAGCCCGAAATGCACTATGGGTGATGTGAATTGAGTCAGCGAAAGGTCACAACAATATGCACATGCTGACATTACTTATATATGATCCACAATACATTTCGGACTTGGTATGCAAGATGCAACAAAACTTTCACCAACCTTTTTTGAAATCAAAAAATGTTGTCTTGTGAGTACTGAAGAAACAGCTGCTGATATACTTTGACATATTTTAAATACAGCTATTTCAAAAAAGGTTGGTGCCAGTTTTGTTGCATCTTGCATCTTGCTTGTTGCATACCAAGCCCGAAATGTATTGTGGATCATATGTAAACAATGTCTGCATGCAAAGACAGAAGAAAATATGCCGGCTTCATATTGTGAAGATAAAGTTTGGGAAAATTCCCAGAGTCCATATTGTTGTGACCTTTCGCTGACTCCATTCACATCGCCCATAGTGCATTTCGGGCTTGGTATGCAACAAGCAAGATGCAACAAAACCTTCGCCAACCTTTTTTGAAATAGCTGTATATCAGCAGTTGTTTCCTCGCTATATTGGAGCTGATATACTAAATACACTGATATACAATGCATTTCGTTCTTGGAATGCACTAGTCGGTATTCAGTATTCACAAGACGTTTTTGTGGCTACTGTCTCTTAGAGACGTAGCCACTATGCCATCGAGTGTGTAAGTCCGTCCGTCCGTAAGTCCGTAAATCGGATATTGTTCGGAACTAGTCGGGTGATCGAAAATCAGCCACGATGTCGCGACGATGTACCCGATGAAACTACGTCGTGTGAAGCGAAAAGCACTTGGAAACTCTGCCAGTCTGGGACGCTTTGTTTAGAAGGGTAAGTTTACATTCTAATATACTATTCTATGTTATTTTGCACCAGAAACAAGACACATCTCTCGTGCAAAGTGTCAAGTGTTTGTTCATAAAGATGAGATTATTTTCCAGCCGAATATTGATTGTGGTGATTGTGTTTGTTTGGCCTTTTACTAAATAGCCCCATCAGTCCATGACGATCGACTAGTCTGTGTAGTCGGAGCACCTCCAATGGCTCCATGTAAACTGCCTGATAACTGTTTTAAAGTAATTCTCTTCGAGGAACAAATAAGTTTTATACGCGAGCCACTGAAACAAACACGGCTCTGGATCGTTAGTTATTCTTTGTCCCAAAACTCGCTAAAAGCCATTCTAATCGTTAAATAAATGGCACACAGAACTTAAGTAGCTAGATATTCATCTTTATTTTGAAACTGAGCAGATATCAAAAGGACAGGATTCCTAGAAGTGAATTTACGGCCATATTATATTCATCGATCAAATAAGACACATGAAGCCCAATACACAAACAGAGGGTGGTCAGCCTGTGAAACCTGAAAAAATATTTACACACGAGAGATGTGTCTG
The DNA here is from genome assembly GCA_033675265.1 of Actinostola sp. cb2023. Lineage (NCBI taxonomy): Eukaryota > Metazoa > Cnidaria > Anthozoa > Actiniaria > Actinostolidae > Actinostola > Actinostola sp. cb2023. Next base: position 250,676 of record JAUJYZ010000484.1, on the reverse strand, counting down.
GTTTCTTGTGCAAAATAGCATAAAATCATAGTATATATATATTAGAGTGTAAACTTATCTTCAAATTAGAGATACTATTTATTATACTCAATGTTTTCATATATTTAGGCGAAGTGACCACATCTTATTGTTATTATTAAAAACTGTTGTTGTTCATTATTTGTATACTGTCACAATTATTTTCAATTAAACTTTGTATTAAAATACATTTCTGATTTAAATTAGCATTATATAGAACCAAAGAACAAGTTCCCGCAGATAGTTCAATCTAGTTCATCAGAGGAATCAATCCAACTACACATTGCTTCTACATTTCAAAACCGCTGTACCTACATGTAGTTTATATAGACTATCTTTTTCTGTTTATTTACAGTAGCCACATGCAGTCCTCGACTGCCTATTTTTTTAAATAGCTGTATATACTGAAAGGACAGTTTACATCAAGTTCAGTTACACCAAAGATTCTGCAGCCTTTGTAGATAATTTTCGGAGCAAGTTGAGTTAAACCACTCAGTTTCAAGTGTGAATGGAGTGTAACTGCACGACCACCTTAATTTCAGGCTTACTAACTGATTAAAATATGGTGTACACATGTAATGTCTTCATAATCAACGATTCAGTCAAATGTAATGGTTTCGTACATCAATACAACTAAGCCAGACATCCATATTGTCGTGAATAATTAATAATTTGAACAAGGAATGTGTTCTTGATGTAAAGAACGAATAATATTATTGAAATTCTTGAGAAACGGCTTTTGAATTCAAATTTCGCGCCCGGTTAGCTGACCGCGCTGTCAGAGCTCTCAACACTTTGCAGATGCATGACTTCAACTGATGCTGAGAGTTGCCAGGCCTTTTCAACATTTTATGCAAAGTAAGTATGTTGGTTATTAAAAATAACGCAGGTAAAACCAATATTTTCACGGGTTGAGGTTAATGGTTAGCGTGTATGCGCTTCCCTGGTACCCTTAGCATGAATACATATGATAACCGACTTAGCTTGTACTTGTATCCTTTATATATAAAACACGAATACAAATATCAACTGCATGGTACACAATAGAATGACTGTTCGTTTTATTAAAACTCCGTAAATGACCATTATGCTTTGCGCGCTTCGTGTTCGCCATTTTTCAAGATTTCGATTCTTCTTCACATATCTGAATCTTACGAAATTACAAGCGATCTTTCAAAACATCTTTCATTATTTAATTCCCAGGTTAATAGAATTTTGTTTGCTACTAAATGCCTATTTTAAAAATACAAAACTTACGCGCGCAAAGCATAATGGTTATTATGGTACTTCAGTGTACTGGTCCAGTTTGTCGTCCATTAAAGTTATAGATAAGAACGATAGAACCGACAGCTCATGCAAATAGATGGTTTAAGCCGAATCTACACGAGCAGGTTTTACTTGACAAGGAAAACTCGTTCGTGTAGATTGAGAAAAATAGTCAATTTTTCCTTGACAAGGAAAAGCTGGCATGCTAGCTTTCTTGTCAAGAAACAAGACGCTCAATGAGCGTATTCTCGGACATTACAGAGCTTGGACTTCCTGCATGTGGTCTCCTAGCTCGCAGTCGTGTTTGAAGAGCTTTGCGTGACGAAAATAAACACGACTGAGAAGGAGACTAAATTTGACATTGAGATTCACTGAAATTATATTTTTCAAGGCAGATCTACTGGGAGATCAAATCCTCGCTCCCTAGCTTTTGAACCTTTTAAACGGCGGTTTTTCACGGCGTGACGGCAGTCATGCAGCAAGCACAGCGACATCTGCCGAGTAATCTTGAAACTCGACCCGATCAAATACTTCGCATTTTGTGTACCGATACGATCAAATACTTCGCATTTTGTAACCTACGAAAAACAAGGCCCATTTTATAACTCGGGCTTCCTCCGGAAGTTGTCAAGGCCGAAATTTTCTCGTGTAAACGACAAGGAAAATGTGACAAGGAATATTAATGAGTTCAGTTCCCAGTCTTTTCGCACGCTCATTTTTCTTAGAGACGCCATTTTGTTTTTGGTAGACAGGAGATTGGACTTAATCAATTTTTTGCTACTCCGTTGATTTAAAGGCATTGCTATGCGGGCACACCGACACTTGTCAAGGAAAACTTATTGATCATCTACAAGAGCAAGAAAACCATGACAACTGAAAATTGCCAAAGAAAACTTGTTGACCGTTTACATAATCAACGAAACTTGTCAAAGATACTTGTCAAGGAAAACTTGCTCGTGTAGATTCGGCTTTACACCGAAGTCAAACGCAAATATCTAGCAATGAATAGACAAACAAACTAAAAACAAACAAAACCCACAGATATCCAGCCCCTTTATTGGAAAACTGCATATCAAGTCTTGAAATGACAGAAAAAAACGGGCAAATATTTAACCACTATCATTAGCCATTAACCACTATCTGTTAGAAATGAATAATTGGAAAGTTTGGATACTTTGTATGCGTCCATTGGTAGACAAAGATGGCGGCCGATTCACATACGGTACAAAAACCTGGTCTTTTCTAGAATAACTAAACATTTAATTTTCACTTCAAGTAACTGTTAAGGAAATATGATGACTAAAAAATACATTACGTTCAAACACAGTGAATCCAGACCCCCGCAAACTCGTCGTCAGGGTCCTCCAGCTCATGTCACTCATTTCAAAATGGCGTGTTGGTCACCGTTAGTCTCACTGTAATTTCCACTAAAACCGGGATGTAAATACCCTCTCGCAATATTGGTTTTGACAATATAATAACCATGCCGCATTGTTTCCAAAAGTTTACTGTACTTACAGTGTAACTTCAGTGAGACCTGTTGTACATCAATGAATTGAAAACAGCTTAGCAACAACATAGATTGACTAAAAGATACGTACACAGTAAATAACTACACGCAATAGTGCCGGCAATCGCATGTCAGCATGTCGAGCTCTGCGATTTGTTGCGCGCAATCCCTGAAGAGATATGATATGATGGCTTTATTTAAAGAGGGTTGTAGAAGAAGGGGCGCGATGTACTTCAATAAGTTAGGTTACAGCAATTGCAGAGGTAGGTGAACACACGTTGCAATCATATATCGCCTGCAATATAGTCGTTTTCGTACTGATTAGTGGGAAACATACGGCACGGAGTTACGGCACGGTACTGAATCGAAGACATTCTATTCAACCAATCACAGCGCGCAAAATCATTGCTCAACCAATCAGTCATAGACAAGGCGCTATAAAAATGTTTAAAACTATTATTATTGTTTTTATCAGCAACTACTTCCCACTCATACGAAAACGACTCTATTGCGCACAGCATAGCACTATGTGTCTGTGATTGCTTACGTGCAATACTTTCTAAAGAAAGAAAAAAGCGCTTGCTTGTCAGGATACACTTCGAAATAAGTAGTAAGACCATCACTACTACGACCAACGAGAAATCATCACTTCTCCCACGATTTCCATTCCATTCCGTCAGGAGCCTTTCGTTCTACCTTAGTTTTGCCTACTTCATCCCAATTTGTACTCAAAACAGTGCCACCTGACTCTACGAACGATTTGTTCATAGCTTTCTTCACGTGGTCTGCTCCCTCTCCGTAGATCTTCTGGAAGAGGGCATTTAGAGCAGCTTCGCCTTCTTCTTTATCTTCATCGTCTTTTGAGATTTCTGCCGCTAAGCGATCCCAATCTTTAACAACGTGTCGCGAGGAGGGATATGGATGGACTACGTCAATACTTTGTGCTGATTCGGTGCTTTTGGGTTCTGGAAAAAAAAACAAGAATCCTTGCATCAGTTCATATGTATCGTTTAGGAAATTCACAACGCTGGACAGCATGAGATCCCCATGAAAATTCCCATGAGATCCCCATGAAAATCCCCCAAGAGATCGGCAATGACGTCAATTATAAAGTAATTGATGCTTCACCGAACATTGACAGGGGAAGAGAGGACAAAGCGGCTCAATTATTTTACACAAGATAGCATCACAAGACTACAGAGTTGTCTGAAGTCTTTGTTGGATCTGCTGAGGAATAATACAGCGCACACACCATTAGAAAACACACTCGCCTGATGGAATTGTCTTGACATCACAATTAACGTTATCATGTTCCAACACTATCCAATGAATGCCTTCTTTCTTTTTAAGCTTCAACTCAATCTGTTTGCAAAAACAAGTTTATAGTCACCAACAACAACTTCTAGGGAATTACACTGGCTTAAACGAGGTGCGTAGCGCCGAGTTGACTATCCTCATAGAAAACGAGAACGAGTAGGCTAATTGTTTTAGTATAAACCATCCAGTAAGTAAGTAGAAAATGACAGAAACAAGCTACAGACAATATAAATTCGCCGAGAAACTCCTCCGAAACACAACAAAACGCGACAAAGAAGCCGCCATTTTGTGTGTTTACATCTACTCGGGGTCTATGAACTGATAGACCACTAGTAGCGAACCAATCAGATTGCAGGATTTGCGATAGACCACTGGATGGTTTATGCTAATGTTTCTTATTGCTTGCTTGTTTTGAAATATATTTTTGGGCTTTGATTTGAGTTAAAAAGCGGAATTCACTCCAGCGAAGCGACTGCGTGACATTTGGTTAATGTTAACTTTTTTACGTGTCGAGCTAGACATATTCTAAGTGTCGCTTTCATTAACGTCTGTATAGTGTGTAGAGAACTCTGTGTATTGTTAAGATCAAACCGAATACATATATAGGATGGTAATAAGTTTCTCTGCTATTCTTAGGTAGTTATGTTTATTGTGTATAAACATTTATAGGAGATAATCGAATGTGCTGCTGAATCTGCTGCTAACTTCACGCTGGTGCATACATTTCCATTTCAAAAATTTCCATTTTTTTGTGCATATTGCTTGAAATCCAGCCCAAATCTCCACAAAATGTTTACCATTTTTTAATAATAAAACTATGTACTATTTAAGCAATACAACACATTTTCCGTGTTTATATTCACTTTTACAAACACGCGGGATGTTGGGAGAACACGAGAAAAGTTTGAAAATCACGAACCTCCTATAAAATAACTACAGGGTTTTCTTTACGCAAGTTTTCATTGATCAAATGTGCAATTCTCCTGAAAACATCAGAAATGGCTCACCATCCAATCAAATCTTACGAAAGAAATCAAAATGGCAAAGCGACTCGACAACTTTTATCTGTGCCGTTTCGCCGTTTAATAAGTGTTTTGACAGGAAAATCGTTTTGAAGAATGCTATTTTCTATAAGAAAATTACAGAATAATGCTTCCTTTGTTAGTTTGTGTATCCTGTGAACACGAAAGACGAAGAAAATTGAGAAAAGCTGAGCTGATTCAATGAAGACGTCAAACTTTCTGAAATATTTGACAACTTGATGAATTGAGCACGAAGTCAGGTACAGTATGTTGTTCTAATTGTGAACAGTTCTAATTGTGAACACTTTTCAGTAAAAGTGCCGTTTTTATACCGTAAAGTTAAGATCGACAAAAAATATTTTACCCGAGCAAATATTGATTTATTTTCAATCATTCAATGCAATTTGGGCTTCCTGACATTTATTCCGCGCAAGATTTCAACTTTGACGGCAAGGTAAGCAGACGACTGTTGTCTACAAATTCGAATTTTAAGGTGGTTCCCGCATAATGAATGACCGGTTTGCCGTATTTTTTAACTCGCTCGCTCCGCGTCAATATTGCTTGGATTTTATTGTGCTTAACACAAATACTAATTCAACTATTCTGCTTTTGGTCGGTGTATTCAAAATTATCATTGTAAGCCGCGTTTGTGAATGTCAGCTGATATTCAAACGACACTATTTTCACTAAAACTGCTGCAAAGCGTTATTCCCTCGTACGATTTTTTGTAAACTTCGTGAACTGCCTTTTAAGGTCCCTAGTAATGTTCTGACTAGGTAAGAAAAAAATTGTTCGAGCTGAAATCACGTAACAACCGACAGGTCCAAATTTTGACAACAAAAATATGAATTGGTGATTTCGGCTCGATCAATTTCCTTCTTACTTCGTCAGAACATTACTAGGGACCTCAAAAGGCTGTTCACGAAGTTTAAAAAAAATCGTACGAGGGGATAACGTTTGGCAGCGGTTTTAGTGAAAATAGTGTCGTTTGAATATCAGCTGGCATTCACAAACGCGGCTTACAATGATAATTTTGAATACACCGACCAAAAGCAGAATAGTTGAATTAGTATTTGTGTTAAGCACACTAAAATCCAAGCAATATTGACGCGGAGCGAGCGAGTTAAAAAATACGGCAAACCGGTCATTCATTATGCGGGAACCACCTTAAGCGCGCCTTTAAGATTCTCAGTGGCAAAGTTCGCATATTTTCTTTCTAAAAACGCAGAGTTTTGAGTTTGTTTTTATATGAGCTAAAAGGTAAATAATAACACTTTTCTTTACAAAACAATATTTAGAAAAGTGTTGAAAATGAACGAGCAGCATCGGAATGAAAAATTGTGCATGTTTTTGCGATGTGCATCTAATTGTAAACACGCATATGCTCACGCATAACTTGGCACTTCATAACATATGTAGTTCTTAAGATATAGAGTAAAATTGCCGCTAATGTACCTGCACTGGTACACTAGCAAATATTGAGAAGGAAATATGTATAAGAAGTCCGCGTTTGTGATACAAATTTGCGCCATTGCGTTGTTAGCAATTACAGCATATGGGCATTTTGTCTGCACATGCGTGAAATACCAACAGTAACACAAAGACCCTCTGACACGCGCATATATCCCGCGCCATCCCGCGCTAATTTAAATACCAGGAATAACAAACAAGATGGCGAAGTTCTATCTCATATATTTATTTATTAACTTGCCTATATGAACATATGCAACTCTAAAATGATGGATTCTATTTTATCAATGCTGAAGGCATGCTGAAGTTGTCATAACCAGTATTTACGATGCATTATGAGTTGCATATTGCAAGGTGAGGGAGGTCCAGACATGACGAGCTAAACTGACAATGGCTGCCGTCTTCGCCGTATACATGCACTTTGAACATTCATAGCAGGAGCTACGCATTTTTTGATAGTCATTTATTGTGATGAATGGAATGACTATTGAATAATCTTCGCCTCCGTAACATTAAGCAGCTTGGGGGTCGGTAGAAATCGAAAGATAATTTGACTTGAATGCTTGGAGACCATATTTCTGCTCGTCTTGAGTCCCGTAAATGGTAAGCAAAACTATTGCAATGCAAAACAGTGGAAACAAGTTTTAATTTCTTAACAACTAATTTTTCTGCAAAGTCTGTTCTCTCATTTATACTTTCAAAGACTTAGAATAAGGAAATAGACGAAGATATGATAGAGCCATGGCTTCGAGAAGTAACACAAAACATCAATTCCACCATTCCACACCAAGTATAGGGTGAGAAGAATCTATAAAATCTGACAGCTAAGCATTTTTTGAAGCCCCATTCTCTATAAAATCTGAAATTATATAAAGGAATGAATGCCTTGGTAATTATCTCCAACTTGGGGGTCGGTAAAAATTTCAAGAAATATCTCGTTAAAGTTCGACCTAAATTGAACACCTCTACATATTCACCGGGCCATAGCTCGAAATCGCGTACACCTGAAAGACCATTTCATTAAAATTCTAAAAGTTTACTTTCATCACAATTACCAAGCGTTAATCCAGTGCTGTAGAATACTTGATTGTAGAAATAATTAACGCTGAACATCCAACTCCAAACACCACAGTCGCATTTCAATGTAAAATATCTCGTCATCAAAAGAAATAACAGCGGCCAAAGATATACCCAGGGGAAGAAGTGTTTATCGTCTTTAAAAATGAGTAAATTTTCACGACGTTTAAACTTTAGAAACGCGTAGATCCCCTACAAAATATCCTTAAAATGAGCAATCGAGCTGGAAAATGGTTCAGACGTCACTGTCAATGCTGTGTTGGCGCATGCGCAGACAAAATACCCATATGCTAGCAATTACACGAACGTGATGAACGGCATGCATCAATGAACATGCGAACACGTCAGCAATTTAGCGTTGCCGTCTGACTTCACTTCGTTTTAACATTTTTCTAGCATTCGTATCGAAATAACACGAATATAAATATTGTTTTAAGACAACTTGGAACTTGTACATCGAATTGCAAGGCTAGAAATCGAGAATAATACACAGTATTAAGCCATTAAAAAGCAAGCCAAAAGTGTTCACAATTACAAACACCTGTTCACCATTAGAACCACTAACAGACATGATATAATAAAATATATTTAGAAAAGTCCAATAATAAATACAACGAAACTGAATCACATGTTAGCTGAAGTGTAGAGCTAATTCATAGCAAAGGTTCAGGATAATCGTACCATATGTTGACGACAAATATCATCAAGTGCAAAAAACTTGTGTTCACAATTAGAACCACATAAGGTAGCCAAATCTACAGTTTTTGTCGTATATTTGAACCTTTTCATAGTTTTTCTCAACAAGAATGTATAAACAATATTTTTTCTCTATGACACATTTTGCTTATAGTGAATATTTGATTTTGAATTTAGCTACAAGAATCGAGAATTGCTCTGTTTTGTGAGTAATACGGCTATTGTTTCTTGTTATTTTCAGTCGTACACTTGATAAAGTATTGTAGCTATAGAACTCAAAGAACGGTTAGTATGTGAGTTACATTTAGTTTTCTTCGTTATTCAATGTTCTGGACAAAATAGGACGACTCATCTGTCACTCATCGTTTCCTGTGTTAATCAAGCTCAATTCATGCACATTTTCGGCTTCAAAACAACAAAATCACATTTAGATAGAAGTTGAACTTGAGAAAATAAGAAATGATGTAATTCTATGGCTTTTGTTTAGATACCTCGTTCTACAAAGACATATCATTTGTAGAACGAGGCATACACTGTATCTAACAGTTCCTATTGTAATTCAAATCTTGACCTGGTTTTGGTCATTGGGATCTAGTGTTTTCCGAAAATAAGCCTGTTTCCCTCGACAAATCACAAACTAAGTAACAGTAGAAGAAATATAACAGACGATACCTTATTATCACTTATCTTCGCGCGTCTTTAATTTCGCGATTTTCGCGTTTGAGAAAAAAAGCGCGAAATTAAAGACGCGAAATTTAATGTCACGGAGTGATGTCTTTTGTCAGCAATTAGTCCACGAACGAACACTGTGATAGAAACGAACGTATTGCTTCAAACAAAATGCAACAAACGTCGTGCTCCTAACACGAGCACACGTATATATCTTTTAAAATTCTTGTACCTAGAATAATGTTACAAAAATATGCCAATATGTAAATTGTTTAATGATTTACCCGATTCAAAACAATCTGATTGTATAGACCCTTTTAATAAATCCCACAATGCAGGATTTTCCGCGCTTGACGTCAAACTTATTCTTTTGAATTCTATTCAAAATATACAAAGACTGAAAACAATGAAGGAAAATGAAAATAATAAATTTGACGTCAAGCACGGAAAATGATGCATTGTGGGATTTATTAAAAGGGTTTATACTGCGCCAGATCATGATTAAAATCGCGACATAGGACGCGCGAAAATGATAATAAGGTATTGTCTTTATGTAAATGAGACTCTGAGACCAAGTTTTGAGACATTTATTGAACACGTATATAGCTTGAAATTTGATTCTAGTTATCTCGCTGATAATGTAAATTAAATATTAGATATTGAGCTGCCTGTGAATCCGGCTATGACATGCTATGTAGCTAACTGGTAAACCCATGGCAATAAGTCTTCTCATTCAACATTTCACTGTTCTTGACTCACACGACGATGATGATGATGATAATACTAATAAAAGTCGCTGTGCATCAACATGAAATATCGATATTGCAGCCTGTTCGGCCACTTCTTGCACGGCTAGTGTGTAAAACCGTGGCCAAGCGAGTCTGTTTACGGCCCATTCATTCATGTAATGTTTCAAAGCAGAGAATTAGGACTAGACGGGGTTTCCAGTCCGAGGCGAAGCTTTGGAATGACTTCTCATACTCATTAATTATTACATGCAATGGCCTAAAGGCAATAAATAAAGAGTTGCAAGATTTTAGCCCGGAAAAGATTCCAGGCCATTTAATGTTAGATTCCAGGCCATTTAATCAAGTAATTTGATTCTAATTTAAGTATTTAGTATTAGGTTTAAATATGCTCAGATTGTAATTTTATTATAAATTATATTATATTATATTTCTTATTCTTATGCAATGTAATTTTTGTATTTTAGATTGATGTTCAACTTTTTACAATTATATTTATAGATTTATAAATTTATTTAGTTTAGGTTAGAGGGCCACAAATCTAAATCCGCCATCTGTCCCTACTAGTTCCCAACCCCTTAGATTTTTAATTTTGAACCCGGTTTTGGTTAGGCTACCTGTGTTTTTTTTTTGGTGATACGTTTATACATGTTTATAGTGTGAACGCTCTCGAAAACTGAGCTCGGTATCGATCTCGGATCGATCGATCCAAACTAGATCGATCCAAAATGGTCCAAGTGTGAACGGCCCCTGAAACTCTGAACTGGCTTATTAATCAATGTAGACGCATTGTGTGCTTAGTTGTTTGTTTTATTGTATTAAACTTTACTGTCAAATTTCGCAAGTGAGTGTGGTGGACCTTAGTGAGGGAAGCCATCTTGAAATATAATCAAGATGAAACTGAGACAATTCGGTTTCTTCACTTTCAGTGTTACTTAGAGTGCAAATATTATATCCGTGAAACAAGTGCTAACATTTAGTACTAATTAGTGCTAAACAAGAATTCAGTGAGTCGTGTCAAATTATGCGTTTTGTTGAATGCACGTGCAATGCGTGTGCACTCAACCAGCAAAATTTTAAACACTGTTAGGCTAAGAACAGACGCCGATCTTATCATGAGCCGTACCGAAATATCCATGAGCATTTCAAAAGAATTAATAAGTAGCCGCCTCATGATCTATTGTTTGAATTGGGTACGGCTCATGATAAGATCGGCGTCTGTTCTTAGCCTTACTTGCGCGTTCTTTCTTTTGGTAACAAAACATTAATGATGGAAACTCCAGCAAAGAGAACCTGCGTTAAGTGAGCAGGAGGGAATTATGTTGCGCGCATGCGCGACCAGTTGTGAGTTCAAGCGAAGCTTCGACTTCAGGCCATCGAATGCGAGTTAACTTAGGATTTTAAAACGGTTTTATTGCTACTTCCAAGGCTGACATTGGACTTAACTGCCACCAGAGGCTTATACGAAGACTTAGATATTTCAATTTATCATGGAAGAACGCAATTGGACTTTAATAGATTGTTCTAAAGCACTTTATTATCACTGCAAGCGAACATCCCTGTGTTGACAAAATGGCGTCTTGGTATTTACCAGCGATGGTTTCGCGTTTAATTATTGCAAGCACTGAAGAAAATCTTCTACTGAAGTAGGGATGATGATAAGTACACATGTGATAGTGACTTGAATATACAACTTTGATGAAGATCGAAGACGAAACGTTCATAGAATACAGTCTTAAACCTAGTATATTTTCATAAAACTTCTTGTATTAGCAAGTTTGATGCTTCATTAACTCGAAATCTACTATAGATCTCCCAAGTTTTGTGAGCAGAAATATTAAAAGCTATGCTGTCTAAAAAGCTATCTAAAATATTTTTGATTGGCAAAAATGGGGAAGATTGTGTTTTTGACCGATTTCTTCGGCATGTTGAGCCCAAATGCATATTTAACATAACTTTGCTCCCCCAAAAAAACAGTTTGGAATTGCATTTCTCACAATGTCTTCGTATCTTTTATAACTCCACAGTTACTAGTTGTAGAACATAATATATCACTGAGATCGGCTGAGGTTTATGAAGTGAACTATGTGTATGGAATATGACATATTTTTACTCGATTTTTGAACATGTTTTGCTTTACTGTTTGAAATCTATCTACGATCTCCCAAGAAATTACTATAAATATTGCAAGTTTATCAGACATGTTTTAAATGTGTGCACTTGCTTTTCATCTAAAAAAATGGGGAAATGTTCAAAAATCACAATTTTAGTGTTGTATCAAAGGTCCTTGGCCTTTATTTACCTTTTGGGGTGCCTGTGTAATTTATCGCTTCGTTTCAAAAGAAATTATAGGAGAGTTTGGAAACCTAAAACCTTAAAAATAAATGCTTAGAAATAAAGTTGGATAGTTTATGAAGCTTTTTGAGTAATTTTGGGGCAATTTGTGGTCTTGAAACGGACTTTCCTGTTATTGATTATTGCGATCAAGCCATTACGGATCAGCGGCCGAACGCATGCTCGTGCAAATTTCCCTCCTGTTCGTTAAGTGCAGGATGCACGGAAAAGTAATGTTGTTAAAAAAAACACAAGAACAACTGTCCATCAGAACTGTTGTTCATGTGAAAGGTGTTGAGTCCCACAATAAGCTGAAGGAAGTAAAAAGCTCAAGTCACACCGAGAGCTTTCCGTCATGTTTAATTTGGTTGATCCATCCGTTCTTGATGTAGTGAAACGTTGACTTGGAATCACAAGCTATCACCAAGAATATGAGTGCAACAAAATGGTAATTATGTTATATAACTGAGTTATTTTTGTTTTTGTTTGTGATGCAGCTAGAAAAAATGAATAGAGACATTAGTTTTGAGCCAGTCTACGTACAAATGTCCAGTTCAGATGTTCCGAGCTCATTCAAGTTTATTTAGATCGAGTTCTACTCATTTCAGTTTTAATAGTTACATGTTGCAGGTGAGAATTAACAGGGGATAAATAGAATAGGGTTGCGTTTGACTCGTTTCTTTTGGGAGAAAGTGGGAATATGACGAATAAAACAGGGGTGAGTTTGACTCGTTTCTCGTGTCCGTGTCGTTATTTTATCTTAGCTGCGTTTGACTCGTTTCTTTTGGAAGAAAGCGGGAATATGACGAATAAAATAGGGGTGCGTTTGACTCGTTTCTTGTGTCCGTGTCGTTATTTTATCTTAGCTGCGTTTGACTCGGTTCTTGTGGGAGAAAGTGGGAATTTGACAAATAAAATAGGGGTGCGTTTGGCTCGTTTCTTGTGTCCGTGTCGTTATTTTATTTTAGCTGCGTTTGACTCGTTTCTTGTGGGAGAAAGTGGGAATTTGACGAATAAAATAGGGGTGCGTTTGATTCGTTTCTTGTGTCGGTTGTCGTTCAGATAGCTGGTTATTGTCACGCGTGGTTAGTTCATGTTTCACCTATTTCTTAGTTTTATAATTAGTGCTAATTAGTACTATTTAGTTAGTTAACTATTTCACGGATATAATATTTGCACTCTAGCATTACCAAGCGAAACTCACTTGGCTTGTGGTTTTATTTAGCACTGCGTTACCGGCTAATTTCAAATTTGCTTCTACGAGGTAAACGCTTTGTATTCACGCTATTTCCACCTCGCTAAAAGTCCCATCATTTCAATATTTTATAGCAAAAGCAGTCTAATTGAGGTCAGGCGGGGAATGGTTTTTGCCATGCGTACTATATTATATGTATATCTCGAACTAGACACTCATTGAGCGTTCACTCGGCGGATGGCTGGGATGATCAGCTGGAACAGTGACTAGGCAAGTGCTGTGTGACCAAAATATAGAACTACATGTAGATGATCTATTAGTGTACATGAACTCAGGCCTCTTGATAAAGCTAAGCCTATTTTAAATTCTAATGTGAAACCTAAAAACTTAGTTGTATCGTCATACAGAAGTAGTTTTAGCCTATTTCTATTTGCACAATTTAATACAGCATTTTCTGTCGACAATACCAGCTCAGAATGGGTATGAACGGCAAGCCGGTTAAGAGTGTTAGTAAAATCGATAAACATTCTTAGATTTTAGGCGTGACTCTAGACATCGCAGCGTGACTAAATGTTCAGTGTTTGGTTACTCTTGCGTGACCTAATTTGGAATCGCCAAACATTGGTCTTTGATAGCAAATGTCAGTAAAGGTGACATTTACGTCAGAAAAAGTCGTTCATTTCCAAGACTGAATTATACATATAAAGCAGCTTCGATCTTTCGAAGCCGGTCAATATGTGGACGTCCTCAGTTCGCTGGCTAGAGTAATTCTTGCTCCACTTTGAGTATCAGATACCCTGGTCCCAGAGGCACTGATATACACTCTCCCTTACCGTACTTTTGATAGAGCCGTTTTTGTATGAGTGGGAAACCTATCGCGGAGTTACCGTCACGGTGCGGAATCGAAGACATTGTATTCAACCAATCACAGCGCGCAAAATCATTGCTCAACCAATCAGAATGCTTGGATACGGCATGATGATGGCGCGATACGGTCACGGTACGGCACGAACCGTACCGTAACTACTTCCCACTCATACGAAAACGACTCTAAGGGAGAGTGTAGGTCAGTGCTTCTGGGACCAGGGTAAGTATCAGACATCCTGGCAAAGGTCACGCATGTCGTGGTCAAGTAGAGCAAAGCATGTTGGGTCCATATCAAAACTTTGATTTCCGTACATAAATTAGAATTGCTTCCTTGCTCGCTCGCTCCAGGCTCGCTCAATGCGTCAGCAATAATATAATAGAAATCGAAAATGGATTGGATGGCGATGGCGATAGAGTACAGTATGCAAAGTACACTCAGCATCATATGTAAGACAGTGATGACTAATAATAATAATAATAATGAAGAACAGTATTGGATGCCATGCCTGGTAATAAATGAATTGAAAGTATTTAACTTCGTCAGGCAAAAAAAAATTGCCTGACGAAGTTAAATACTTTCAATTCAATAATAATAATATTAATAATAATGAATTGAGGGTATTTAACTTCGTCAGGCAAAGGAAATAGACGATAAACGCGTATTCAAACGTTTCGCCGGTGAAGGCTTCATGACTCTATGAAGACCGGCGAAACGTCTGAATACGCGTTTGTCGTCTATTTCCTTTGCCTGACGAAGTTAAATACCCTCAATTCATATATTACCAGGCATGGCATCTAATAACTGTTCTTCATTAATGATAATAATGATAATAATAAATAAAATAATAATAATAATAATGATAATAATAATAATAATAACAGTAATAATACTACTACTACTACTACTAATAATAACAATAATAATAATAATAATAACAATAATAGTAATCATAATAATACTAATAATACTAATACTAATACTATGCGGTTCTTATTGAATGCACTAAATTATGATCTCAGTGCGTTTTACACCTGGGTTAAAAATATAATGAAAAATTAATATAAATAATTGACATACCTTGGACTGAAGAATCCTGGTCTTACACTGAGTAATGTCGATGGGATGTGATAAATGGAAATTAAGATCATATGTTCCACCTGAAGGAATACCCACAGTTCCACTGACCTACAGACAAGATACATTTATACAGTCAAACCTCTATTGAGCGGCCCTCTGTTAAGCGGTCACCCCGAGGTAGATGACCGCTCTAGGTGACCGCTTACATGTAATAAAGGTCAAATTTACAGTAAATATGGGGACCGATTTCTGGGCATTTGAGTGAAAGTGACTGACCGCTAAATAGCTAGTGGGTGACCACTTGACAGAGGGCCGCTTAATAGAGGTTTAACTGTACTTTTGGTCAGTGTTTAACGACCATGGGGCCAGATACAGTCAAACCTCTATTAAGCAGCCCTCTGTTAAGCGGTCACTTTCACTCAAATTACAGGAAATCGGTCCCCGTACTTACTGTAAATTTGACCTTTATTAAGCAGTCACCGATATTAAGCGGTGAGTTGGCTATTTCCCAAGGGTGACCGCATAATAGAGGTTTGACTGTAATGAGATTCATGGACTTTTGTCAACTGATTGAAACCCAGCAATGCATGTGTGATATCCTGTTCTATTTGTAAGATTTATAAAATCCTGCTAGATCATCACGATTATTCAAGCTTCTGTGTACCTAACCTCTATTAAGCAGCCACCCTCGGGGAATTGGCAAGTGGCTGCCAAACAGAGGTTGGTTGCTTCACAGAGGTGTAAAACAATGCCAAAGCACTCTCGAACATTGATGGCTAAATAGAGGTTTGACTACATTTATTTGGACAGGGTGTGGTGGAGCTAGAGTGTATTCATTTCTGGAACCCAGGGTATGTGCAATAAAAATATATTATCACCCAACAATCTTGTACAAAAAAGGTGTTGTTATAAAATCATATTTTAAGAAACTTTCCCTTTCATTGTGATTTAAATAAACATTTCTAAGCACCACCTCCTTCCCCCCCCCCCCGCCCTCCCCCCCCCCCCCCCCCCCCCCCTGTTCAATGTTGATCTCTGATGAGCTAAGACAGCCTCAAGAAACTCAAAACAACATTGGTTTAGAGGGTAGGGGAAGAGAAAGATGTAAAACCGCTATGCCTTGTAGAAAGTTAGTATAGTAGAGTTATTCCAACAAACCTGGGCATTATTAACTACACTGATACACACTATTAGACACTCACTCGTTTGTTTTCTTTGCATCTAATAAACACTGACAGCTAATTAGTAGTGCCCAGGTTTATTGGAATCACTCTACCATACAAATGTACATGTTTATTAGGAACTGATGTAACAATAATTTTGTGTTATCCCTTGACTATTTCTCCTGAGATTATATTTACACCACTTCACGGTTCTGTTGAGTAGCCATTTATGAACAATGGTTCCAAGTCAAGCTAGGTTGTCATTGAGCAAATGCAGTAAATATATGAAAACATCAATGCCAACCTCGACTTGGTACCATTGTTCATGGCTACTCAACAAACTGTGAAGTGGTGTATTGTAATAAATAAAATAAGTCTATGATATTGGACTGTGTCTTATGCATGGAATCACATGCATTTTTCGCTTGCTTTTAAGTTTGAACAACTACATGTACATGTACCCAGTTGCACATGAACTAGAGAAAAACACACAATTCCACGAGTAAGCACACAGGAATCCCAATATAAGACTTCTTCCATGGGCTCTACCACAGGAAACCCGTAAAAGTAATAATAATAATAACAATAATACTTTATTCATTAATTATTCATTAATATTCATTTATTCAATAAGCAGCACACATGCAAATATATTTATATTTATTATAATTAGACTCAGGGAAATGGTTGGGCTGCCTGTGGTGCTACATTTTGTATTCATACTTACATGGTTCTCATGATATGATATATTAACATTTTGTGCTTTGCATTGCTTTACCATCAATGTTATTGTAACAAAGGTATCCGTTTGGTACCAGTCCATCCTGTAAAAAAATCATACTAAATATTTAGGGTGTGTTCTATTGACCTTGTATTTGATCATATTCAGATGTTAATTTGCGCGAAACAAGTATTAAATATTATTATTATTAGTAATATTATTATTTATTAGATTATTATTCTGGATTATTCTGGAATAGCTATTCCACCTGCACGTCAATAGGCCATGCTGTCGTGGGTACCCAGCTTACGTGTTATTTTATCATTAAGTGTATCGTAAATTTTATGCAATTGACCCTGAACACTAACCAATTATTAATTACCTTACAAGAGGTTTTGGTGGTGTTTCTGAGCATCTTTCTTCTGTATTTACAACATCTGTCTCTCTTGTTTTCTCATCACTTGTTTTCTCATCACTTGTTTTCTCATCACTTGTTTTCTCCTGTCATAAAAGACAACATGGTTACACAGTACTAGTGGAACATCCCATTTATGCCCCAGGGACATACTGTACATGTAAGTGTCTGCTTAGTACAATGTAGGTACAGAGGTGTATTTGAGGTGTCTCCTTGATAGAGTTGTATTATAGGTGTCTGTTTACTAGAGGTGTCAGCTTACTAGAGGTGTCTGCTTACTAGAGGTGTCAGCTTGCTAGAGGTGTCAGCTTACTAGAGGTGTCTGCTTACTAGAGGTGTCAGCTTACTAGAGGTGTCTGCTTACTAGAGGTGTCAGCTTACTAGAGGTGTCTGCTCTGAGGTGTCTGCTTACTAGAGGTATCTGCTTACTAGAGGTGCCAGCTTGCTAGAGGTGTCAGCTTACTAGAGGTGTCTGCTTACTAGAGGTATCTGCTTACTAGAGGTATCAGCTTGCTAGAGGTGTCAGCTTACTAGAGGTGTCTGCTTACTAGAGGTGTCTGCTTACTAGAGGTGTCTGCTTACTAGAGGTATCTGCTGACTAGAGGTATCCGCTTACTAGAGGTGTCAGCTTGCTAGAGGTGTCAGCTTACTAGAGGTGTCTGCTTACTAGAGGTGTCAGCTTGCTAGAGGTATCTGCTTACTAGAGGTATCTGCTTACTAGAGGTGTCTGCTTACTAGAGGTGTCAGCTTGCTAGAGGTGTCAGCTTACTAGAGGTGTCAGCTTGCTAGAGGTATCTGCTTACTAGAGGTGTCTGCTTACTAGAGGTGTCTGCTTACTAGAGGTGTCAGCTTGCTAGAGGTGTCAGCTTACTAGATGTGTCTGCTTACTAGAGGTGTCTGCTTACTAGAGGTATCTGCTTACTAGAGGTATCTGCTTATTAGAGGCGTCAGCTTACTAGAGGTATCTGCTTACTAGAGGTATCTGCTTATTAGAGGCGTCAGCTTGCTAGAGGTATCTGCTTACTAGAGGTGTCTTCTTACTAGAGGTGTCTGCTTACTAGAGGTGTCTGCTTACTAGAGGTATCTGCTGACTAGAGGTATCTGCTTACTAGAGGTGTATTATAGGTGTCTGCTTACTAGAGGTGTCTGCTTGCTAGAGGTGTATTATAGGTGTCTGCTTACTATAGGTGTCTGCTTACTAGAGGTATCTGCTTACTAGAGGTGTCAGCTTGCTAGAGGTGTCTGCTTGCTAGAGGTGTATTATAGGTGTCTGCTTATTAGAGGTGTCTGCTTACTAGAGGTCTATTAGAGGTGTGGACTGGGACTATTTTAGAACAATGTGTTTGCTGTTTCTGGTTTGATTAGAGTCAGAAGATAAAAATAAGAAAAAAATATGAAAGTGAAAATAAGAAAATTCTGAATGTTGACATGTAGCCCTTACCTCTTCTGTACATTCTGTTGCCGCCAACATAGTTGGTCTAGTTTGTCCTATAGAGCAAAACAACAAGATAATGATGACTGTGATCATGGAATTTAACAGAGCTCGTCATTTCATTTTCAATGGAGGGCAGGCATCCAGTGCCAATTTCTTACATGTACAGAATGTATATAGCCCTTAGGGACATTCAATTTGTAGCGTGCTGATGCACAGAGCAACATGTTTCTAGGGGGTCAGAGCAGGGTCAATTTTGAAATCTAGAGCCTTGGAAATACCATTTGTTTGTTCGCATCTTCCCCCACTCACTACTGATGTGGGGTCACAAGTAACATAGGAACCCCCCCCCCCCCCCCATTTTAAAAGCCCATGATGCCTTTTTTACCTGATTTCCAGGTAAACGAGTGTAAGATGTGTTTGTTTTTAATAACATATGTACATGTACACTGCATATATATGATACTTACCATTTTCAAGTGTTTCATCAACTGTGTCTAATGCTGTATTGCATTTTACAATCCAATTCTGTAGTTCTTGATTTTTTTCTATAAATTATTATTATTATTAAAAAAAAGACACAAAACTACATGATGTTGTGATAAATTGCAGGATATAATAACATTATTGTACAATGAGACTTTTACTAGATACAATAAGTTTACTGTTTACTGCGTCGCTCACCTCACACTCGCTAATTCACTCGCAATATATTCTACAATGGATCGTACGTAGTACAATGTAGTAACCGTTGAGGCAAAGTATTTAGCGCAAAATCTTAGACAAATATTACTTACATGTAGAAACACAGAGTATTGATAGGAGAGTAGAGAAAACTATAATCTGCTCCATCTTGATTGATTCTTAACCGAATTTCTTGCATTAATTTTGGACTACACCACAGGGATCCCACATTTCATGTATTTAAATCACTAAATTATATCTATACATGTAGGAGACCATCTGATAAGCTGTATAATTAATATATTTATTTATCAATATATCCCATGCATCTAATTACCATCTATAGATAGTCCTTTTTCAAACGCTGCTTTTGCTTCATTATATTCATCAAGATAATAAAGGGACTCCCTAGAATTAGAAAGAATGAAATTATAATACTAATCATGATGACATTGATAGGAATACATGTATGAGAGACATATTATATACTGTTGCACTCATTTGATGTACAATGTAATGTGTTTATCCATCCATCCATTCATTCATTCAATCATTTATACATGTACATTGTATATTACATTAGTTTTACTCACCCTTGTCTTTGATGAGCCTTGACATTTTGAGGTCCTAGTTTTATTGCATTCTTTGAATCTGCACAAGCATCTAAGAAGAAAGACATACATGTACAAAACTTGTAATTAATGTAATTACAGTGGAACCCGGTTAATGTATGCGGACACCATCGGGACAGGACGCAGTGTCCGTATTAACCGGGTGTCCGTATAAACTGGGTTAGTCAATTTACGTCATGTGTTTATTTTTAGCGCAAACACTGAATGCATGTTACTGGTGATCTATTTATTTTTAGTGGAAAAAGTCTGAATGCAATGTAATTAGCGATCAGTTTACAAGTTCAACGTGAGAAAGTACGGAAAAAATGCAATTTTACTAAAAGTGACCAATTTACACATTGTCGTTGTCTTAAGAAAATAAAGTGTCCGTATTAACCGGGTAGGCTTTGTATGAAAATGAGCATATTGGGACAGGTTAAAGTGTCCGTTCTCCGTAATAACCAGGTGTCCGTAAGGCCGGGTTCCACTGTACATGAACATTGAAATACAACTAAATGTCCTATTTGTAAAAGTGGTGTAAGTCACTAGAAACCTACGCTATATAAAACAGTCAAGATAACAATAATTTAGTATACCGTATTCACCGGCATATAAGCCGCACTCGCAGATAAGCCGCACCCCGAGTTTGGCAATGCAAATTTTGGAAGAAATATTTTTTACTCGGGCACTTCTGGAAGAAGCCCGAGTTATAAAATGGGCATTCTTTTTTTCCCCCGGGATATGTTCGTATTACATGTAAATTGGAACGATACAGAGAAGGTTAGCAAGTTTTCAGTTCTAAAATATAAGGTTCATTAGCGTGCACGTGAGAATGTTATGTTTGAGACTTGATTAACACATGTTGTGTTAGCACGTGAATCAACCCGCTCATCAATGAAAAACACTTTATAGCAAACCGTTAACTAGGTCTTGTAGTAAAACCGTTAGCACAATTTAACAAGCCATTAAACTGTCTGAAAAGGTGTTAGCACCCGTTAATTTGACTGTTTAACGTCTAAGCAATGGCCGATGCTTTTAGGAGTAACTAATAGTAATAAACACACGAATGATGTGCGTAGCTATTCTTTTATACTTTTATGTTAATTTTATGTAAATTTCTGATACCAATTCCCGATGTTCTCGCAGATAAGCCGCACCCCCAACTTTGGATTGCGATTTTCGGGAAAAAAGTGCGGCTTATACGCCGGTGAATACGGTAATCGAAAATTTTCAAAGCTTAAACTTTGAGACAAATATTACTTAGAAATACGAAATATCTATTATAGGAAGCTAGAGAAAACTTTAATTTGCTGTATTTAGGTTGAATGTTAACCGAATTTCTGGCGTTTCAATCGTTGAGCACACCACAGGAAGCCCACATTTCAATGATCGTTTCTACCTACTTCTAGATTTCTGTTTGCAACAGAACTCAGATCATAGACAGCTCTAGAGATGTAATATACTTGAGTGAAGAAATAGTTTCAGATTTTCACAAATTGAGTGGGAAAATTAACTTTGAATGTCATCCTTTTGGTACATTATGAATGTTTATCAATTAATTAATTCAATTATATTAGATTTACAAGTGCAGTACCGATCGAAACTAACTTCAAGCGCGTGTTTGTTTTGCGTTAACTCCAAACATATGCAAAGTTTGCCAGGGTTTGCATTGCGTTTGTTTGGAGTTAACGCAGAACAAACATGCGTTCGAGAAGTAAACAAACCCAAGCCGATGGTCGAACGAAGGTATATGAATATATGAATTACAAAGGAAGCTAAAGGAAGATTTATGGTTCTGAATTGTCATATTTGTACAGATTTGGACAGATTAAATTGCAATTTCTCAATAAGGTAAATCGTTTCTTGATCTTCGACTGGTACATTTGTACATTGAACTTTTCGGACTTTCAAGAGTAAAGTTTGCGAAGTCATTCGCTACGATCCACCATTACTCCCTTGTCATCTGATTAGTGGTTTCTTTGTGTGACTTACATGTACATACCGGTACATGTAATGTGACAGATCTCGGCGCCAAGTTAGTGTCTAGTCGATGTCTAGTTGGTTGTGTTCCTTGCGAAAACATTGTCATCTTTTATCTAAAATGTCTTCGAATTCATGTCCTCTGGCAATGAGATTTCGACACAGAAATTGCTTTTAGTTTCAGCTAATTTTGCTCGCTTTCAGTTTGCTGAAGTGTGTTTGATTTTGTGTGTGCATTATTTTGTACATTTACTGTAAACTGTACTGAATTTCTATTACATTGTAAATATATAACGATGTTTGAATGCTTTCGAAAATGAAATCCATTCGAGTTTAGAATAGAATAGTTTGCTTTGCATTTGCTTTGCGTTCATTTAGTAAACGCTAAACAAATGCAAACATCGGCAGGGTTTGCTTTGGGTTTGTTTTGCGTTAACTCCAAATGCATGCCGCCGTTTACTTTGCGTTAACATACATGTATGTTAACTTCGCGTTTGAGGTTAGTTTCGATCGGTACTGTACTTAACAAAATGATTAACTGTTAATTAACCGAGCATGGTACATGTATGAGGCCTGTACAGAGATCATACGAGGGAATAACGCTTGGCAGCAGTTTTAGTGAAAATAGTGTCGTTTGAATATCAGCTGGCATTCACAAACGCGGCTTACAATCATGATAATTTTGAATACACCGTCGAAAGGCAGAATAGTTGAATTAGTATTTGTGTTAAGCACAATAAAATCCAAGCAATATTGACGTGGAGCAAGCGAGTTAAAAAATACGGCAAACTGGTCATTCATTATGTGGGAACCACCTTTATAAATGTATATGTTTGAGGAGGGGAGGAGGGGATTTGGTGGTGAATGATATGGAGTGTGACCCCCCAATGGAAAATCCTGGCTATGCCCCTGCTGCAAGCGCACGCTCTGATTGGCTACTCTACTAGTAGGCTATGATCTCATAATACCACGAGTAGAGAAAGTTGGATATTTTCAACAATGGCGGACTGGTTTTGCCGCACTAAAAAAAAAAAAAAAATTATTTCTCACAATCCAGTGGTTGTCTAATATATAATAAATTATTCCTCTCAATCTCGTCGTACATGGCTGATAGACAACTCGGTTAGCAGATCATTGGCTATCAGATCATGTACCGGTATGACTCGATTTCATGGAATAATTGTTAAATGTACATACATGTACAGCAAAGACTGAGGTCTGATATTTCTCTGTACATACAGACTGAGCAATATAGGAACTAACGGTTAAACGTCTAGTAAAGACTGCGTCTGAGTCGTGACTGATGTAAGACAGACTGACTCAACCCAACATGGAAACCAAAAACTACAATGTTATCAATTAACCCAAATTAACCCAGCTGTGTGTTGTTATTTGTACTTCATCTTCTTTATTTTGTTTTCTTGCTCTATTAAATGAATGTCCACCAGACATTATGGTAAGTAAAAGCAAATCACTGGATAACCAGGAAAGCATTATTTTGAAATTACAATGAAAGTAACATTGGGCTTCCTGTGTTTCATAATGGGGTTCCTGTGGTTAAAAAAATATTACCTTGGATATCTACATGTACATAGCATATGGTATTTTGTCTGCGCATGCGCCAACACAGCATTGACAGTGACGTCTGAACCATTTTACAGCTCGATAGCTCATTTTAAGGATATTTTGTAGGAGATCTACGCGTTTCTAAAGTTTAAACGTCATGAAAATGTACTCATTTTTAAAGACGATAAACACTTCTTCCCCTGGGTATATCTTTGGCCGCTGTTATTTCTTTTGATGATGAGATATTTTACATTGAAATGCGACTGTGGTGTTTCGAGTTGGATGTTCAGCGTTAATTATTTCTACAATCAAGTATTCTACAGCACTGGATTAACGCTTGGTAATTGTGATGAAAGTAAACTTTTAGAATTTTAATGAAATGGTTTTTCAGGTGTACGCGATTTCGAGCTATGGCCCGGTGAATATGTAGAGGTGTTCAATTTAGGTCGAACTTTAACGAGATATTTCTTGAAATTTTTACCGACCCCCAAGTTGGAGATAATTACCAAGGCATTCATTCCTTTATATAATTTCAGATTTTATAGAGAATGGGGCTTCAAAAAATGCTTAGCTGTCAGATTTTATAGATTCTTCTCACCCTATACTCGGTGTAATGGCGGAATTGATGTTTTGTGTTACTTCTCGAAGCCATGGTTCTATCATATCTTCGTTTATTTCCTTATTCTAAGTCTTTGAAAGTATAAATGAGAGAACAGACTTTGCAGAAAAATTAGTTGTTAAGAAAATTAAAACTTGTTTCCACTGTTTTGCATTGCAATAGTTTTGCTTACCATTTACGGGACTCAAGACGAGCAGAAATATGGTCTCCAAGCATTCAAGTCAAAGTATCTTTCGATTTCTACCGACCCCCAAGCTGCTTAATGTTACGGAGGCGAAGATTATTCAATAGTCATTCCATTCATCACAATAAATGACTTTCAAAAAATGCGTAGCTCCTGCTATGAATGTTCAAAGTGCATGTATACGGCGAAGACGGCAGCCATTGTCAGTTTAGCTCGTCATGTCTGGACCTCCCTCACCTTGCAATATGCAACTCATAATGCATCGTAAATACTGGTTATGACAACTGCAGCATGCCTTCAGCATTGATAAAATAGAATCCATCATTTTAGAGTTGCATATGTCCATATAGGCAAGTTCATAAATAAATATATGAGATAGAACTTCGCCATCTTGTTTGTTATTCCTGGTATTTAAATTAGCGCGGGATGGCGCGGGATATATGCGCGTGTCAGAGGGTCTTTGTGTTACTGTTGATATTTCACGCATGTGCAGACAAAATGCCCATATGCTCATGTACATGTATTGTAGAGTTGTTTTCGTATGAGTGGGCAACCTATATGGTACAGAGTTACGGTCACGGTACGGAAACAAAGACACTTATTCAACCAATCATGGTGCCCAAAATCATTGCTCAACCGATCAGTATCCTTGGACACGGCACGGCACAGTATTGTCACCACACGAACCATACCGTAACTCAGGGCATCTGACAGGTTGCATGGTTGCGGGTCCGCACAATTAGGTCAAACCCGCACAATCCCGCACAATTCCTCAAAATCCCGCACAATTTGTTGAAAATTTTCAATGAAACAGACATTCCTCTTGATCACTATGGTTTTGGGAAACATTTATGGATATTTTTACGCCATTTACCTTTGAAAACACGTCCAGAAATCCCTTGTTTTGTTGAAAGAAATCAATCAAAATAATACCTTCTCTGATATCTGTTCCTTCAAATTAAAGCGATCTGGACATTTTGGGGTCAATTTTCTGGGAGAAATGTGTACCGAAACCTTAAAATATTGTGCAATCCCGCACAATTTCCCGCACAATCGATGTTTTTCCCCGCACAATTTACGTCCAAAATCCCGCACAATTTTACTTTTTTCCCCGCAACCTGTCAGATGCCCTGGTAACTACATGTACTTCCCACTCATACGATAACGACTCTATTTTAGATTCATTGTCGCCAGCCTAAGACAGTCTTTGACATTTTAATCTGTAGATATTATAATTATTTCAGTTCTATAAATCATACCTTTGTAAAGACCAAGTCTAATATATGTTGTTGCTCTTTTTACAAAATATTCACAATGATTTTCATTCAGTTCTATGGCTGCTGAATATTTCTGAAATATAACAACAAACATTCATTTTTGGTAAAGTTAAAAAACAAGAGACCTGGTTAATGTTAAAGCAGTTGCGATACACAATCTTCTTGAGCTTAATAATAACGGGCTAGATTGCAGAATATCCCCCCCCCCCCTTCACGGCAAGCTATAGACGCATTGACATAGACGCGTTGAAGCATTGACATGAATACAAGTAGCGTCATTCTACAAGAGAGAGAAGACAGGGACGCATAGACGCATTGACATTGAATACAAGTAGCTTCATTCTACAAGAGAGAGACACGAGGCTAAATGAAATTTAGGCAAGGTTAAACTCGAGACAATGCTGGCCAGCGGTCTTGCTTGGGTACCCGAAGCGTGGGGGACCCTTATACCTGGGCAGGGGCTGCAATACATGTGTCATCCGCTGTTCGCCCCCTTTTGCTGTCAGTTGTGGAGCAACAGGCGCTTGAGCGAATCGAGAATCTCATTGCTAAGCTGATTGTTGCAGATCAATTTATGTCTCGCCGTGTCACTCGCAATAGCATGTACAAAGATACAAAAGATACACAGTATACAAAAGATACACAGTGTACACTATCATGGAGTTTAACTACATTCCGCCATGAGTTCTTCATCTCTTGGGGATTTTCGGGGCGTGCACGTCGCAAGCTCAACATCACAACACGGCTCAAGCGTCTTTGGGGTTGGTTGTGGTGGCTTGATAAGCAACAATGCAGGGTCAACAGTACCCTGGGAAAGGCCAAGAGAGACCATCTTATGGTAAGTATTAAACAGGTAAGTCAATTATATATATTAGTTTTACTCCACTGACTAACTAGAAGTCAGTGTGACGGGTGCAAGGGGGTGGACTGCGGCATGGTTGCCATGGTGACCTCCGTGAGGGACTCGGACTAGCGAGGTCAGTCCCACTCTATGTCACCCAACCCCAACCTCATCTATTGGTGATGAGCTTAAAGGGAAGTGTAGACGCATTGACATGAATACAAGTAGCTTCATTCTACAAGAGAGAGACAGGGACGCGTACTAGACGCATTGACATAAATACAAGTAGCTTCATTCTACAAGCGAGAGACAGGGACGCATAGACGCATTGACATGAATACAAGTAGCTTCATTCTACAAGAGAGAGACAGGGAAGCATAGACATGAATACAAGTAGCTTCATTCTACAAGAGAGAGACAGGGACGCGTACAGACGCATTGACATGAATACAAGTAGCTTCATTCTACAAGAGAGAGACAGGGATGTGTAGACTCATTGCCATGAATACAAGTAGCTGGGTCATTCCACAGTATTGTGATACCTGAAGATCAGTTTTAGAAATGTCTTTAATTGACCCAAATTATGTTTTAAAATGTAGTTAAGAGGCTTAACTTTACTTTACAAGTGATGTTTTACTTTGACAAGTCGGCATTGCTGCATAAATTATAATGAATTATAAAAAATCATGAAATCAGTGTTGCGGAGACTACAAATATCTTTTTTGATTGATAAACAATTAAAAGCTGAAACTTTTAGCAAAACCACTGGATATCTTCTCATACTGGTCTACTTTCTAAAACACATGGTTGAAGTTGACTGTGCTGTTACAGCTATGCTGTATTTGGCTTCCAATAGTGAATTGTAGTCTCCGCAACATTTTTTACACCTTAAAGTTTTGTTTATGAGTGACCAAATGAAAGAACTTTGACCCAAGTGTGATAAGTTCTAATTTACACTTAGAGATAAGTTGTACTACATCAACATGTCCTGAATTTTTTCTCATAAGGGCAAAAAATCAAATTGTTTTTCTGTTGCGGAGACTACAATTTTGTTGCGGAGACTACAACTTTTGAGAGGTAAATCTAAAATGTCAGGTATAATTTGAGCCAAACTGATAAAAGTATAATAGCAAATTTCTAGATTCATGTCTTCTCTGTATGTGAGAACAAAATACAGCAGAATCCACTGTTTTGTGGCTTAGTACAACCACTTTGCACTACATGTTTACCATTCTCAACCAATATTAGGAGACTGGGCACTAGTAAATTTCTGAGCATATGCAGTTCACGTTTTTAGAGTATTGTGGGTAATTTTATTTGGCTTGACAACTTTGTAAGGCATGTAAGACCTAAATTTCTCAGTGAATTTCACTTTCTCTAGCAGTACTGAAATGTTTTGATTTCTATTACATGATGTAGTCTCCGCAACGTAGTCTCCGCAACAGCACCATCATTTAAAATTGTTAATTGTGATGGGAATACATGCATACAAATTAAATGGTTTGGCATCACATTAAACCAGATAGCATGCCATAAAGTTTAAGACAGACAGACACTGTAAATTATCCCAGATTCAGATTACTTGATGTGTAGTGTGGTATAATCGACTGGATCGAGCAAATTGACAGAATCTGTACATGTACTTGATTGCATTGTGTCTTTTACTCATTATAGTAATTTAATTTTGCTTGTGATATTGTCACATTGTGCTCAAACTTCAAAATTTGTTCTTAACTGCTTAATCCTTGTTGTTAATTGCTGCATTTGAATCAAAGTACCTGATGTAGTCTCCGCAACATAGTCTCCGCAACAGCACCACCATTTATAATTATGGGTTATGATGGGAATATGAGGAATAGATGTTAAATGTTTTGGTATTTATATAAGCTAGATAGAAAGCCCTTTAATGTAAAGCAGACAGACATTTCAGATTTATCATAGATTCAGAGAACTTTTCACATTAGTGTGATGTATTGAAAATCAAGATTTTTCTGTGTAGTCTCCGCAACAGCCATATAACTTAGTGTGACATTCCAATCATGCGATTAGGGGTGAATCATACTACTCTTGTTCATAGCTCTAATAGACATCCACCATACAAAAGTGGAATGAATCTCCTATGCAGTTTAGATTTAAAGATATGTAATGGGAAAAGTCTCTGAATGTAGTCTCCGCAACAGACGGCTTACTGTGGAATGACCCAGCTTCATTCTACAAGAGAGAGACAGGGACGCGTACATACGCATTGCCATGAATACAAGGGAGGACTATTCTGCAATTGCTCCTAATAATGTACACAGTATTAATGTACATGTACAGAGTGTATTTTTAAGCTGTTCATCCTGTACAATATAATATACATGTATATCAGGGACATCTACTGTGGCCGGTAAAAGCAGAGCACAGTGTACATGTACATGTACTGTACAAGGCCAAGTGTCCACATTGTAGACTGTGTACTGTAGTATCATTACATATGTACAGTACATTTCATGGCGTGTGTACAAGTTGTACATCAGTATATATTGTCTTATAAATATAAAGTATACACGCGAAGTGCATAGAGTGAGTCCAATACACCTGGGCACTACCGATTAGCTGTCAGTGTTTATTAGATGCAAAGGAACAAAAGAAAACAAGAGTGAGTGTCTAATAGTGTGTATTGGTGTAGTTAGTAATGCCCAGGTTTATTGGAATCACTCTAGCAGTCTATGATAATAATGATAAGATTTACAGAGTTAGATAGGACGTACATACATGTATACATTGTACATATACTGAGAATACAGCTGAGTGCGTGTTGTTAATACTATTCGTGCCAGAGAATCCATTCCCAACTATGGTAACCTTATTGAGCAAATAATACTAGACTTTTTGACATTAGTTTTACCTGAAGTGCAAGTTGGTAGTCGCCATCCACGTACGCCTCGTTTCCTTGGCTGGTTTAGCGAAAATAAAATGGTCAAAACGAAATATAATTTGCTATACATACATACACATAGCTAATTAATAGTTTTACTTACCTAAACAGCTCTGAGTCGTTCATAAAGACGTCGAAAAAAGCTGCAAACAAACGAACATCAACTTTCAAGTTTGAAAACACTGCACCGAGGCCCTAAATCTTGTTCCTTGTACCATGGTATATTAAGTCGGTGAGGATCTGGGAATGAGCAGAAATATCGCGTTGGGCTACCCGTGTGGTTGACGAAAATAAAATAAAATTATATAAAATTATAAATAATACGAAATGTATCTACATCTACCAATATACAAACACGTTCTCTCTACGAGGCTTATATAATGTATAATATATCATATAAAGGTTAATAAAATAGATTATCATAACAAATGCACAAAAGAGAGGCTCGTTCCAGGCCTTACGGATAATCTAGTGACGCCTGCTATTTTCTGACAAAGGGTTTCTTTCAAAGACAAGTGTTTTATAGTGAAGTATAAACTTACTCTATCGTTGTAAGCAGTTGTCACAGTTTCTTCCGTTTGTAATACTGAAGCTATAATCCAGGTAAGGTTTGATTTATTGATTGTCAGATTAAAGATGGTAGTTATCTGCTCTCAAGTCGCACAAGTCGTAAGTAAAACACATACAATTGTAAACTAGTTTAGCTATCTATAGTCAGTTTAATTTCTCCTATCAACTCTTAATTCTTATCATATATGGTACTAAATAAAATATGTATGTACAAGACCGTCAAGGTGAAACGATCCCAACGATCGACGACCGAATTTATAAACGACAACCACATAGGATTCCAGTCTTGTGTTTCATATACCTGAATCATGAACTTCAAGTTGTTCAGCATTAACTGCCTGAATCATGTTTATATAATATCCGGCTGTATGAACAACAATTTCATGATTCAGGTATATATTTAACACAAGCCGGATTCCATGACATGGTTTATTTACTCTGTAATTTATATTATTAAACTATTAAAGCATGTATTTATATTACTGTCTTGATACTGGACAGGTACATCAAAACGTTAGTCGGATCGATCTGCAATTTATACCAGTTATAGCTAGGTCTTAGATTGTCGTTTAAAATGATGTACACATTGCATACATAATAGGTCCTCTTTGTTTATGTAATTATGTACATGTACAATTTATGTAATATATTAAATTTGTAGGAAAGTGTATAATTGGGTTCGAATGACATGAACTGTACTCATATTGTAATCACCAGCCATAGTAGTTGCTCTTTACTGTAATATGTGTTCTGAATTATTATTTTTCGGTGGTACATGTACATGTACATGTATGTCTTGGAGTTTTATTCGATACCATGCAGATGACAATTTCAGTGACACCCGGCCAAGAGAATTACCGAGCTCCTGACCCTTCTGACCACCTGGTCTTCTCGAAGAACTTGTACATAATATACCAAACGTGGACTGCAGTCCCATTATATATATTATTTTATTATTACTCGGGCCCTTCCGAAGGAAGCCTGAGTTATAAAATGGGCTTTCTTGTTCGTTGTTTTCGGTTTTAGTAGTTTTGTTTGGTCAAAGAATGAAGAAAGTAGGCGACGTATTTAATCGTATCGAGTTTCAGGATTACTCAGCAGATAAGGGAAAACAAACGACACACAGGACTCAAGTAGATTTGAATCTTAGTTTTGAAAGCAGCTGTAGATGTTCAAGCTATTAAAAGGTCAGGATTCTAGTTCATCATTCGATGACTAGAAGTGGTAGAAGGACTAGAAGCTCGCTTAAAATATATTTAGCAAAAACAAACGCGTCAGAACCATCTGACCTATGCAACCTCAAGACGTATCAAGTACATGTATGTACTCACCCGACACATAGTCTCCCTCGTCGCGCAACTGTCACTGATTGTCATGACATCAGAGAAATGATATTGTATTGAAGAAGCATGATTGACTGAAAATAGTGCTATTGAAGCCTTTGTAAGCTTAAAATATATTTAACATAAACAAACGTGAGGGCGTTATCAGAACCATCTGACCTATGCAACCTCAAGACGTATCAAGTACGTACTCACCCGACACATAGTCTCCCTCGCAACTGTCACTGATTGTCATGACGTCATAAATGAAACCAGATGTCGGGGTTCAGATTACTGTCGGGGTTCGGATAGTCTAAAGGTCATCAGAAACAAATACAGACAATAACAGAGCTAGCCTCGGAGAGCTTATAAGCGATACGGAAAATACAAAAATTACCCAAAATACTGACTCTACATGACCTGTTGCCCGTGATCTATGCTCACCGACACACTAGTCTCCCTCGTCACGCAACTGTCATTCTCATTCTCAATGCCCGAGTGTACGCTCATTGAGTGTCTTGTTATTATTATAAACTAGTTTTCATTTCTAAATGTGTCAGGCAAAGCAGACTAGACCGTTTCTCACCCATAGGTTGGAGCTTCTGCATTCTGTCATGACAAATCATCATTATGTCAATCATTGCATAGTGACAGCGTTTTCTGCATGTGTACAATGGTGTAATTTCATCCCAGCTCCGTTTGAAACCAATGCATTGTCTGACTGGTTGCAGTGACTGGACGAACGATCAGTTCTTTCATAATCCCTTTCCAGCTGATGTTCTGCCATGCAGGTTTTCTTCTATCCATCATTTCGAGGCCTTGACTTAGCCACCTCTGCATGCAACCCTTTCTGAGATTGGGAGATCCCTTTGCTTTTTCTGTGGGATCCCTGTGCTTTTCTGGGATCCCTGTGCGAGGCTGAAGGCCGAGAGGGACTCGGGCTCACTCAGCTAATACAGGAAGCCCAGTATAGAAGACCACCTAACACAGGAAGCCCAGTTCTATATATGGGAGACGCCTGCGGAGGCTAGCCTTGACTATTGTCGTGGCCGTCCATCTCTGGGGATCACGCTGGGTGGGTTCACATATTCAAGTGTATTGCGACAATGCAGCTGTTGTTTCAATTCAGCTCTCAACTCTGGACGTGAATGTGATCCTCTACTTGCTATGTGTCTTCGGGAACTCTGGTTTTATGTGCCTCTTCATGATTATATGAACTGAGGGCTGTTCATCTTACTAGCTCTGCTCATCAGAAGGCTAGGCAAAGGTCTCAGTTTTAGTATCACATCACTGACCTTCACAGGTCGTGTTGTATCAGGTATATATATACTCGCCTTCGGCTTGTATCTTATCCATCGATACAACACAGCCTCGATCAGTCACATGCATGGATCTGTATACCCAGATACAGACACTGATGAGTGTTTGTATCAGTGATACAGACCTAATGTTTTATCAATCAGTTCTTTATAAGTGATTTATAAGTGATTGCCTGTAACACAGGTCATGCAAAGGCCTCATTTACTCGGGACATTGGCCTTTGCATAGCACCGACAGCAAGTTTCGATAATCCTTACAGCTTCCTACTTACATGTACAAATGCAAGACCTCTTTAGCATGTGGGATGAGTTGAGGTGTGTCCTGCGCATGACAGTGATGTCACAAGTACCTTCACAAGAAAGTGTTGTGATCTTGCGTTATTTGCTGTAGAATTATGTAATGCTATCTTAGGCGCGTTCACATTAGACTATAATTATAATTGAATTGTGATTGAAGTATAATTGGAATGCGTTCACACCTCCGAATGATAGTCACCAATTACAATCGAATCACAATTACTTCAAACGACCTCACAGGGGTTGTTTGAAGTAAATGCACTTCGTAATTCAAAGTAGCGGAGAGTCAGTGGTGAAACGACGAAACAAATAATAATAATAATAATATATACATATTTTAACAGGGTAGGCTCGTCAGCATAGGCTGTTATCAAGGAGAGCCCCATGTCTTTCTGGAGCAATGAAACCGTTCAAAGTAATTTGAATACTATGCACAATAAGAAGGGTATTTGGGATAACATTTGCAGGGAATGGCGAATGCAGGATACACCAGAAGCGGCCAACATTCCACCAGCCCACATACCTCTCTCTCGTACGCATCCAGACTGTTAATTTTGAAGGACGCTTGATCGATGCCAATCAATATAATTGAAGATAAATAAATAGCTGACAAACTGCCTTAAATAAAAATGCATCACACGAAGGCGCCGCCTCTCAAGTCAACTGTTCTTCTCCTAACATATATTTATGTATAGCCCTTTTCTTCGCTTCTAGGTCTTGAAAAGGTATAAAAAATGCACAACGCCTTTTAGGTGTCATTTTGAATGCGTGGTTACTTTGCTAACTCCAGTATTTCATTACAAGTGTGAACACGAGTAGAACAACATTGTATTGAATTAATTATAATCAGAGTAATCATACTCGGAGCGATTATAATTCACTTCAGGTGTGAACGCGCCTTTAGATATTGTCAAATTTGTATGGAGGTTTAGAAGCCAGTTACAGCATTCACGGCCGTGTTGTATAATATATATCTACCAATACAACACGGCCGCGCATGAAGTAAGAAGTAAGAAGATCTTAAGCCTTTCATGGGGAAGATCTGTCTTCAGTGTTGAGCGTGGAGGCTGTCGCTGTTTTCTTCATAATAATAATAATAATAATAATAATAATAATAATAATAATAATAATAATAATAATAATAATAATAATAATAAACTTTATTTCACGAGGGTACATTTAACAGTTTTCACTGATGAACTCATGGCCCTCAAATAATAATTTAAAATAAATAAAATATTTATTTTATTCTTCATGTGACGCATCTCAATTTTCTTGGCAAGGCCTCGTCCACGTACAATCTGAGTTAATTGGTGGCGACTCTCTCTCAAGGTTCTTTCACAACCTGCATGAGATACATTGTTATGTGTTTCTAGTACGACCAGGTAGGAGATGTGATGCTTGGCTGGCAGTAGGAATGGGTGAGTCTGGTCGTATGTCTTCTGAGATTTTCAGCCAATCACCAACTCTGATGATTTCCTCTTTGGGCCCAGTCAACTATAGGTACTGTTTGGGCTTAGCCAGTTGCCAACACTCTTTCTAGTTCTCCGATGCTGTCGAGCGCCCATTGCGAGTTTGAACATGAGTATATAAGGTCGTCCATGTACATGTACCTATCTCATCGTAGTATTGTTGCTGTGGAAGGATTCTCTCTTTCATTATCACCTGCCATTTTTAGCATGACGATCTTGCCATGTCTGGCAAGGGCTTGTCGCCAAAGGTGACTCACCAGATGAATGGCGCAGACGGTAGACTCCTCGTTAGGTCGAGATCTCTCCAAAGAAACCGGTGAACGGGAGTATATTCTTCAGGAAGGAGCATTTGCAAGAATATTTTGGAGATATCATATCTCCGACGAATGCGATTGGCTTTTCTTGGAAGTATAGGAGTACTCCGAGTAGGTTGCCGATCAGACAAGGACCCTTCAGGGACACGCCTTGATACAGATAAGCTGGGCACTCTGATGGGCGTGCTCTTTTTTTACGGACCGGGCACTTCATGTGAGTTGAGTTTGTCAGTTTGCTCTCTCCCTTGCTTCGAGGGTTTTCCTCCAGGTACTCCGGCTTTCCTCCCTCAATAAAATCGAACTAATGAGATGAGTGTTGCGTGTATAGAATATAGTAAGAAGTGAGTATGAGAGTCGGGTCCCCACTAACAGTAAACACTGACACGTTAAACAGTAATTATTTTATTTTATTTATGGATGATACACTCCGTAATGAGGCAAATAGTACACTGGCGTTCTGACGGCTGATAGCTCTTGATTGGTCAAAAACGAGCCCAGCCATTCCTTTCGTATTCTGTTATCGCGTCGTTGTACCTATCAGCTTTCTTACTATTCTTGAGGAGACTTTTCTCTAATTAAAGGAGAACAATCTATTTTCTGCTAGAACGTAGTTATTTGGCAACAGATGCTTGTTCCTTTTCCATGAAAGGCCTATGGATCGGAATACCGTCCATTTAGTAGCTTACACGAAGCATCATCCATCAACTCCATATATTCTCGAGTAATAAAGCGTTTTGCAAGAGCACTCTGGAGCCTGTATTCCAAGAATCTCGAGTTCACAAAACCTTTTAAGGTTTATCGGGTTGGCGATGCTAATGAAGCAGATTGGCGATTTCCCTTTGTGGCTATCGGAGCCAATGACGAACCATCCTAGCTTGGATCGTTTTGTGACTGGGTCAAACGGCAATCCCTGGCTACGGGTAATATTACATTCTGATCTAACATTGAGGCAACACCGATGACCGACGGCGGATCCACGTGTTAAAGGGGATGGTGGAATCGTAACACTTCTTCTTTGAGCGACAGTTCTTCGTCTGATGACCTTTGTTGAGACAAGAGAAACACACTTTTGTGACCCTTTCACTGTTTGCCATCGCTATTCTACGCTTGTGTCTGTGAAGGTAGGACACTCAGTTACCTTGTAACATGACACTTCAGTGTAGGCTTTGTAGGGCTTCTCTGCGTAGAATGGCTCCGCTTTCGATTCGACTTCCTCTCTCTTTGGAGGTCACCGAAGTCCGGGTCGAACTATTCCTTACCTTGCTTTTATCACTTGGTGGCTGATGTGATCAGAAAAGGGGGTGACGTGTCTATGAGATTGTCATGGTAACTCAGTGGTATTCGTGTGCACGCATGTTCATTGTTGTCTAAATATATCTCCAAGTTAGGCAGTCACCCTAATATGTATTCAGTTTCATTGAATGCTTATGGTCAAAGACAAAGTAGTCAAGAGATTTCAATATCTAACTTAGCTGCTAGCAATGAAACAACAAGATGTTGACTTATATCAGGCTGCATTCAGGTTAACCGAAGCTCTTCCAATGAGCTTGTGTCACCTGTCACGTGACTTTTTAAATTTTCACCGAAGGCAAACGAAAATACCATAACTGGAAAGAGCATACCAAAGTTAGTAAAAGTGGAAAGTTTGAAGAGAAGTAAGTAAATAAGGCAATAGTTACATGCATTCAAACTTTGCCTTTTTTGTATGGAAATGTATGTTGGAGGGCAACAAATCCTTGTCAAAGCGGGACACTTTGAAAGCCTTTAACTTTTGTCTTATTTGCTTGATTCTTTTGAAATTTTCAACTTTTACTAATTTTAGTATGCTCTTTCAAGTTATGATATTTTCGTTTGCCTTCGGTGAAATTTTAAAAAGTCACGTGACAGGTGACACAAGTCCATTAATGCTTATAGTTATAATTCGATTTTTTTCATCAGGTAATGTGTTATTTAATTTTTTGTAACGTGGGGCGTATCTTGGGATGGGTTACTTATTTTACGGAGCTGTCTTGGGTGGTTTACCTTGTAGGGGACCTTGTGTTCTTTTGGAAACCCACCTGCTCTTGACAAATCATTAAATAAAAAAATAAAAAAATAAAGTAATACTGTACTATTGAAAGTTCATGCTTTGAAGTAACATATTTTTTTTTATGTTATAGCAAGAAAGGTTTATTAAAAGTTGAAAGTAATGGATATTGAATGGACAGAATACCAATGTAAGTCAGGACAGACTCTGTTTATCTACGACAATGTAACGGGAGAACACAAGCGGCGTACTCAATACACAAATGTAAGTTGTATATTATGAAATTCATTAATAATTCCTGTGGAAAACACAATAGAAATCGTGATATATTCTCACTATGGAAATCCGCACAAATTCAAGGGTGTGGTTATTAAGATATGGGAATAATCGGCCCTTCGGCACCAGTTCCCAGTTGTCTCATCCTTTTGTGAAACCAGACACAACCCTAAACATAATAAAGGCCTACGTCCGAAACGTCGTGTAATAGGGAAAACATGGTTCTTCCTCCCAAAACTCAGAACTCCGAACAGAAAGCATTCGTCCAAAATGTCACGATAGCATAAAAACGTGCTGCATACATGTATAAGCCCCTCCAATAAATCCAATAAGTTTGTATTAGTCTTGTGACAAAGTTGCTTATCTGCGCCATCCCCCCACCTATTCTCGGCAACAAATTGCAAACTAATATAATCTTCTGCCGACGCTACCGACATGAGACTGATACCATTGAGGCTGCCCCGCTTGGGGAGTCTCCCTTCCCGCCATACCGTACGGCACCGCACCGCACCGCACCGCACCGCACCGCACCGCACCGCACCGCACCGCACCGCACCGCACCGCACCGCACCGCACCGCACCGCACCGCACCGCACCGCACCGCACCGCTAGGTATGATTGAATGGAAATGGTAATCCAAGAACAATAGTCACCCCGTCCCTCCTGCTGAAGTCATCTCGTCGACAACTGACATTATGTATCGCTTGCTGGTAGATTTTGATTTTAATTTTAATCTTAATCTTAATCTTAATCTTAATCTTAATCTTAATCTTAATCTTAATCTTAATCTTAATCTTAATCTTAATCTTAATCTTAATCTTAATCTTAATCTTAATCTTAATCTTAATCTTAATCTTAATCTTAATCTTAATCTTAATCTTAATCTTAATCTTAATCTTAATCTTAATCTTAATCTTAATCTTAATCTTAATCTTAATCTTAATCTTAATCTTAATCTTAATCTTAAACACGAAGGCGCACTATAAAAGGGCATCGCTCCGCCCACAATGTTTTGAATAATAATGAGTTTGAATATGGCGGACAATGGTTGAACGGGGTAAAATCATTTTCTTAATAAAGTCACATTTCAACAGCAAAGTCAATGAAGAAATTGTAAATTTACGTCTAAAACAGTTATAATAGACAGATGTGTCAATATTTTTCGTATTCGGTAATTATCTATACGATTTTCATTCGCACCACGCGTACGAAGAATGTTTTGAATTTCGCGCGCCATGTATCACAACAATCAACATCCGTACTTATTATCCAGGCCTAGAAATTCATGAAGCGAAATCCTCTTTGCCTGTATGTAGTAAGCATTTCCAAGCATAAAACTATGTTCGTTCATTTCTACATAAAGCGACAAGAGTATTGTTTTCATCACACAAGTTACGTTCTTCGCCAGCTTCGTCGTCACCATAACAAGACGAACGACGTCGTTCGCCGCGAAGGCGTCTTGTTACGAGGTAAATGTGTCGAGCATTTGTACATCTCTGTACTTTCATGGTAAAGGCCGGTAAGGTTTCGAAACCTATGCTGTGAGTATATTTAATTCGCAAGTGGTATTTCGGCCATGTCTTGGCGGGTACATTTTAGGATAACTTACGATAGAAACGATAACCATAATTTTATTTTACCAAAGTGAAAAGTGATAGTGAATTGTACAACAAAAATTATCCATTTGCGTTTTTAGTACTTATTTCCACAGTTTCTTGTTCATTTGAGTTGATTTATAGAGCTTGCAGTTCTTGAGATCCTCTCTCGGTGACGTCTCGGTAGATTTGATTGACAGATCCAACGAACTTACCCTAGGTACCTTATCTTTTATAGTACAATATCCTTTCTGCTGCCTTATTAGCATTAAGGTATGGGTAGGCCCTCCCTGTCGAATAACCAACAGGGAGTAGCACGGAGTGCTAATAAGTCAGCCAAAGTAGGGGTTAGCTTACTTCCGAACGTTGCGAACAGACGCCTTTGCATAATTAAGTTGGTCTTAAATAATGCTAATGACGTCATCATAAAGTATCATGAATATTCAATGAAGTTTGAATAGTGCGCCCTAGTGATTAATTTTAATTTTAATTTTAATTTTAATTTTAATTTTAATTTTAATTTTAATTTTAATTTTAATTTTAATTTTAATTTTAATTTTAATTTTAATTTTAATTTTAATTTTAATTTTAATTTTAATTTTAATTTTAATTTTAATTTTAATTTTAATTTTAATTTTAATTTTAATTTTAATTTTAATTTTAATTTTAATT
Organism: Actinostola sp. cb2023; assembly: GCA_033675265.1. Lineage (NCBI taxonomy): Eukaryota > Metazoa > Cnidaria > Anthozoa > Actiniaria > Actinostolidae > Actinostola > Actinostola sp. cb2023. The sequence goes on along the minus strand of JAUJYZ010000484.1, from coordinate 211,135 downwards.
TTAATTTTAATTTTAATTTTAATTTTAATTTTAATTTTAATTTTAATTTAAAAAAAACACGTATTTTCCACAAGTAACTCGACAAAGCCACTAAGTCGACTACTGCGAAAGTATTCGTAAGACGTTGTCTATAGAGATCACTACACAACAATATGTTAACAGCCGAAGCAAGTAGTTGTGCCATGACACCAAAACCCGCCGAGTGAACGCCCTTACAGCAATTTTGGTACTCTTTATAAACTTACTCGATCAAATTTATCCCGAATTGCACGTGAAAAACCATATGATTTCCTATGCAAAACCCGCGTATAAGAACCTAGGTTTTTCCAGGTTAGCCTAAAAAGGTTCTTATATATTTGGTGTCTACTGAAGATGTACGCTATTAAGTACAGTCGGCTCTACTAACGGCCACCTCTCTCTAACGGCAAGAGTGTTTTGCTCCGGCCACCAGCCTGCCCACACGTTTACTCGTTTTTCAATTTTCAAACCTCACATCGGCCACCTCTACACAACGGCCACAAAAGTTCGTTCCGACGTGGCCGTTGTGAGAAGGTTCGACTGTATTTAGGTTATTAAATTTGCTCAAAAGATTATTGTTTCTTGTCGAACAACTAGTTCACTATGGGTGTGGTCAGGAGGCCATTAATTGTTATTGGCTCATGGTGTGGTTCCTTCCTCGTGTATAATATACATATTATTTATATACATATAATCACATATTATATCAGGGCCGCTTGCGACCTGCAGTATAAGATGGATTATACGAAGATAAAGGAGACGAATATAACAATGTGTAACACACATTATTTCGCTCTGTTATACTAAATTACAGCAAATTAAACTCATTGCGAAGATGAATTTTGGCTTAGGTGCTTGATCAGTGGGAGGTCCCTGTTTACGAATGTGGTAACCATAGCAACCCTGTCTCAACCCACTGAGCACCCGTCACACTGAGAAATAAGTGGAGAATAAAACTAAATTAACCAAAGGGAAGGGATGGGGGGGGGGGGGGGGGGGGGGGGGGGGGGGGGGGGGGGGGGGGGGGGGGGGGTGGAACTAAATTCAGGACGTGACGAAGCACTAGTCACACACAGCTCAATACACAGCAGTAATGTGAACCGTACGACTTGTACCAAGTACAAGAACAACGACCCGTGATATAACAATCACGTGGCCAGCATGATCTGGACACGTGGTGAAGCATGCTAATTACAATCTAAAAGCTGACACTGTCCCGGAGCGGGATACAAAAACACATGCCAAGTTGACTGCTTGTATGAACATAACACACATGAACTGATAGGAAAACTCGGATAGGAAAACTTACCTTTACTGGTTGCCCATCAAAACCTGGCATATGGCCAAACCCCACGTGAATTAGCGTACACACACACGTGACCTAACAAGGTCGCGACTCAGGCAAAGGCGACAAAATGAATATTGATCGTCACACACAAGCCGATAACTCCGCCAGCCGACGATCGCTGGAGGTCAGAGTGACTCGCCAGCGTGCACGCACACCACCAGCTGGAGATAGCGAACCCTTGGCTTAGTTTAACTTTGCCTAAATTTCATTTAACCACATTTAAAAGACAAAAGTAGCATAATAAACATAATGTATCCCATAAGTCCTAGCGCCCTGTCTTGCTCGTCGTCATTTTATTGAGCATCTAAGAGACACATTATTAACCAACTTGAAACATAGATAAATAGTAAACGATCTATAACTTTAATCCCGAGTCATGCCAACATGAACTCTGTGAAAGAAACTAATATATAAGGGTTAGAACAAACTAAGGCCAAATTTGTTCTCAAGTCGAGCAAAATGAACCTGGGTGAGGCGGGAGGGACATTGTTATATTCGTCTCCTTTATCTTCGTATAATCCATCTTATACTCGGCCGTGGTATAATCTGTGATTATACTTCAGAACAGTCGCCTCATATAACAATGTGACTTTAAAGAAGAGGACTTAATTGTGTTCTTACTATTCCCACTTATTAATGACAGAGCAGTAGTAGGATGTCGTGGCCAAGAGTAAAATCGTGTACTAAATGTGTTGTCAGATGACCAGTCAAGATCTCTTCTAAGGAAATCCCTATGTTAATGGCAGCTGAGGCAGTAGCTCTCCTAACTGAATGGGCCTTGAAGATATTCGTATCAATTCCTGCTCTTGATAATAAATATTTCAACCACCTGCTAGGCGCTCAAGAACTCAGAGGAGATAGGTTTATGTGGTCTTATATAAGACAACAACAATTTGTTAGGTTGCACAGGGTCCAGAGTACGAAATTGTGCGGTGCGATTTTCATATTCTTTCAGATATTCAACCACACAAAGTCTAAAATTATCTGGAAAGCTGGCATGGAAAGAGCTTTTCAAATTCCGTCCAACTCTGGATTTCTTGGTTAATTCGGAAAGTTGAAATGTCACTCCTTCTGGGGAGTAACGCCTATATCTAAGATCGTGTGCAACAACCTCTGAAACTCTTTCTATTGCAGTAAGTGCAATTAAGAAGAATGCCCAACTTCTGGGATAAATCCTTCAGAGAAAGTGGTTCATTGGGCCCTAAGCCATCAATTAATGAAAGGACCACACTTACATCCCATGTAGCAGATTACCGAGGTAAAGGTGGTCTTAAATTGTAAGCACCCTTCAACAGTTGCACTACTAAGGGATGGTCTCAGCCCCTACACGAAATGAGTCAACCTGGGGGTGAGTGCTAGAAATGGCCGAACGGTAAACATTCAGAGTTCTGTAGGTTTTCCCAGCATTAAATTCACCCGTAAGAAACTCTAAGATAGATTCTACTGGTGCATGAACTGGATTAATCTTCCGTTCACGGCACTAGCTGTCCCACTTGCCCCAAGTAGACACATAGGCTGTATTGGTTCCTCAAGTTTCTCCAGGCTGCAACCAGCACGTTTTGAGCTTGCTGTGAAATACCTGTTTCTGAGTATGTCCGGCTGACAGTAGCCAGCCTGCTAGTTGTAGATTTGTCAAGGGGTGAATCTCCTCTTGACGCATCAACAGGCCTGGATATTGTGGGAGCAGGACTGTAGGGGCAATGCACATCTCTAAGAGAAGTGGGTATCAAGGTTGGGACTGCCAAACTGGTGCCACTAGAACCAGGAATGGGACATTCTGGTCTAGAAGTTTCTTGAGGCACCTGCCTGTCTGCTCGAGTATTTAGGGACCCTGGGATATACTGCGCCTCTATAAGGATTTTGTGCTGCAAACACCATTCCTAGGTCTATAGCTAGGCGGGCTAAAACAGGAGATTTTGTCCCCCCCCTATTTTGATTATGTATTGTGCTGCAGAGATGTTGTCCATTAGTAAGTGGACTTTCATTTGGGCTTTGCCTTTTGCAAAGGTTATGATCGCAAAAGCTCCTGTTCTAGAGTTCTAAGAGTTCTAGAGAATTTATGTGCAAAAGGGTATCTCCCTGAGACCACTGGCCCCCGGTCGAAACCCCCATACAATATGCACCCCAACCCTTTCGGGATGCATCCGTCTCTATGACCAGGTCTGGATCTTCTGATATCAGACTCTTCCCATTCCAAGCTGCTTCCAAGTTGTCCCTCCACCAGACTAGCTCCTCTATGGCTTGAGGGGAAAGCTGGATTGATGATTCGTATGTCACATGACACCCGAATGCTCTGTTTTTGTCGGCCTGCAAGTGGCGGAAGTGGAGGGTGCCTGGAAAGACAGTTTGTATGGTAGAGGTAAGATGACCTATTACCTTGGCTAGTTGCCTTACTGTAACTTGCGGGGAGTTCATTAAACTCTGACACTCCTTCTTACCTGTCTGACTTTTCCCTTGGAAGTGCAAGAGTCAACGTCTGGGAGTCCACCAGAAATCCCCAAAACTCCATTTTTGTGTCTGGGATTAGGCATGATTTCTGGTAGTTCACCATAAAGCCTAAACTTTCTAGTAGGTCCAAGGCTGTTGAAGCATGGCAGTTGACCCATGATCAGTAAATCGTCCAAATAGACTATAAGTATGATGCTCATTAGTCTCAGTAATGCCACTACCGGCTTCATTACCTTGGTGAATACCCTGGGTGCACTCGCCAGTCGAAATAGAAGGCAAGCCAACTCGTACAGGGTTTCCTTCCAAAATAATCTTACAAACTTCTGGTGTTCCTGACTGTGAAGTAAGCATCTTTCAGGTCTAATTTTATCATAAAGTATCCTCGTTTTCTTAGAAGGTCCTTCAGCATATGGATTCCTTCCATCTTGAAGTGTTCGTATGGAAGGTAGGCATTCAGAGGTCGAAGGTTGACTACCGGCCTCTGACCACCACCTTTTTGGGGGACTAGAATGATTGTGCTCACAAACCCTTGATCTATTTTTGTTGGAGGCACCACATGAATTGCCTCCTTTGTTAACATTTGTTGAATTTCTAAGTCTATCAACTCTGTGCTTTCCTCTGTCTACTGTCTTTGTCTACTGTCTTGACCCCAGGGACCAGGCTAGAGAGGTATGTATCTAAATTGGGCGTATATACAGCCTCTACATCTGGACGAGGATATTTCCGACAAATAGCTTTCCTTTCAACAGCCGACAGAGGTTTGTGTAAAGTTCCCAGGAAGGAAGATAATGGCTCTGTTGCCTGCCAACGCGAGGCAGAATAAGTAAGTTCTTCTTCTTCTTCCACGCTCGTGTCGGGCGGGAAATTATCATCCGTATCCTGGTTCACTTGCTCAGGGTTTATTCTCCTCTCCTCCTCAGAGTGGATGTTTGCCCCTCTTGGCCTTTTAGTCGCCGGGGAATCAATATCTGGCGTCGTGTGTTGAGCCTTGGACGCACCGGCTACCGGGCTTCAAGCCTTCCATAAAATTGCATCCTGAAGCATTCTTAACGCTTCAGGATCGTTAAAAATCTGATTTACCAGTTGTTTTCCCTGTACACTACCTGTATTGGACTGTGAGAGTAAAGATGGGTTGCCGATGGGCGCCAAAACGCTAGGATTCTCGTCACCACGTTTCGTTGCCTCCATCTTGATCGCAGAGCGAAATAAAATGGCGACGACCAAGACAGGGCGCTAGGACTTAAGGGATACATTATGTTTATTATGCTAATTTGTCTTTTAATTTGCTGTAATTTAGTATAACAGAGTGAAATAAAGTTGGTTACACATTGTTATATGACGCGACTGTTCTGAAGTATGATTTTGTGTATTAATACTACATTATGAGCAAATACTCACTGAAACTATATACACCTATTCCAAATATCGTTGTCCGGGCCGAAAGCAACAAACAAGAAGCTGACGACCGCAAAGGACTTTGGGAATCTCGTATTTAATTAATTTATCCGTGGTACTTGAGCGTTCAATATCAATCATTTGGAACTATTCGGCCATTTGAAAATGCATGTTGTCAAAATGTCTACGGGTGTATAAATGAATAAGAAGAAAGTCCCAATGTCCTTTGCGGTCGTTATCTTCTTGCTTCTTGCTTTCGGCGGGGACAACGATTTTTGGAATAGGTGTATCTATAATAGGTAGAGGCAATATATCAACTATTCTCTCCGGCGAGTATAAAGGAGATTAATTGATTACCATAACACACTTCGTGCAAGACATACAAGTGTAGCTGTAAGGCACAGTCGATAGCTGTGATCCTATAACGATAATTCGCTCTCCTCGCTCCACGCTGTCGCTGTTCAGTTTGAATGTTCCCACCCATCCCTTCCCATCGCCTTTCTTTATCTGAATTCGAAAACTGAACACGACAGCTCGCTCCCATTCTCATCTCCTTTGAGCGCAGGAGGGACTGCTGGAAATAGATTACTTTTTTTATAGCAAGATTACAAGAGATTTTATGCAGTTTGATTGACAGATAGACTGGTTATAATTTAGTTTTTTTTTTTTTTTCTGAATAAGAACCTGTTTCAAATTTTGTGTCAACAGGTTCTTATAAAATGGGAAGTTAAATGCCATAATTTTAGCCTACAGCTGGGCCCGGTTGTTCGAAAGCAGGTTAACGCTAACCCAGGGTTAAATATAGCCTCTCGTCCAATCAAATAGCCAGAATAGCTAGTTTAACCCCGAGTTAGCATTAACCCGCTTAATCTTAATCACTAAGTTCGTATACAAGCATAAAGAGTTCCAGACTTTCGGTACGCGCGCAATGCATTATGAGATTATTGCAAAGGAAAAGTGAGCAACAATTCTAGACAAAGGGAGCCAAAGCTATGTTTTTGCTTACTTGGTGCTCACTTTTCCTTTGTAATAATCTCACAATGCATTGCGCGCATACCGGAAGTCTGCAACTCTTGATGCTTGTATACGTGAGTTTTTACTGTGCTTGCATGCTTTCAGGGCTCATCACAAGATAATATCATGATTGGACAACCAATAATATACAAGGAGTTCTGTAGTGTAACCACACAGACAGATGATTGTGGCTGTACTAATGGGTGTACTTCCATGTACATCAAAACAGGTATGCTCAACAACATGGATACTCAACCTCAGCCAAACGAGTTATTTGATAATGACCTTGACCCAGTGTATGTACAAGATAGGAATTCAGTGGACGGAACCAGTAGTGTTGGAGTGGGAGACCTTTTCTCGATGTCAGATATATTAGATACACTCTCTGATAAAATCCTACCTGAAAACAACCATGATACAACAGACAAAAATAGTGTAGAAAGTGAAGTAGAAGAAAATCCTACTGAGCACTTGGAAGACACTGATGTCATCAGCGGTGCTACTCACAGTGATGATAACACAGCTGAAGGACAAACCCGTGGTTCATATTGTGAATCAACACTGCGAGACAACCTGGCAATAAGTGAAGCAGAAGAAAATCCTACTGAGCACTTGGAAGACACTGACGTCATCAGCGGTGCTACTCACAGTGATGATAACACCGCTGAAGGACAAACCCGTGGTTCTTATTGTGAATCAACACTGCGAGACAACCTGACAATAAGTGAAGTAGAAGAAAATCCTACTGAAGACGTGGAAGAAACTGATGTCATCGACGGTGCTTCTCACAATGATAAAATAGCTGAAGGAGAAACCCGTGGTTCTTATTGTGAATCAACACTGCGAGACAACCCGACAATAAGTGCTACAGTGGTATTGAGCCGTCTACAACATAGTGTACATAAAAACAGTGAAAAGAAGTCAACTGCTAAGAAGTTTCGAAAAATCAAGGACCAATTCAAGTGTCCAACGTGCAATAAAACATTTAAATACTACAGTCGTTTCAATATACATCTACGAACACACACTGGTGAGAAGCCATACGGATGTCGTTACTGCGATAAGAAATTTAGAATGACACACCATCTCACTGAACATCTACGAACACACACTCGAGAGAAGCCATACAAATGCAGTAGTTGTGAGAAGACATTTACACTAAAGTCGCATCTCACTGTACATCTACGAACACATACTGGAGAGAAGCCATATAAATGCAGTAGTTGTGAGAAGACATTTACACTAAAGGCGAATCTCACTGTACATATACGAACACATACTGGAGAGAAGCCATATAAATGCAGTAGTTGTGAGAAGACATTTACACTAAAGTCGAATCTCACTGTACATCTACGAACGCATACTAGAGAGAAGCCATATAAATGCAGTAGTTGTGAGAAGAAATTTGCAACAAAACATAATCTCATTGTACATCAGCGAACCAGACATATGGACACAGTGAGTCAGAAGTTGACTCAACTCATATCAAGTCGTGAATTCATGACAAGTTGACTGGCAAAAAGTTTAACATCATTTATATACATTGTAGTTCACTGGGTACCAGAGGCCGAGAGGGAGCCGGGAGAGATTGGGGGAGAGAGAGAGAGAGAGAGAGAGAGAGAGAGAGAGAGAGAGAGGGAAAGGGGCCTCTGGTCACACGAGTCGCCAGCCTCACTTTCGTGAGTTCAATATGCTAATGAACTCGCATAAGTTGACTCAACTCATATCAAGTCGTGAATTCATGACAAGTTGACTGGCAAAAAGTTTTAACATCATTTATATAAATTGTAGACGTTCAAACCACAAAATACTGAAACCTCACACTATGATCGATTTTCAAAAGAAACTGAAAAATCGCATCATATGCACTTTAATAAAGATGCAAATTAGTTTTGAAAATTAGCCATTCAGTAGTCTTATAGTGTTTGTATGTAAGGTTCTTACACCGAGGTCATTTTTTTTATATCAAAAAAGGTTATTTCGTGTTTCGTGTTTCGTGTTTCGTGCGTATTGCACATTGCTTATTGCACATTGCGGACAACGTTTTTTGAAATAGCTGTATACGGCTCCTGACTTGGCAGTGGAGAACACGAGTTCAGTGTTTTTCCAGTCACATGAACGTCACATGGCGTTCGAATATTTTAGTATTCTTTAATATAGTGGTTCCGATTTGATGTATGAAGTCGGGAAGAGGTCACGAAGTTGATCGCGAGTTCCGAGTACACGAAGTAATGATAGACATCATCAAGAAGGCTACTACCTCTTGTATTCTTTATTTCTTGGTTTGTAAGAGTGTCCTGTAGACGACCCATACATACAAGGTGGCTCTGTTGGAATACTAAAGTGTGACGTCACGAAATAAATAATTATGCCTTTATCAATTTTTGATTTCTAATTTCGATAGAACATCAAGAAAGAAGTCTACACGTAATATTTCACAGGAAATGGTTAAATAGCAGCTGAGATATGACCGGTTGTATAAGCGATTTCAAAAAAAGGTTGGTGAAGGTTTTGTTGCATCTTGCATTTTGCATACCAAGCCCGAAATGCACTATGGGCGATGTGAATGGAGTCAGCGAAAGGTCGAGTGGAAAGGTCACAACAATATGGACTCTGGGAATTTTCCCAAACTTTGTCTTTGCAATATGGAGCCGGCATATTTTCTTCTGTATGTGCATGCTGACATTATTTACATATGATCCACAATACATTTCGGGCTTGGTATGCAACATGCAACAACCTTCATCAACCTTTTTTGAAATAACTGTATATGATTTTCCTTGTGCACGTTATGAACCGAGACGAATTGAAATTATTTACAGTGATGTAATAAGGAACATTATATTCAACCGGCCATATCTCTATTTAACCGATTCCGTGAAATTTGGCATGCACACTTCTTTCTTGATGTTCTAGAGTGATTCCAATAAACCTGGGCACTACTAATTATAGCTGTCAGTGTTTATTAGATGCAAAGGAACAGAAGAAAACAAAAGAGCGAGTACCTAATAAAGGCCCGTGCAAACGGTGCCAACATGTTGGCACAACATTGCCCAAATGTTGGCGCCGTTTGCTCACCCTGTTGGGCAATGTTGCGTGCTGTGCCAACACGTGCCAACATGTTGGGTGAAGTTTGAATCCAGTCAAACTTTTGACCCAACATCGGCCAACATTTCTATTGTTCTCGTGATCGATGAAGCATGTCACAACATGTTGGCACCGTTTGCACGCTTTGCACAACATTGTTGGGCTCGCGCGTGCACACTGAATTATTCATTCGACGGTATCCATGGAGATTTGTTGTTTCTTCGTGCCAGGTCAATAATTGAATAACAATAGGTGCCTCGATGTAGCATGTCTAACAATAGTTCCTATTGTTATAAAATGGTTCCTATTATTCAAATAATGTTATCTTGTGCTTTTGCTGTTTTCCGAAACTACTACAGTGTTTTTTTTATACGTCCGTCTTTTTATCTCTTCGATATGGAGCCAGGCGAGGAAAACTTGGACGTTCAAGCAGAGGTTCAAGTAAACGCTACTCTCTGTCATCAAGTTCATCCAGCAGAATAGCAACTGCATTGCACTTTCGTGTTTTCCATCGTTTACTGTACTCGTCCGGCTCTATTCTTATCGAAGCAATAAAATGGCGGACGTAAACAACGCTGTAGTAGTTTCGCAAAGAGTTATGGGCGAATATCGATCCCAGAATCCACTGCGATATCATTTGCTAAATATGTTGGCACCATTTGCACAGGGTGTGCAAACGGTGCCAACATGTTCGGTTAACAATGTTGGGCAATGTGCCAACATGTTGGCACCGTTTGCACGGGCCTTAAGGCCCCGTCCACACGGATATTTTTGAATCCGCAACTTTTTCGATGCGATTGGCCTCCCGTCCACACGTATCCGGTAAATACGGTCGATGAATCCGCAGCTTTTTGAATAAGCTCTCCAGGGTGGAGTATAGATATGCTGTTTTAGAAGTATCTGATTAATTAAAGATTAAAGATTAAAGATTAAAGTGTGGATGGTCGAATCCGTATATTTTTGAATACGTTGACGTCACGGAATCGGATCCAGTCTTTACCGCGCGGATTCAACGACCGTATTCACAGAATACGTGTGGACGGGAGGCCAACCCGCATCGAAAAGTTGCGGATTCAAAAATAACCGGGTACGTGTGGACGCGCTAATACGATTCGAATACGCTACGTGTGGACGCGAATTTGTTTTAATCCGCATCGGAAAAAGTTGCAGATTCAAAATTATCCGGATACGTGTGGGCGGGGCCTTAGTAATGCCCAGGTTTATTGGAATCACTCTATCGAAATTACACACCAAATTAAATATATGTAATATATATAATTTTTATGACGCCATCACTTTAGTACTCCCTATTCGTCTGAAACCCCGCGTGGAACGACACAGCTTTGACTTGGTGGGGATCAAGTTCTTCAAGCGTACGTGCAGTGGTGGCCGCTCAAACTTTAACAGTCTGCTGTTCCTGCTCCAACAACTTCTCTTCATGCAGGTCTTGCAGTCGTTGCTGCTCTAAATGCTCCACTAGGTGCTCAGCCAGCCCCACAAAACGTCGAGCTTGGGGACTCTAATTGGTAAATTGCTAGTTACTCGTACATTGGTGTTGCAGTATTTGTTTTACTATTCGTCGTTGTTCCACAGTTGGTTTAAGGTGCGGACACACGGTGCAACATTTCGTGCAACATTCCCTGCAACATGTATTGTTGCAGCGTGTGTCCACCTCTGCAACATGTTCGCGCGGCCGCGCTTTAGTTTGCCTCGTTCACTCAGTGGTTTTGGTCACTTTATGCTGTGGTTTTTTATTTCTATTTAGCTGTTTTGCCCTTTTTTCTGGTCCCTGTTTATGTTTTCCAGTTGGCATATTTATTCTCGATCGCTTAATTGCCGCTTCGTCCTGCGTTCGCACGTGTTCCGGGAGCATTCCTTTAATTGTTATTTTCGTAGGCGCCTTCTATCCACTCCCCTTTCACTCGCGCTAATTTAGAGCATACTAATTTGGGTGTTCGGCCTGATGTGTACGCCGACTTGTTGGTTTTATTAGGTTTGCAGTTTTGTCATTCACCATTCATAGGCAGCATGAGGAGCAATCTCGTCCCCAGAGCCTGCGTTACTTTCGGCCAGCGACGAGAACGTAGGCTCTGGCATAATCCATTTTTTGGGAACAGGATTTCTTGTTCTTCCGGTTTTAGAGCGCATGCGCAAGTTAGCTGCAGTTGGTTGATTCAAATTGTCGATTCAGGTTTCAGTGGAATCCTTCGAAAGGTTTCATTAGGGAATAGAGTACGCTTTAAAAGCACTTGGTAAAGAAGATATAACAGTGAAAGAAGTGCAGTATCTGAAGTCTTTATTAAAAGCAGTGGTTTTACAGCAGAAGGATACGCGAACAGTTCTTCCTACGGGTTTATATTTACTCGTGTCTACTTTACATATCAGTTAATTATTTGAATCTATCATCTTCATCTTCTCTGGTTATTGTTGTCTCTCCTTCAAATGTATTTCTTTTGAATATTTCGTCTTCGTAAGCACCTCGATTGGCACTGCCTTTCAGTTGCTAGCCTAAAGAACTATTAGATTTACGATCGACATCTCTTCGTGTAAAATTTAGCTTCGTTTGAAAACTTGTCAAGACACTTCGAGATACATATAAGCTTAGATAAACTGGATTTTTCTCTGTGCTTAGATATTTTAATATTGCAGATCGAGGCGACATGTTTAAAATAAACATATAAGCTTAGATAAACTGGATTTTTCTCTGTGCTTAGATATTTTAATATTGCAGATCGAGGCGACATGTTTAAAATAACATGTCAATGAAACCGTTGAAAAATGTTAATTTTTGTTTTGAACGGAAGTTGGGACACCGGGTTGTTTTGACAACTCAATTTTCATTGGATATATTTCATTTCCGGAATCTTGCGCGTGCGTAGTTTCTAAAATGGAATAGCCAATCAAATTGTCTCAAAAATGGATTATGCCAGAGCCTACGTTCTTCGCCGCTGGTCGAAAGTAACGCAGGCTCTGGGGACGAGATTGCATGAGGAGCTTTACTCGAAAAAGTTGTCACAGTTGGAGGCGTGGTATCGGGTTGTAAGCCTTTCAATCTTTGTTTGTACTGCGATAAGATGATCGACAGTTGTCACAGTTGGAGGCGTGGTATCGGGTTGTAAGCCTTTCAATCTTTGTTTGTATTGTGATAAGATGATCGACAGTTGTCACAGTTGGAGGCGTGGTATCGGGTTGTAAGCCTTTCAATCTTTGTTTGTATTGTGATAAGATGATCGACAGTTGTCACAGTTGGAGGCGTGGTATCGGGTTGTAAGCCTTTCAATCTTTGTTTGTATTGTGATAAGATGATCGACAGTTGTCACAGTTGGAGGCGTGGTATCGGGTTGTAAGCCTTTCAATCTTTGTTTGTATTGTGATAAGATGATCGACAGTTGTCACAGTTGGAGGCGTGGTATCGGGTTGTAAGCCTTTCAATCTTTGTTTGTACTGTGATAAGATGATCGACAGTTGTCACAGTTGGAGGCGTGGTATCGGGTTGTAAGCCTTTCAATCTTTGTTTGTACTGCGATAAGATGATCGACAGTTGCTAGGATTAAGTCAACAGGATTATGTAAAGTTAGCTAATGAGTCTTTCTCAATCACATTCCCGCGCATTCTACTCGACAACATATCGCTCTGTACAATCTGCTATTCTATGGTTTATTTCTGTATGTTCTTGGTTGATTTTGTCCAAATAGAGATATTCCATGTTCAAGCTATCTTTCTATAGTATCCAATGTATTTTGGCACGAAAGGATTGATATATAATTTGGCGGGAATGAATTGACTTTTATTCTACTACAATTGTTTGCGTCTTGGAAGCAGCAGGTAAACTTGGCCCGCAAGAACTGTATCTCTGTGAGTATAAAGTTTATTGTAATCTCCGGATGCTTCCTTGGGAATCTCAATTTGATTTAATTTTAGCAGCTAGAAGTTGTGTTTATTTATTACATGCAGGACCCCTGCCGGCCGATGTTCTGTGATTCAGTCGAAGAATTAAACATCAGCAAGATTCAGAAGATGCATAAGTTCGTCAACAGGTCTAGGGTATATATATTGTACATTTGGACTGGGAGTCTTTTTGAATTTTTACGAGTATTTGAAGATCTCTAATCAGGTTTATAAATGATCGTAGCGGCAAAATAATAATTATTAGCTTCAAATTGGTCACAAAATTCAAATTTTAGGGTATAAATGTTCAGCCTAGTGCGTTATACCTGCGGTCTCGTAGACAGCTTGGGTAGGCCTAGTGCGTTATACCTGCGGTTTCGTAGACAGCTTGGGTAGGCCTAGTGCGCTTTGTTTTTATAACTTTATAATTACTCAGAAACTATTCCGGCCGTAGATTTGTATACCTATTCGTTTACTCTTGATCCATTTGCACGTACATAATATAAAGAAAGGGATTAAAGTTAGTTTGCTTTGGTTACTTTGTTTGATGACAGATATAATACGGGAGTAATTTAGTCCGAAACCTTAAAGGTGTCGTAAAGTGCAATATGAAACCAGAAAATGTCAATCAAGCCCAAACATTTTCTCTCTAAAGCTCCTCATGGAGAGGACTGAAACAGAACACGACGACCCCACAGGACACTGCTGGATGCGTTATGACCCTAGAGCATGCAGATCGAGTTGTTGCATTGAATGCGTCGGATTGACCCCAGTCAGGAGCCCATAAGTAGGAGCCTCCATCTAGGATGTATTTGTGAGACGACCTGTGACCGGATCAGGCTATTTTTAGAACACCAGTTTTGCCGCGAAATTTTAACACCAGGGATTTTTGATTTCGGCTTTGTTACGGAGTTTCTAGCTTTTGGCTTGGTAGATTTACTATTTGATGTTTTTTTAGTTCCTTGAGAAACAGAACACGAACTTGAAGACTCTTGGTCACTTTCCGATGAAGTACTAAACTCTGCAAAAGAGCCACTGTAACTATCACTATCATTTTCGCTCTCTTCACTTTCAGTTTCTTCAATTTCGCCAATTTCTTCGTCCGCCACTTTGTTCATGTATCACAAATAAACACAAATCATCTACCTCATTGATGCTGAATGGCTATGTTTAATTCCCATGGGGGATTCCTATTGATTGATGATTAGTTCGCGGGAAAAGGTGTTCTAAAAATAGCCTGATCCGGTCACAGGTCGTCTCACAAACCCAGTACGGTAGATGGAGGCTCCTACTTATGGGCTCCTGCCCCAGTGAACGGTGTTTGGAAGTGTCTGTACCACCCCATAGAGCGCTGATGGATGCATGTGTCTGTGTCTGTGTGACACCGGAGAAAGAGCCTGGATGTGTGTGTGTGACCGCAGTACCGGATGTGTCTGTGTGACCCCGGAGAAAGAGCATGGATGTGTCTGTGTGTCCCCAGTGCCGGATGTGTCTGTGTGACCCCAGTGCCGGATGTGTCTGTGTGACCCAAGAGAAAGAGACTGAATGTGTCTGTGTGACCTCTCATTGTCTCTCACTCCCGGCATGGGCAGCTTGAGTTCGTAAAGCTCCTATCCGCGCCGCGGTTGCAATTTCCCATTCTTATTCATCGAGCGTGAAAATAAAGGGATTGATCGAATAGGATACTTCAGTTTTAAATATAGATAATTGTCAGGTAACGAGTATACAGTCAGTTACATGTCATCAGTACTACAAACCCCACAAACTTTTCGTTACACTGTTTATTACAAGTCCATAAAAAAACACGCGGTATCCTTTAGGGGTATTTTTGAAAATGTCCTACCGGCATCGCCGACACTTTGATACGGGAGTCCCTCCACCCCCCAACACCCCTCCCTGGCCACTCGGTGGGTACACAGTAAACGAAATGGGACAAGACATGCTTTGGCCTTGATTCAAGCCAAAATCTTCGAATATGCCATCCGTCCCCGGCCCCCCGGTGTGGTGGGGGGGGGGGGGGGGGGGGGGGGGATATGATATATAATAATATATCATAATATAATATATAGGTATGTGCCCCCGAATAGGGTATGGTTTTTGAACGTCCAGATCCTTAAATTGGGTATCATATTTTGCTTTTCAACCATAAAATAAAATATTCGATCTTTAATTTGGGTACACTTTTTTTTGCTTTGAGTAAAAAATCCGCTTAGCGTAACAGCCTGCGTAAGTACTTCTGATATTAGCGATTTCCAAAGGAATACTATGAACGTTTTCCTAAATTGGGTCTATATATATTTCAGTGATAAATCCGGTTATGAATTTTCCAATTCTTCATCCTTTTAAAAATAGGGTCAGGGTTTCGACATCCCGGGGACACTCACATATCCTAAATTTCCGGGAGTACCTCTCCACTTACAAATGTAACGACTAGTGTATACCGATACCATATGGGCTTCCTGTGTCGCTCTTCAGTTCAGAACGAGGCTCGTTCCAGGCTTTACCGATGATCCAGTAACGCCTGTTATTTTCTGACAGTCAAACGACGGGAAGAAGGGAGACGTCTCCAGAGCAAAGTGTCTAGTGAGGCAAGTCAGTTACTATCATTGTCAGCAGTTGTTACGGTTTCTTCCATTTGTAATACTGCAGTAATAATCCAGGTAAGGTTTGGTTGATTGTGCTTGAATATGGTTGTTGTCTGCCATCACCAAGCCGTCCATTACCCTGCAACTGTTGGTACATCAAAACGTTGACTGTTAAAGGGTATTGTAAAATCATTCAGTGTTTGTGTCTACTGCTTAGAGTGCAAGTTAGAAAAGCTTGAAAACTAAATAACTAATTAGTACTAAATAGCACTAATGAAACAATAGAAAACAATAGAGATAGCATTATTTAGTACTATTTAAAGACAACCACTCAATTATCTATATGTATCTATATGTCTCTACATGTATCTCTATATGTATCTATATGTATCTATATGTATCACTCAATTATCTATATGTATCTATATGTATCTATATGTCTCTACATGTATCTATATATGTATCTACAGTATATGTATCACTCAATTATCTATATGTATCTATATGTCTCTACATGTATCTATATATGTACATGGTATCTATATGTATCTATATGTATCTATAGAGACCTACATGTATAGAGACCTATAGATCCTGTAGAGACCTATAGATCCTGTAGAGACCTATAGATCCTGTAGATACCTATAGATTCTGTAGAGACCTATAGATCCTGTAGAGACCTATAGATTCTGTAGAGACCTATAGAGACCTATAGATTCTGTAGAGACCTATAGAGACCTATAGATCCTGTAGAGACCTATAGATCCTGTAGAGACCTATAGATTCTGTAGAGACCTATAGATCCTATAGATTCTGTAGAGAACTATAGATTCTGTAGAGACCTATAGATTCTGTAGAGACCTATAGAGACCTATAGATTCTGTAGAGACCTATAGATCCTGTAGAGACCTATAGGTCTCTACAGGATCTATAGGTCTCTACAGGATCTATAGGTCTCTACAGGATCTACAGGTCTCTACAGTCTCTATAGATACATATAGATACAGTCATATAGATACATATAGATACATATAGATACATATAGATAATTGAGTGATACATATACAAATGTAGATACATATAGAGATACATGTAGAGACATATAGATACATATAGATACATATAGATAATTGAGTGGTTGATATATCGAGAAAGAGCCATTTAAAGGGGGACTTCAACCGAAAAATGAATCTTTTGAAAGCAAACGGAATAAACAGTTGAAAGTGTGCTAAATATCACGTCGTTGTTGATTTTTCTCAAAAGCGTTTTTAAAGTACGAAAATTTTAGGCTAAAGTTTCCGTTCAGCAATCAGGAAAGTCCGGGATGCACTCGGAAATTGGTCAGAATGACGTCACAACAGGGAGTCACTTTCGCGGGACACCATGTTTGTTCAGTGTTGTGAGCTGTTATCTCCTTCTTTATTCGTTTCTCTGCTCTAAATGCCAACTTTTTGCACAGTTTCTGAAAGCGAAGAGACCTGAATTTGTTTCTGAAAGAAGCTGAAGACGAAAATTGATTATTTTTGTATTGAAAATATTGATCATATGGCCGATTAGTGTGGGTTCGATTTTTTAAGACGAACAAAAAACCGCTCAAATAAGGACTGGCACTTCCAAGATTTATCTAATGATCGTTCAGCGTTTATAAAGAGAGAAAGACGTCGGGTATGTTTGCACTTCAATCTTCATTTACTGATTTAGCTAAGCCCACGGCTTCTAGTTCTAGTTGTGTTAAGCTTAAGCTTATATTTTTGCAATGAAGATTGGAATTTAAGAACTTTAAAAGTTATTAAAGCTTACTTTAATTACCAGCCTGAGCAAATGTACTTTTGTTACTGTTGTTGTTGACTTTATTTTATACTACTCTGTCTAGCTTTGGCTTTATCACATAATGTAAATACGTGTGTGCTCAATGACAATAAATTGAAAGCAATTCAGTTGCATGATTATAAAAAGAGGCTAATATTTTTATTTCATTGTCATGACTGACATTAACCATTCTCTTCTCCTTGTCCTCCAGCCAGAGCTGACTCATCATGCTGGAACCTTTAGAAAATTTAGTTTTTCCTACTGAGCGAGATTGTTGTGTTGTTGTAAGCCTATAGAGATGGTGATTATCTGATAGTATAGTCCACAGGCTGGATGTCATAGTGCCAAATTTGGGCTGTATTTATACTGTAGTATCAAACCGAAGCTAAATTGACATTCACCTAAATCCTAAATTGTCATTCGCCTACATTCTGTATTCCAGGTTTGTTTCATTAACAGCTTTTTGTACTATTCATCTGTAGTAGTTTTTGTCAGTAACTAAAACCCAGGGGCAGGGGTACTTAGTACACCCGGGGGGGGGGGGGGGGGGGGGGGGGGGTTATCCCCACATATGTTATCCCCACGCTATACGGGTATGTGCCGCGGGATAGGGTATAGGTATCAATTTTAGCCTTTTTAGGCTGGGATCAGGTACGTATTGGTCTGGTATAGGGTATGGTTTCCGCAATAACGCCACTATCAGTTTACATATCCCTTTAGCACGCTTTCAATCTGGGATAAGGTATACATTTTTAAGCTTTAGTCTGGGATAGGGTGTACATTTTAAAGCTTTAGTCTGGAATAGGGTATGGAAAATCAAAATTTTAGGTCTGGAATAGGGTCAGGGTTTTGAGGTGTCCGTGGCACACCCTTACCCAAAAATAGGGTTAGTACACCATTTTAATTGGTACATGTGTGTGTGCCACCCTCACAGCGCTGAAACATCAAACTTACAAGGTAACAAATAATGTTGGCAATGTACACTGAATTGAAACAGGGTGATAAGCTAGTAAACAGGGTATGAAAATTTATGCATTGAAACAGAGTTCAGAGTTCAGGCTCAGTGACACACCTCCACCCAACCCCCACCCTTTCAGCACAAAACACAAATGGTTAATGTATGACCACCTAAATGTATTTGCATACTTTCGTCTCGGCCATTGTCCAATCAGCTTTGCAGGATTGTCTTATCTTATCTCTGATCTAACCACTAATTGGAGGATGGTGAGACAAAAGTATGTGAATACATTAAAGGAGGTCATAGTCGAGAGCTTCACGCTGTAATAATTAATTAGTTATGATCATGATCAGGGGCTCTAAAACCTTACACCACCCTGGTGCATTATACGACATGGCCCAATGAGAAATAATAATGTGTGGTGCAAAACCCATAATAATAGCTTATTTATGATACCCGGTGGTAACAACAGGCATATTTATTTTTGTTCATACAATGTATGATGACTTGTACATTCACCATACGACAATGTACATAGGCATGACATACTTAGCCTTTTCTTATTTTGTGTAACTATAAATAAGAGACCATTATTTTGTGCTTTGTAGTAATTTGAGTATGTATAAAAGGTAGTTTAATAGTCAGACTAGTTGCAATCACTCCCCTATCATTAATGTTAATCATATTGAACCAGCATGACAGCTGAAACTATGCTGATTAATTTTGATAGCATGTGGCATATATTACACATTGCAGAATAATGGTTGTCTGTTATTGATCATATTCTTGAGGGAGGGAGGCCAGGGAGGGGAGGGGGACATTTAGGAAAATATATATTAAAATTACTTCCCATCTTAGTATTGGGTAGTATTTGTTTCCATAGAAAGTACAACTAAACTGTATCCTCTATACTTTTGGCTGAAGTCTACCAAAAACAGTCACACAGTGGAAGCTGTTACATACATGTAGTCATGACAAGCAACTTTTTCATACCAGAAAGTATAAAAAGAGTAAGTGATTTTAGAAAAGTACATAATAATAGACTATACTTTCAGTAGTTGACACCACTATAAAATTATCTAACAATATTATAGGGCATATCAATGTATGCAGTCCCTCATTTTGTATGTCAAAATCAAATTTAAATCAGTCCTAAGCTTGTAAAATACATAAGCTTACATGTATAATAAATAGCAGGTATTTTATGCTTTCACCAAATAATGGTAATGACTGTTGTTGTGATTTCACTCTCTATTTACAAAACAAATGTAATAAGCTTAATTGTAATTGAACTTCTGGAGCATCTTAGAAAAATAATTAGATTTAGCAACACAGGCATGCTGGAGAAACCTGGATAAGTAAGCTGGTGGATGGAGGAAATAGACTAGAAAATCTAGGGATTCGACTCTACAGTATAAATAATGATAATAAGCTTAATATAAGCTTTAGTTTAATAAGCTTAACCAACTTTCAGTCTCACTCTCAGTCTCCATTACAATAAATTATTGTTCAATTTCAAGCACATTTTCAACAAGTACAAAACAACGAACTATGTCAAATGATGTGAAACACATTTTAAAACGTTTATAGCTATATAATAATATAAAGCTTACTATTGAGTATTGTAAAATCCTAGACGATCTGCACTGCAGACTGCACTCGAATTCGAAAATTCATTACAATCTGTGGCTCTTCTTCTGCCTCTCCATCATCGTCTTGGTGTCTATTTGGCTCTTATTAGTATAGCTCTACACTTTACTGCACTAAGATAAATATACAATAAATATGGCATGCTCGAGAATCCAGCGGTGCTCTTCGGCGTGGGCTCGGAAATCGCCCCGCCAGAAGAACCGCTGGAGAACTTGCCTGCTAGAACGACTTCTGGGGCGTGATACGCACTCAAGCGCATCAACCCTGGAAGGAGAAATAATCTCATTAAGGTTTGACAGCTTCTACTTCGAAAGTCTTCTTTTGACCTCTCCCTCTCTCGGGGAGGAGATCCGAAAAGAAGATTCTGCTCGCAGAAGGTAACGTACTCGTCTCCAACCAAAACTTCCGTTCTTTCAAACAAAATCTGGACATATATCTTGTAAACAACTTTGATATCTTGGATTCATCTTTCAACAGTCCTTTCAACAACTGTCAACACTGACTTTTGCCCAAAGCGTTCGTTTTAATGAATGAAAATACGGCTGAGCTCTGATTGGCCCTCTTTTTTGTGACAAAAAATAGGGTCAATCAGAAGCCAGCTTTATCTCACGCCCCAGAAGTCGTTTTAGCAGGTAAGTTCTCCAGCAGTTCTTTCTGGCGGGATGCTTTCCGAGCCCACGCCGAAGAGCACCGCTGGATTCTCGAGCATGTAAATATGGTAGTACTGTATCATGGTCCCTCAGGGGAACGACTATTCAAATTGAAATTAGTTCATTGAAATTCATTTGGCTAGTATAGTTGTACCCTCTTTGCATTGTCTGATTGTCTTTGTACATTTACAACATCTGGCATATATATTAATATATTTTAATATTTTGTGGAGATGCTTAATAGTCCACATTATAAAAACATAACACAAAAGGGTTGCAACCGAAGCATCCTCGGTAACCCAGGGGTATATTCTGTCGCTCGTTAGTCACTCCCAGAGAAATACCCCTGGGAACGAAGTCTGTTGGAACTTATTCCAGTAGTCAAAAATCAAAATGGTGGCTGTCCTATTCAAACCAGAATACAATGTATACTTGATACTGAATGGTCGACCTTCCTAGGTCGACCAATCAGAAACAAGAGTAATTTTGACTTCCAGAACAAGTTCCAACAGACTTCGTTCCCAGGGGTATTTCTCTGGTAGCAACTAACGAATGACAGAATATACCCCTGGGTTCCAGAGGATGCAACCGAAGCTCTTCCAAGGTGACAGTTAGGCCTACATGTTGTTCAGACATCATGCTAATGATCATGAGCCATACTCATTTCAAACAATAGATAACGAGGCTGCCTCATTTGAAGTAATTAAGAACAGCTCTTGGAAAGTACAGCATTTGAACTAGGCCTGATACTATTCAATGTGTACTGTTTTAAGGTGACTGCCTACTATGGAGCAAAAGTCAGTATATAATTTTATAAGATTGAATTTCATACATGAACAATAATGTTGATATTTTAAGTCATGCAAGCATATAGGAATCTAACTGACTGCTCTTGAAATGAATAATGATGAGGTTTTGAAGTCTTATTAGAAATTTAACTACATTTTCAATATGTACACTATGTAACCACAGGTAGCCCAAGCTCAGTATCAGTGGCGTAAATACAGTAAATGTATAGGCTTTCTCGCAGTCTGGCGGAATAAATAAATAAAAAATCGTTTGCCTTTATTCGACTCGTACTTGTTCCTTGTGTTGTCCTTTACCTCTGTAGGAATTTCTAGGCCATTCCGCTTGAAATTGAGAGAGTTACGGCGGTTTAAAAAAAATTCCCTACCAGTAAGAAAATATAGAAGGTAGGTCACTCATGGCCTCCAGCGAACTCACATGGTTCCACTCAAATGCTCGTAAATCTCTCGAAACTAGACATAACGCCAAATTTCTTTCGGTAAACTGTAGTCCAATACAAGTCCGATAAATCACACTGCCATATTCCCTTCTCTTACTCATCGCTATTTGCTTCCAAGAGCAAGGTTTTTGTGACTTTCATCGGCAACATGAACCTCTGTACCTTCAAGTCTGACACGGATTTTGAACGGCCGTACAAAAAATGCACTCACCGGGGAGGGACAGAGGTACAATACAATACAATAGTTTATTTCAACACGTGTCGTCCAGGAGCGTGAAGCCGGCGTGAAGCTCGTTCAACTACGAACGTGCAGTATGTATAAGAATCTAATCAAGTTGACACTTGAATAAAATTTCGTTCTATCATAGATTACAGTATTTCTTGTGTCAAATTATGCTTCTGATTTCAAGGAAAAGGCCTTTGGAGCAAATTCCAAATGGGGTATTGAAAATCAACACGAATTCGAAGAAAAGATTTTGTTATAATCTCTGACAAGATATGGTTGCAATCCTCACGGGAGGGTACGGAAATTGTATTCAAGTGTCAAATGTACCTCTGTCCTTCCCCGGTGTGTGCATTTTTTTGTACGGCCGTTCAAAGCCGTGTCAGACTTGAAGGTACAGAGGTTCATGTTGCCGATGAAAGTCACAAAAACCTTGCTCATGGATGCAGATAGCGATGAGTAAGAGAAGGGAATGGCAGTGTGATTTATCGGACTTGTATTGGACTACAGTTTACCGAAAGAAATTTGGCGTTATGTCTAGTTTCGAGAGATTTACGAGCATTTGAGTGGGACCATGTGAGTTCGCTGGCGGCCATGAGTGACCTACCTTCTATATTTTCTTACTGGTAGGGAATTTTTTTTAAATCGCCGTAACTCTCTCAATTTCAAGCGGAATGGCCTAGAAATTCCTACAGAGGTAAAGGACAACACAAGGAACAAGTACGAGTCGAATAAAGGCAAACGATTTTTTATTTATTTATTCAAGTACACCAGAACAAGAAAGTCTAGTACATTTACTGTATTTACGCCACTGATACTGAGCTTGGGCTACCTGTGATGTAACATTATAAGGTAATTTGTCACTTGGTAATAGTAATGTAGTTCGTAAGGTTTCATCAAGCGTAAAAATACTCAGAAAAACATTGTTCTCTTTCTGTTGTAGCAAGAATTTGAAAGCAATGGATACTGAATGGACAGAATACCAATGTAAGTCAGGACAGACTCTGTTTATCTACAACAAGGTAACAGGAGAACATAAGTGGCCTACTCAATACACCAATGTAAGTTGTATATTACTATCAAATTCATTAATAACAAGACGCTCAAGTCGAAAACGCTCAACATCTTTTAGAGTTGGCCCACACGAATCGGCGTATGCGTTTGTATGTGAGAGCGTATTTAAGAGGAACTGTGGATGGTTTGCCTTGGATACAACATAATTTATCTTCTGCACAGGTCAACTGCTTCTTTCACTTCTAGTCGTCGAAGACGATGGCTTAGCACTATCTCAGTATCTGCCCTGAGCGAAGAATACTTCGGATTTAGTTCGATATACGCTCGGAACTATTTGATCCGTTTATTGAGCGAATCATATTTTCGGATTTAGTTCGATAGGCGTTCGGAAAATATTCGACCCGTTTGTGGCGCCATGAATATGCAACCTCAAGTGACCTCAAGTACGTTTTTAAAAGATGTACCATATACGTACAGTATATGTCGGAGATCTTTATCGATGCTCATCGACACAAATTATATCTCTTGTCACGCAAAGCGAGATTAGCTATCAAAACAAAATCTACTCAGTGGAAAATCAAACCCTCGCTCTCTAGCTTCAGATCCCGAAACGTCGAGTTTGGAATCGAGTTCGAGTTCGGGTTCGAGTTACGGTTCGAACGTCGAATAAAATAAACATCCATCATTATATATATCTGAGAAATGTGTTTCGTATAAGGGAATGCCGAAACGTTGAGTTTGGAATCGAATTCGAGTTCGAATTACGGTTCGAGTTATGGTCCGTATTCGTTCTTCAACATAACGTATATATCGTGAATTCGTTCAAATTTACTTTGATAAAATCTCTAACTCAATTCAAACTCGATCATTCATGACTCCCATAATATAACATCCATGCATACTATGATCTGGCGAAGCCCGCTCGAGAATCACGACCCCTATATAACACATTGCGCATGTGCGAGACAATTCAATAGTACAAGACCCCATGCTTTGGCTAGAAGCCACTAAACACACACCAGCTTTGACAATATCATCTGATTTGATTTGATTTTGACTTTATTTTAGTGACGATTGTCTATCGAATTAGTGGTCATGCGTAGTGTTTTGGATTTGACAAAGTCCCACATCGATTGCGAGAAAGATAAATGTTTGTATATAAATGGTTCCAATACAGTTATATCTAATGGACATACTAGCCCTAGCCTAGCCTAGCCTCGGTATATTTGGTCTCGATGTGACATGTGACCGGATATTGCACAACTGACGCCTGATCAAATACTTCGCATTCCGTGGCCTAACAAAAACATAAAATATCCATGTGACTGGATATTGCACAACTGACGCCTCATCAAATACTTCGCATTCCGTGGCCTAACAAAAACATTAAAAAAAAAAAATTAATAATAAAAAGAATGTCCATTTTATAACTCGGGCTTCCTTCGGAAGGGCCCGAGTAATTAAGAAAGTAAAATATTAAGTATAACTGTAGAATAAAATCAGAGATCAAAATCTTCCAAATGGGATTTATAAACTCATGACCTCACTGGGAACTCACTGGGAACCCAATTAATACAGTCAAACCTGTATAAAACGACCCTGTATCAAGCGGCCACCCTGTATTACGCGGCCACCCTGTATTAAGGTAGTCTCCCTCGCAGCCGTGTTTAGTGTCGTCATGCAATGCTCTCTCCCCTTACACATAGCTGCTTACCCAGGGCCGTAGCGCCAAAGGGACGCCCCCCCCCAGTTTTTTTCCAAACTAAAAAAAAGTTTTTCCTCAAAATAATAATAATGATAAAAAACATTTTTGCTATTGAACAATCGATCGGGTTTTGTTTTTTTGGATTTTAATGCGGCAATTTCCGACGATGTTTGTTCACGAGTGTGGGACCCCTTGGTTTTTTGGATTTTAATGCGGCAATTTCCAGACGATTGTTTGTTCAGAGTGTGGGACCACTCCCACACCAAACGTTTAGTATGGGTTAAATATGGGATGTATATGGGCCATATATGGCCCATATATGGGAATAGTATGGGGAGCTAGAATTGATATGTGGACCATATATGGGCCCAAGCTTTTACCTTTTCCACAATATATGGGTTTAATATGGGATATGTGGGCCATATATGGGCCCAATTATTGATATATGGGTAATATATGGGTATATGTGGGCAATATATGGGATAATATTTTAGTCAGTAGGGGATATGTGGGCCATATATGGGCCCATTTTATTGATATATGGGTAATATATGGGTATATGTGGGCAATATATGGGATACTATTTAGTTAATACTGGGATATATGGGCCATATATGGCCCAATTTATTGATATATGGGTAATATATGGGTATATGTGGGCAATATATGGGATAAAATTTTAGTCAGTAGGGGATATGTGGGCCATATATGGACCCATTTTATTGATATATGGGTAATATATGGGTATATGTGGGCAATATATGGGATAAAATTTTAGTCAGTAGGGGATATGTGGGCCATATATGGACCCATTTTATTGATATATGGGTAATATATGGGTATATGTGGGCAATATATGGGATAATATTTTAGTCAGTAGGGGATATGTGGGCCATATATGGGCCCATTTTATTGATATATGGGTAATATATGGGTATATGTGGGCAATATATGGGATAATATTTTAGTTAGTAGGAGATATGTGGGCCATATATGGGCCCATTTTATTGATATATGGGTAATATATGGGTATATGTGGGCAATATATGGGATACTATTTTAGTCAGTAGGGGATATGTGGGCCATATATGGGCCCATTTTATTGATATATGGGTAATATATGGGTATATGTGGGCAATATATGGGATACTATTTTAGTCAGTAGGGGATATGTGGGCCATATATGGGCCCATTTTATTGATATATGGGTAATATATGGGTATATGTGGGCAATATATGGGATACTATTTTAGTCAGTAGGGGATATGTGGGCCATATATGGCCCAATTATTGATATATGGCAGGAGCCCATTACTAGGAGCCTTCCTCTCCTATAATAGGTTTGTACGACATCATTTGCACAAATTGAGCTAAAAATAGAACACTCATTATAAATTCCGCGCGATTAACCAATCATGTCTCGTCATACACAATAGGTTTTTGACGTCAGATTCAACACTGCTTTGCTTTCAATGTCGGCCGAAAGCGTACCGTGTAGTTCCAGTGATTCTAGTGAAGAATCAGAATCTAGTGAAATTTCAGATATGCAGTTTCGTCGTCTGACTTCAGTACTTCATCAAGCGAGAAAGAACAATGATTGAAAACATTAAAAACAAAACAAAAAAAACTAACTCAAGGTATTATTATTTATATCAAAACTTCAAGTGCGAGAACTTCTAAAAACAAAGCTAGCAGTTCAAAACCAACCCGGCCAAAAAAATGAACATCTTCTGCTCTTTCGGAGAAGGAATTCAACGATCTGGTATCATGGATAATCATAACTATTACAATTTCCTCGAATCCGATTGGTTGAGAGACTGTCCTATTTTAGCATTAATTGGACAGTTGTAATCGGACAGTTGCAAGAGCCAATCACATTACACCTTTTCAGTAAAATGCGCGCGCTATCACGCAATCGCTACGGTATCGAGCGCGCGCTCAAGAAATTTTTCTCGCTTTTTCACCAAAATATGTCATTGTTTTGGGGCATTTTAGCATTGTTTATCATGAAGATCTTTTTTCTCGGTAATTGTAATAGTTATGATTAATTGGTAACAGGACTTCGTGTCGTCCAATTCTGTCTGTAATCATACTTGTGATAAACAAATTGGACTCCCGCTACGCGGTCGTCCAATTTTGTTTATCACTCGTATGATTACAGACCGAATTGGACTCCACTCAGTCCTATTACTTCCATTATTAATCTCTTACGAAGAACCTAATTAAACTTGTGCAGGACTAGCAGTGAGAACCAAGCTATGAATATTCCAAACCGCCGGTGTGTTTTGCTAATTAGCATTTGTTGTCTGAAACGCAGCAAAATGAATCACGAACTTTGAAGGTCTTTGAAGTAGGATTTTGTCGAAAATTCTCGACATTGACACAAAGTTCTTTCTAAAACAGCGAAGTGAGGTACAGGGGAGCTTCTTTTTCTGTGGCCTGGATGAAGATTTTATCGCATTTTTATTCAGCGGCTGATCTTGGAGTGCCGGCTTTCTTGCCTTCTTTGAACTGAAGACGCCTTTGGTGAAAGAGCTTCGCATACACTCAGTGATAACCCTCTTGTTTTAGTGTTCTTTGCCGCTCTTTAAGGCACGGTTCGTCGGATAAAAGTTTCAGTTGTTTTTCGACAATCTTTCGGCGAAGAAGTTATTTAGCAAAGTGCACATTTGTGTGGTTGGTTATATTGGCGTCGCTATCCAAAACTATATCAGTGATGATGAAGGTGATGGATTTTGCTTCACTCAGAGTCGAAATCACTGTGAGAAAACGCTTCATTCTTGCGGCACGTAGACTAAGTCATGAATCAAAAACCAACAGAAGAAAGTTGATAAAACAAGAATAAACATATGAAGCGATAGGTATAAGAACGTAGAAGAATTTCGCGATATCGTGAGTCGCCAAACTAAAAGTCGCCACTAAGCACTCTGGCAGTATGTCAGTTTATTGATACATGTGATACATTCATTGTACACAGTTCGTCTCGTTCTTGTGCAAGGGAAAAATAGACTTGGACTTCCATGGAATAAGAATATCAATATTTTGGATCAAGTCCTCGCGTCTTCCGTTTGGTCGCCATTTTATTTTTCAATTTGAAATTCATCGGAAATTTGCATATCTAAAAATAGCCCAATTTGTGCAAATGATGTCGTATGAACCTATTACTAGAGGGAGGCTCCTAGTAATGGGCTCCTGTATATGGGTAATATATGGGTATATGTGGGCAATATATGGGATAACATTTTAGGATATGTGGGCTATACATGGGCCCAATTATTGATATATGGGCAATATATGGGTTAACATATTAGTTAATACTGGGATATGTGGGCCATATATGGGCCCAATTATTAATATAAGGGTAAAACATGGGTATGTATGGGCAATATATGGGTTAACATTTTAGTTAATACTGGGATATGTGGGCCATATATGGGCCCAATGATTAATAAGGGTAAAACATGGGTATGTATGGGCAATATATGGGTTAACATATTAGTTAATACTGGGATATGTGGGCCAAATATGGGCCCAATGATTAATATAAGGGCAATATATGGGTTAACATTTTAGTTAATACTGGGATATGTGGGCCAAATATGGGCCCAATTATTAATATAAGGGTAAAACATGGGTATGTATGGGCAATATATGGGTTAACATTTTAGTTAATACTGGGATATGTGGGCCATATATGGGCCCAATGATTAATATAAGGGCAATATATGGGTTAACATTTTAGTTAATACTGGGATATGTGGGCCATACATGGGCCCAATTATTAATATAAGGGTAAAATATGGGTGGTATATGGGCAATATATATGGGTTAACATTTTAGTTAATACTGGGATATGTGGGCCATATATGGGCCCAATTATTAATATAAGGGTAAAACATGGGTATGTATGGGCAATATATGGGTTAACATTTTAGTTAATACTGGGATATGTGGGCCAAATATGGGCCCAATGATTAATATAAGGGCAATATATGGGTTAACATTTTAGTTAATACTGGGGTATGTGGGCCATATATGGGCCCAATTATTAATATAAGGGTAAAACATGGGTATGTATGGGCAATATATGGGTTAACATTTTAGTTAATAATGGGATATGTGGGCCAAATATGGGCCCAATGATTAATATAAGGGCAATATATGGGTTAACATTTTAGTTAATACTGGGATATGTGGGCCATACATGGGCCCAATTATTAATATAAGGGTAAAATATGGGTGGTATATGGGCAATATATGGGTTAACATTTTAGTTAATACTGGGATATGTGGGCCATATATGGGCCCAATTATTAATATAAGGGTAAAACATGGGTATGTATGGGCAATATATGGGTTAACATTTTAGTTAATACTGGGATATGTGGGCCAAATATGGGCCCAATGATTAATATAAGGGCAATATATGGGTTAACATTTTAGTTAATACTGGGATATGTGGGCCATACATGGGCCCAATTATTAATATAAGGATAAAATATGGGTGGTATATGGGCACTGTATGGGTTACACAGGCATCCCAAGTAATTAACTTCATTCACATTTCTTTGGATTTTTAAATATATTATGCATGTATTTACTTTACCACATTCTCGTACCCAGAGCACCTCGGTCGGTCGTTCCTTCTCCCGTCAGTGGCTCTGGTAACAGCCATTTCTAGGCCGATGCTGATTGGTCCAAATGTCCGCGCATGCGCGACTTTCATTTGAAACTGCTCAATCGTGATTGGTCAATCTATAACGATGCTCGGAGCTTTTTAGAAGAGAATCCTCTGCGCATAGGTATAACACACAAAGCTGACTCTTTTTCTAACGGGCTCAGATGGATTTTCAAAATGGCGGACGGTCTGAATGGTGGTCATTGCTACTATTTTCTGCTAAGAAACTGCAATGATTTTACTGGTCACAAAGAAAAACACGCAAGTTTGGTTCTGTACCAGTTGTTTTCGCTTCTCTTCTGTCGAGGCAAGTGATTAATTTACGCTATAAATTACCTCCTTCAACAACGGACTACGATACCGTTGAGACAGAACAAAATCAGTTGGCTTCGTTTCGGGTTCCTTTGCAAAAAAATAAGCATCCATATAAAATGTCGTGTTTTTGTGAATGTTAAAAGAGTACAGAACAAGATTGGTGGGGTGTATTTTCTTCCCTTCTCAGTAAATGTGCAGATAAATCTTGTTAAGACTAATAAATTACTTGCCAGTACAATCTTGTAAAGACTAATAAATTACTTGCCATATCATGTTGTTGTATTTGAATAATACCCTGTGTATCATTTGCCCTATTTTCCCCCAAGGTAGACTCAGTGAAGTCTATTGATGAGAAATATTTCAGCATATTTCGTGTATCAGTGTAGTTAACAGGTTCTACATAGGTTCTACTGTATCATATATATACATATATTTTAACATATTTTGATATTTTATATTTTAGCTTTCTTTCTTTCTCTCTCTCCTATATATTAAGTTAGCCTGTTTTGAAGATGTAGAAATGCTTCATTAAACCGTTATTATTATTTTATTTTAATTAATTATTATTAAAAGGCTGTATGCATTCTTATATTTGAGACGGTAAGTACACTATGCTGTTGTTATCCCCTTGATTATATTTTATAAATAGAGGTTATTAGTCGGCTAAGCATTGAATACGTCTATAATACTGTGTAGTAAAAATTCACAGCCGTATTAGATGCTTAGCCGGTTAATAAATTGTTTATTATATATTTTGTCAAAGAAACTAGCTATTCTGGTGAAAGAAAAACAACAAATTACAGTGAAAACTTGGAAATCTCTGTACGAGCGCACGCTAGCCAAAACTGTAGAATTTCTCACGCTGATTGGTTAATTTTCATCACATGATTGTGCATGATTAAGTAACCACACAAAATACGGTCCCATAGTTCGTGTGCTCTCGTGCATATTTCGTGCATTCTTTGACACAAAATACAATAAAGTAAAATATTTAACTTCACCTAGTGGGTACTGATCAGCATTACATGCAAAAATATAAAAGGACCTGTGAAGCACATTTTGGTCTAGGCCAGCCTGTGTTCTCTAAGGTTACTACAAATAAGAAGTCAACCTGGCCTCGGGACAATTCAATGAAACTTTTACAACTGTAATTTACAAGTGTAGCCATTGTTCTTGTAAAAGTTTTATTGAAAAGTGTCTGATTGGGAGGGTGGAGTAAATTTCAGCCTGCAGTTTCTAAATATACTTGCTTTTGCATAGCACGCTCAATTCTGGGTGTCCTCTTGTTTTATTCAAGAATGTCATAAACATCTAGACATGTAATAAAAATAAATACTTCAATTTCCTTAATTTGCATACTCTTTCTGCAATCATGCACCTTTGTGTCACTGTCTACCCTACTACATGTAGCAGAGTTTTTTCTACTCACCAGGAAAGAGGTGCAGGGTAGCCACTGTCATGCACATTATTGAAAAATCTCCAAATAAGTCTTAGGCATAATGACCCTCTCTTTCCCTCTTTCCTTTCCCTCTGATTAAAGTGAAATACAAATGTTTATCTTAGCTACAATATCTAACCATGCAACTAGGAAAGGCTTTCTCAGTGAAATTTCTTTGAAAATACGGGCTCTGGTTGCATGGTTAAATAATAGTAATACATCCATCAATAGTTTGTATCATCAACCTGTGATATTTTATTTTAACCGAGCTTTCGAGCAACTTGCTCATCTTCAGGGTTACAGATGTTTCAAGTGTAATTCCAAAAATATTTTTGTAAAAGTATTTTTGGAATTACACTTGAAACATCTGTAACCCTGAAGATGAGCAAGTTGCTCGAAAGCTCGGTTAAAATAAAATGTCACAGGTTGATGATACAAACTATTGATGAATCTTCACACAACCTACAAGAATCTTCTTGAAATAGTAATACATTGTCAAAATGGATTTCTTGCAATAGTCTCTTTTCGCGTTCACAGATCCCCCAGAAACCGCTGTACTTATTGATATCAAACGCATTTGTACAGGGTTAGCCTCGAGTCAGTGAAAATTATCAAATACAATGTATCAACAAGAACACGAAAAAATGTTTACATGAAACAATAGAAACATTTTTGAATTGCACGGACTGTTCTCTATTATTGTCAAAAGTTGGAATCTACAATGTAGAATAAATCTGAATAAATTATGAAATCTACAACAGTCTATTTGTAGATTTCATAATTTATACAGATTTATTATTTATTATTTTTACTGCACTTGCAGTCACATAATGGATGGTGAAATATTTTGAGACAATTATATCACATCCATCATTCCCTAATCTGCCAAAGAGCATGTTAGACACACTAAACATTGACATGTGAGAATGGAACAGTGGATGAAAAGATGCAAGACAAACTGACAAATAACCTAATGTTCCTTGGGATGCTACCTCTGACGATCAATCTAAGCCTGGATGATTATACATGTACCGTGTTAAGTTGGTCTTCTCTGAGGATAGTTATGATAATTAAAAAGTTGAATTAAATAACACAGAAAACAATGTCAAATATTACACATCTTCTCTGATAGAGTCTATGTGTACCGGAAGTATGTTTCCATTGGCATCCACCACTTCTGGTGTTTCTAAAAATAGATTTAGTGAAATTAAGATATCCCAAGGGCAATACAGCGAGACTCCCTTGGCTCTGTCCCTTATGCCCTCTTGGAGTATTGAATTAAATTGATGAACAGGGCCCAGGGTTAAAATAGCTAACCTAGGGTAAAATATTAAGAATTAACACTAGGTTAGCGAATTTATCCCCGGGTTAGCGTTAACACGCTTTCGAACAACCGGGCCCAGATGTTTACAGAATTAATGCTGTTCATGCATGTGTATTCACCAGTCGACTGTAATGGTGGCATACTGTACATGTATATAGGTTATGCATAGATCAATTCATAGCTGTTACACCCCCCCCCCCCCCCCCCCCCCCCCCCCCCCCCCCCCCCCCCCCCCCCCCCCCCCCCCCCCCCCCCCCCCCCCCCTGACTACCAGGGATTTTTCTTTCTTTCTTGGGACTACAAGGGGGGGAGGGGGGGGGGGATGATAACAGCTGGAATTGATTGATGCATTACCAAGTCACTTGCAGAAATCCACTTTAATGCACTGATTCATAAAATATATGAATCCAAGTGGAGCCTGAAACTACTGGAAATAATGTCTGAAAAAAAATCAGACTTACAACGGGAATCAAACCCACAACCTTTGCGATACCGGTGTAATGTTCTACCAACTGCGCTACATGTATCTAAGCCACTGAGAGCAGGCGGGTTCATATAAGTAGTTTCAGGCTCCACTTGGATTCATATATTTCATATATACTGCATTAGCTACTGATGGACATTTATCTAATATTTACATGAACTATAATAGTTTGAAGTTTGCCGGGCTAACAAATATATTGCGGCGACTTTACATGATCGAGTTATAACTGATCATGATCTATTCAAAGTTATTTGACCAGTCATATAATTGACTGTAGACTGACTGGCCATAAGAAAGAATAACTTATGCATGTATACTTCTATTTACATTTGTAAAAAGCTTTCAATTATCAATAAATATTTTTTGATACTGCATGATGTGCATTTTTAAATAATATTATTCACAAAAATTATACTGTATTAAGAAATATTCAGTACTGTAAGTATGGGGAATTAATATATAGGAAATATATGGGATGCATGGGAATAGGATGGGAATAGTATGGATAATATATGGAAAGTATATATATATTGGAAATATATGGGAAGTATGGCAAATATATGGAAATAGTATGGATAATATATGGGAAGTATATGGATAATATATGGGAAGTATATGGGAAATATATGAGAAATATGGCAAATA
This sequence comes from Actinostola sp. cb2023, assembly GCA_033675265.1. Taxonomy (NCBI): domain Eukaryota; kingdom Metazoa; phylum Cnidaria; class Anthozoa; order Actiniaria; family Actinostolidae; genus Actinostola; species Actinostola sp. cb2023. The sequence continues at coordinate 177,213 of JAUJYZ010000484.1, read as the reverse complement.
TATGGGAATAGTATGGATAATATATGGGAAGTGTATGGGAAATATATGGGAAATATGGAAAATATATGGGAATAGTATGGATAATATATGGAAAGTATATGGGAAATATATGGGAATAATATGGATAATATATGGGTATTGGTATGGGAAATATCTGGGAATAGTATGGATAATATATGGGAAGTATATGGGAAATATATGGGAATAGTATGGATAATATATGGGAAGTATATGGGAAGTATGGGAAATATATGGGAAGTATATGGGAAATATATGGGAATAATATGGATAATATATGGGTATTGTTATGGGAAATATATGGGAATAGTATGGATAATATATGGGAAGTATATGGGAAATATATGGGAATAGTATGGATAATATATGGGAAGTATATGGGAAATATATGGGAATAGTATGGATAATATATGGGAAGTATATGGGAAATATATGGGAAGTATGGGAAATATATGGGAAGTATGGAAAATATATGGGCCACATAAATGAGTAATATATGGGAATAATACGGATTATATATGGATAATACATGGATTTTGACCAAATACGTACTTAATCCAGATTTAATCCATATATAACCCATACATTTTGGAATAGCTGGGTTTAATATGGAATTAATATGGGTTTAATATGGGCCCACATAAAACCCATATAGTAACCACATTTTATCCATATAAATTCCATACTTTTCCCATATCTGGCCCATATATGGCCCATGTATGGGAAATATATGGGAAGTATATGGGAAATATATGGGAAGTACGGGAAATATATGGGCCACATAAATGAGTAATATATGGGAAAAATATGGGTAATATATGGATAATACATGGATTATGACCAAATACGTACTTAATCCATATTTAATCCATATATAACCCATATATTTTGGAATTCTGGGTTTAATATGGGCCACATAAAACCCATATACTTTTCCATATTTGGCCCATATTTGGCCCATATATGGCCCATACTAAATTTTTGGTGTGGGACTCGCTCCTGATAGGGCTAGGTGCAAAATACATCCATGTCAGCGGCCCAAGGACAGCGACTAGCTGAGGATGTGAGCAAGACTCTCGCTAGGGACAGGAGTGAAGAAGCCTTTGATCTGTTCTGGGCAAGAGTGCTACAAAGGAAAAGTGAAGTAGATGGAGTCGAAGAGCCCACGGAAACGACGAGCCCCCGCACGGCGAGAGGTAGGAGACAGTGGCACGCACTACTTTCCTCCTACGGCCAAGGAGTACTTCCGCCACGTTTAATTTGAGTAGATGCAACGACAGCGCGTGTATTCGCACCAGATTTAACCAGAAGGACTTCAAGATCTACCAAAGTATCCAAGAGCTCTTGGCAACGATAATCAAAAATCGTTGAAATCAGTTTTTCTAAAATATCTCAAGATTTCAATGAGCTCTACACCAGCGACTACATGTATATGCATGATAAACTACATACTAAGGCAACGTAGCTGAGACAGAATTCAAACTTTTTGATCAGAGCGATTTTGAATAATTCGCATAAAGAATGTTTAAGGGAGTAAAGGCCTTGTTACACGGTGAAACTTTTTCGTGAAACTGTTTTGTGAAACTGGTGCGAGACAGGTTTCACCAAGAGTTTCACCGTGTAACATGGTCGTTTTCAGGAAACTTTTTCGAATTTGCGTTGCGAGACAGTTTCATGAAAAGTAGAACTTCTTTCTACTTTTTCGTGAAACTCGAATCAAAAACGTTCCATAAAACCAGCCATTGCACCGTGTATCACACCTCGTGAAACTTCTTTCAGCAAACATGTTATACGGTGAAACTGTCTTGCACTATTTCACGAAAAAGTTTCACGAAAAATTTCACCGTGTAACAAGGCCTTAAATGGTAGAGCTTTAATTTTGGCAAGTTTACTCTTCAAAGTGCAAAAAGTTAAATTTCCAATTGAAGATCACGAACACTTTTTACACCATTCCAAAGATATACAAATAACGTGTTCAGACGTTTGGGTTTGTTTTGTACTTTTAAATTGATTTACTAGTGCGTTGTTTTCATTTGTGTTCGTTCCGTTCTGCTCCAAGCAAACATAGATTTTTGAAAACAAACGCTTGTTTGAAGTTTAATAGTTTAGATCATTCTCAACATTTATTGTCCCACACTAAAGGCCTTGTTACACGGTGAAACTTTTTCGTGAAACTTTTTCGTGAAACAGTGCAAGACAGTTTCACCGTGTAACATGTTTACTGATGGCCTTGTTACACGGTGAAACTTGTTCGTGAAACTGTTTCGTGAAACAGTGCGAGACAGGTTTCACCAAGAGTTTCACCGTGTAACATCGTCGTTTTCAGGAAACGTTTTCTAATTTGCGTTGCGAGACAGTTTCATGAAAAGTAGAACTTCGTTCTACTTTTTCGTGAAACTCGAAGAAAAAAAAGTTTCCGGATTGGGACAACTGTCCGCTGCTCCATACATTTCTTTGTAAATTCTATCATTTTTGAATGGCCGTAAGTCGTTCAATATTGACCCGATTAACACCAAACTTTGGGTTTTTGCTTAACTCAATGTGCTCTTTCTGGCTATGTGGGTATTGCGTTGATTATCACAATATTTAGGGACTCGTATCCAGTCTCTCACGATATGAAACCCGTCAATGTTGGAAAGGCGCTCAGCGGTCTGTGCACAGGTAGCCCAAGCTCAGCATTTGTATAAGCATATCAAACTTATGTTATACAAAAGGTCATTGTTTCACATATGCAGATGAGGCGAGTCTTGTTTAGGCGAAAAACAGCATGATTTTGATACATTTTTGCTTTTTACTGCATTGTTAAAATACAAATCAAAAACCTACCAACGGAATATAAAAGACGAATATGTAAGGAATGAATAAGCTGGCAATTCAAGCACAAATAAAGAGGTTTGAAGGTGGCATTTTCCGTTTCTTCAAAGTCAATCGAACTGAAATCTCTGAAGAGATATAGGAGAGCGTGACATACGCTGCACACAAAATCCCTCTGAATTCTTTGGGAATTGTGTCAATCAAAAACCTACCGCCGGATTCTAATGCTCTGTAATTGTACGCGCATTTTGATATAAAATACATGTATATTAAACTTAATTAAGCGGTGGCAAAATGAAATCTAAAACTGTTTGTTTGGTAATTGTGAACATCATATTGGTGCTCTGTATCTCGGGGTATGTATGTAGAAGCTACATAGGCCGGCGAATTCGCAAATAAATTATTGCTCGGAAAGGACGTTTTTTGAAGGCAATTTCCAATATTTACACGCACGAGATCAATAAGTTAGTTCGAATTTGTGATATATTTTCCCGTTGAGGAAACATATGCAGCTTTTCCATCCTCTCTTATATTTTAGCTACCTGATTTATACATTGTCAAAGGAAAAATATGAATTCAGAAATGATAAACCAGTCACGTACGAATCTGCTTTATTTAGCGGTCATAGTGAACAAATTGCTGGATCAATCGGGCCTCAAACGTGCATTAGTAAACAAAGCATTAACAAAAAAACGTTGTCCGCGTGATACTGGATCCCAACAGGAGCAAATGTTCAATGATGCAGGACATAAGTTTGATATGGAGAATGTATGGGAATTATTCAATGGTGGATTTTCAGCTCCCCTCGTCGCTCTCCTTCCTATCCACGATCGTACCCAGTTAATACGCTTTCTCTGTTGTACAACTGGTTCAGTTTCGTCGGCATCCTCCATGGCCTCTACTATCATTAGAACGGCAAGAGCACGTTTTCTTCTATCGTCTCGCGCCATGTTTTAAATTTTGGCGCGCCTGACCGGTTTCGATAAAGCGCATGGCACTGAAAATAATTATATCGAGGGAGGCTGGTGAACAGAATTTCACAACGAGTTTCAGCAAACGTGTCACACGGTGAAACTGTCTCGCACTGTTTCACGAAAAAGTTTCACGAAAAAGGCCTTGTTGAAACGTTTTTGCTTCGAGTTTCACGAATTAGTTCTACTTTTCATGAAACTGTCTCGCAACGCAAATCCGAAAAAGTTTCCTGAAAACGACCATGTTACACGGTGAAACTCTTTGTGAAACCTGTCTCGCACCGTTTCACGAAACAGTTTCACGAAAAAGTTTCACCGTGTAACAAGGCCTTTAGAATATTGTAGCACATTATTTATTGGTCTTGGTAAAGTGCAGACCAACAGACTTGAGGACGTTAATTATTACATTTTAAGAACATTATTTAGAGTTAAAAACAATAGTTATGAAAGTCTTTTAGAATTAGTAAAATCAAATACTTTAAGACATCGTAGGTATTATCAAGCATTAATTTTGATATATAAATGCCTTAATTCTATTGGTCCTAGTTATATCACTGATTTTTTAAATTTAAGACACGTATGCTACAATCTTAGGGGTCAGGGCAGCAATCTGGCTACCCTGGTTCCAGAGTCTCGAAGTCCGATGGACGAGTCTCTGGAACCAGGGTACAATCTGGCTCAACCTCATTTTAACTCAGAGTGGATGCACAAATCTTTCTCTTTCATTGCTAGTAAGCCATCCATCCATCCATCCATCCGTCCGTCCGTCCGTCCGTCCGTCCGTCCGTCCGTCCGTCCGTCCGTCCGTCCGTCCGTCCGTCCGTCCGTCCGTCCGTCCGTCCGTCCGTCCGTCCGTCCGTCCTTCCTTCCACCTATCGATAACATGGTGAAGCGAGTGTGTCGTGATTGCCCGATTCCGGCTTACGGTGCGAAATATCTTGTGAAATTATCCAACTTTCTAAACACAGCTTTCAGTATGAATATAATACTGTTTATTCGAAATACCTAGTACAGAGTATACACTAAGTACATTAAAAGGTAGGTCCTGAGGTTAGCCCTATAATGTAGAATCAACAGTAGTTCAGGCCACACACGCCGGGAACTTCATGCCCTACTCTTAGTCAATCAGTGATGTGGGTTGTTTTACATCCCTCCGTTTCAATGTCTGGAGTGTGGAGCATCGCGTAAAATTGGATGTCACATCCGGGATTTTTCGTACATTAGCATAAGTCACCAGTCTCTCCTTTCACCGTAAGAGCTCACGGCCAATAAAAAATACAAGAACTTTGAACAAGTCTTTACTTTTGATAAATAAAATAAAATGTAAACAAGCTTCAAGAGAAAAAGTCTATCACGGGAAATAAAAGGCAAACAACTACTGAAAAACCGCTTACCATTTTTATTCTCCTGCTGCCGGTCGATCATGCGATTTTTTTACAGTAGAATCGGAGGAAGAATGGCGTATTTCAGTATGAAATGTCCCAACGTAAGATGAAATATCTGTCATTGTGCTTCGCGAGTGACCAGAAGGAAAAAGTCTATCATGGGTTTCTCTTAACCTTTTATAGCTTTGTTTAATCCCCATATTTGACTTTTGGTAGGATAAATATAACAAGCGATTTTCCAAAGGTTTAGTTCAAACAGTCGCTGATCTGTCGCCAAGCAAGAACGTAGCGAAACACGCCAAACTGTCCACGTTTCTCGATGTTGTAGAGCTATTTTTCTTCGGCCATTTTGAAAAGTTGGTAGCCAAGCCTCTATTCCACAGGGAAACCAAGTATTCAGATCCTAGTCTCCCTTAGATAATCGATTAAATTTGACTGAAAAAGACTGAGAATCCAGGAGGATTGGCCGAGTGGGGATTGGGCGCTAATTTAAAAATTTCTCGCGGGAACTTGCGAATTCTGCCTCGGAAAAATATTTAAACACGTTTTTGGGGGGAGAAAAATACAGGGTTGTTTTTCATAATGTTTTTAAGTTATTGAAATGTTTTATCTTTGTCATTCAACCAAAAACATGGTCATGACCTGATTTCTTGGGCAATTTTACGCGATGGAGAGGGGACCGCCATTTTACGTGGTCATCCGAGCCACGGGGAGATCTAACCATTTGTAGATGCAATTACAAAGGTAGCACCTTCTCCTCAATGAAAATGAATGAAGAGTATAATTCAGGCGAAAGATTATTCCATAGTTCTCAATTTTCCGTCGATTCTTCTGATGAATCGAAAGTGATGTCGAACAAGAAGCTATGTTGACCCGTCTTCAACACGAAGCCATGAAAAGGCACGAGGAAGAATGGAAAGCCTTAGCTTAGTGCGGAAACACGAACAAGAAGTTCAAGCAGTTGCCCAAACCCAAGCCACCAATGCTCTTCTTCCCATTTGAAGCAAGGATTTGAGAGAAGTGTTGTTGGAATATATGAAATGGATACACCAATTGAGGAAAGATCCTGCATATCGAAACTAGACGGCGCACATTGAGCGTTCACTAGGCGGATATGGCTGCGATGATCAGCTGGAACTATGACTAGCCAAGCGCTGAGTGACCAAAATACTGTTAGACAGTGTACAGTGAACTCAGGCCTCTTGATAAAGCTGAGCCTATTTTAATACTAATGTGAAACCCCAAAACTTATTTGCACAATTTAAAACAGAATTTCCTGTCGACAATTAATACCAGCTCAGAATGGGTATAAACGGCAAGGTTACGAGTGATGGTAAAATCGAAAAACATCCTTAGATTTTAGGCGTGACTACAGACATCGCGTTACGTGACTGCATAGAGCATGCAGAATTTGGAATCGCCTGACACTCGACATGACGACATCAACTGTAGTTTTTACAAACTCAGTAATAAAATGAACAATATACTAGTAAACTTACGGTGAAAGTATGGGATAAAGATGAAGTAAGACTCTTGGCTGCTCGACAGACCGAAATTGCAAGGAACATGCTCCCGTAGTTACCGTCAGAACTCAGAAGTAAACAATTCTAAGGTTGCGTTCGATTGACCTTATTCCGGAATAGGAATAATTCCAGATTATGGGGCAGACGGATGACGTCATTATTCCGGAATATTCCAAGCATTCTGCTATGATGAGCAGAATGTTTGGAATATATTCCGCTTATTCCGGAATCGGAACAGACTCAATTGAACGGACATTCCGTATTATTCCAAGTATTCCTATTCCGGAATAAGGTCAATCGAACGCACCCTAAGTATATTACAGTGTGACTACACCAACCAAGGCCACCCAAACAAATTTTCATACAAATTATCCAATCACAATTGAGTATTTAAACAATAGAATCTGCACAGATTTTCAAATTTTCGCTTTAAAAGCATATATATATATATTACTTTATACAGTCATTTGCAAAAATTCTGGCCGCTACGAAATATCAATATATCAATATATCGGGTGCATTATGGGTTATTAAATAATCGAAAATTCCCCTTAAAGTGCAGGTTAACGCCAGCAAAGTTGATAGAGATATTTAGTATAATGTTTATTTTAGTCTTGCGTTTGTTGTTTGTAAATTTTGCTTCATTTAATAAGTTAGGAAACTCAAAATAGTATTATTTAATTACCCATAATGCACCCGATATATTGATATATTGATATATCGTGGCGGCCAGAATTTTTGCAAATGACTGTATGTGTATGTACATGTATATGATCAAGAGTGAACAAGAAACAGTTTAAATTGTAGAATTCGACATCATTCTGTTATTCAGCGTCACAAATGTGATTAGAAAATTTGATTCAAAATTTGTTTGGGTGGCCTTGGTTGGTGTAGTCACACTGTAAAGACAGTACTATTTGTTGAAAAATCGTATACACAGTACTTGGATCACTTGCTTGACCATATACCACGAAACTATAATAATTCAGGCAAGTCCTCTGTAACCCAGATCAGAGTAAGCGATGTGTTATATTTTCTTCGACAACGAACCGAGCGCTCTTTACGGGCTTCCCGCGGCCGGGATAGACTGGTACTTTTGACCCGAAAAAAGCCCATTTTAAGACTGGCAGTCCACGCCGAGTAAAAATATGGAAACGAGAGACAATATCATGAAAACAGAAGGTTTTGGAAAGGACTGACAGACACACTGACTGTTCAAAGTTGGCTTATAATTTAGCCGAAAATTTTCAGTCGTCAGGCGGGTTTTTGAAAACTGCAATTTTCTCCTAAGATAAAAATTGCTGGAATCTGTTTGAAACTTGACTTGTAAATATTCATGAGAGGTCCGAGTGAGACTGGTATCGATGGAGAGTCGAGCACATGTTATAGTCAAGCGGACAGTTGTTGTTTGTATGAATTCTTTTAGAGTTTTATGATCATTAAGTACGGATATAAATCGTCAAATATTCACACAATTGGTCCTTCGAGCCGGATAACATGTCACTGAAGAAGGAACTCAGGATCAGGAACGGCCATAAATTGCGTGTGGGAAATCTTTTACAAAAAGTCAGCGACATCGACTCTCAAGACGTCGATGAAATCGAATCATTGAAGTTATCTCTCACCGAACAAATGAATGTAATCAAGGTACTCAACGAGTCTATCTTGGAAAAGGTAGACGATTCTAAAATCGAGAAGGATATTCTAGAAGCTGGAGAATTCAGCGAGAAGATAAATCGAGTAATTGTCAAACTCACTCGAATATTGTCTACAGCGCATGGGAATTCACCTGACAATTACAGTCAACAATCTACACCTTTCGTGCAACCACAACGGACATCTAACAACTGAACAAGACTTCCAAAGCTCACACTGAAACCATACTCAGGCGACCCAAAGCAATGGCAATAGTGGTGGGATAGCTACAAAGCCGCAATTCACGACAACACCGACATATCTGAAATTGAGAAATTTACATATCTAAGAACACTACTCGAAGGAGCGGCACATTCAACAATTGCTGGTTTGCCTTTAACTGCTACAAATTACAAAACTGCTACTTATCTACTTCAAGAACGATTTGGAAAGAAACAAACACTTATAAACTCTCATATTGATGCTTTGTTGAAGCTACAAGTTGTCAATTCCATGACCGACGTAAAGAAAATCAGACAAATTTATGACAAGTTGGAGACACACGTGCGAAGTTTGCAATCACTTGGTGTCAACTCTCAGCAATATGGGACGCTACTCATCCCCATAATCATGTCTAAAATTCCAGAAGAATTACGCCTAATTCTGAGCAGAAAGTTCGACGACGATACATGGACTCTAGATGTACTTTTAAAGGCTTTCAAGATTGAACTAGAAGCGAGAGAAAGATGTGTCAATTCTACAATTGAGAAACCAAGCGTCGCAACAGGAGGAGATCGCGCCCAAACCAGTCGAAGCAACGAGACGTTCCCAACGGCGGCAGCTTTGATGTCGTCGGAGACGACAATTAATTGTACTTACTGTCGAAATGCGCACCCATCAGCAAAGTGCAATATTATTACCGACATCAAAGCTCGAAAATCATTTTTGAGAGATCAAGGACGATGCTTCTCATGTCTTAGAAAGGGACACTTGTCAAGAGAATGTCAAAAACGCACCAAATGCTACAAATGTCATGGGAATCATCATGTTAGTCTATGTGAAGGAAACAAACAAGAAATTAGTTCATCGGAAAACAGTTCAACGGAAGTTCAAATGACAAGAAACCTACAACAACAATGTTCATTGATACAAAGACCTCGGTTCTGCTGCTAGAGCGTCGGTATCTCGTACAGATACACCTGATAAAACGGTCACTACTCGAATCATCTTTGATACCGGAAGTCAACGTTCCTATGTCTCAACGCGGCTAAAAGAAAGTCTAAAACTACCAACCTTGACAAAGGAAACGCTAATGGCAAGACCTTTGGAACTGAAATCAGTCAACCGCAGTCACGTGAAGTGACTCAATTCTGTGTTCATGGATTCAACTCTTCGAACATATATCTCAATGTTTATGCGGTTCCAACCATCTGTGCCCCATTACAGAACCAAACAATCAACTTTGCTGTTGACAGTTATCCTCATCTAAAGGGATTGACACTCGCGGATTCAGGAGATGGAACAGATCTGGATGTCGATATTCTAATTGGCGCAGATTATTACTGGCATTTTATGACTGATACGGGGGGAGTGCGGTCCTACAGCGGCAGAAAGTTCAGTAGGATGGATTCTTTCGGGACCAGTCCTCGAAGCCCCCTCAAACCCCACTACACAAGTAAATATAACTCAAGTACATACGCTGAGAATCGACACATTGGAATCATCACACTCATCTTGGAAGGAAAGTCAATCAATCGAAAGGAATCTAACGGAATTTTGGAATCTAATAATAATAATCTAATAATAATAATAATAATCTAGAGTCAATTGGAATCTTACCCACCGAAGAGTCAGATGTCTACGACCAATTTCGTCATGATATTGTCTTCAAGGATGGTCGATATGAGATACGACTTCCATGGAAATCCCTACAAGGAACACTACCGGACAATTATCAATTGAGTCAAAACCGATTACGCTCACTACTGCTACGTCTAAAGTCAAATCCAAAGGTCATGAGAGAATACAATTCAGTCATTCAAGAACAGTTGACGAAGGGAATTATTGAGCCAGTGAATGTTAATGCACCTTCCACTGTAGGAAAAACTCATTATCTACCACATCATCCTGTTATTCGACAAGACAAAGATACCAACCACCAAACTAAGGATTGTTTATGATACCTCTTCTAAGTCAGGATCATGTCCTTCTTTGAACGACTGTCTGTACACTGGGCCTTGTCTTCTGTCCAACATAGTTGATGTGCTTTTACGATTTCGTCTCAACAGGATTGCACTTAATTTGTAGCGGATATCGAAAAGGCTTTCGTAATGGTATCTGTATCTCCTGAAGACAGGGATGCACTACGGTTCTTGTGGATTGATGATCTAACTAAAGACAATCCAAGGCAATTTGTTTACAGGTTCTGTCGCGTGGTCTTCGGCGTAACGTCTAGTCCATTGCTCATAATTGCAACTATCGCAGAGCATGTCAAGAAATACATGACAGAGGAACCCGAATTCGCTGAAGAACTTCTTCGCTCCCTCTATGTTGATGATCTAAGCACTGGAGTCCAATCGACCGATGAGGCATTCAACATCTACCAAAGATCGAAGAAAGTCATGAAAGATGGAGGATTTAACCTACGAAAATGGCGCACCAATTCATTAGACTTACAGGAAAGGATTCAACAAATGGAGGGTGAGCAGATCATCAGTAACGAATTAACATTGACTACAGACAATGTGACCTCAGCAGACAAAAACAAGGCAATGATCAAAAGATCTTAGGAATTATCTGGAACTCTAACAAAGATTGCTTAACCTTTAGACTGGACGAACTTGCACAAAGTGCCACTGACCTCTTTCCTAGTAAAATAAATATCCTACGGATAGTAGCCAAGATATTTGATCCACTGGGGATAATATCACCTATCGTTGTCGAGATGAAGATTATGTTTCTGGAACTTTGTAGAGAAAAGGTAGGATGGGACGATCCTCTTCCTGAGCATTCCCATTAAAGAAATGGAGGAAGTGGAACTCTGAACTCACTAAAGTAGGGATGATTACCATTCCAGGTTATTATCTGAACAGTACCTCACAGCAGCCATACAGCTTTCAACTTCATGGATTCTGTGACAGTTCACAATCAAGTTACGCTGCGGTAGTCTATCTTCGAGCTGAGACTGAAGATGGACTCTATTCTGAAATTGTTGTTTCTAAATCACGAGTAGCTCCACTAGCTAGAATGTCTATCCCAAGATTAGAGTTGTTATCAGCATTAATCTTGTCTAGACTCATCACCTCAGTCAGGGCAGCTCTAGAACCGGTATTACAAGTAACAATGAAATGCTGGACTGATTCAATGGCAGTACTATATTGGATCAAGGGGTCAGATAAGGAATGGAAGGTATTTGTCGCCAATCGTGTTCACGAAATTAGGAACTTAGTGCCACCCGACTGCTGGGAGCACTGTCCAGGGTTACAGAACCCAGCAGATATACCATCTCGAGGATTAAGTGCAACACAACTCTCAAAGAATGAGCTATGGTTCCATGGGCCACCATGGTTACAGGAATGTCCAGAGAAGTGGCCAACTGCACCCACTTCCAAACCTATTGAGGCTTCAGCTGATGTCCTTGAAGAAATCAAAAGCAAATCCATCGCCATGGAAACTTCGACGCTAGCACTACTCTGTTCATTCAAGGAAGTAACATCAGTCATGAATTATGAGCGATTTAGTAATTTCCAGAAACTAGTGCGAACAGTTGCTTATATGTGGCGTTTCATCTACAAGTCTCAACGGAAATCTGCAATCAGTGGACCATTGACATTGAACGAACTGAATGCAGCAGAGAACTTCATTCTGAAAAACATTCAAGGAACAAACGATTGGATGAAATGTGAAAATCAACTCGGTTTGTTTGTGGACGATGGTGGAATCATCAGATGTAAAGGCAGACATACCTTACACGTCGCGACATCCTGCATTACTACCTCGAGGACACCAAGTAACTTCTTTAATTATTCGCCATTCACACAATAATGTAATGCACAATGGTATGAAGGAGACACTCGCAGATGTTAGATCAAAGTATTGGATCATTAAAGGTCGACAAGCTGTTAAGGCAGAATTGTTCAAGTGCTCTATCTGTCGACGATTTCAAGGTCGTCACTACCCCACTGCAACAACCTCTGACTTACCAGAATATCGTGTCAAACAAGATTATGCGTTCAGCAGTGTTGGTGTTGACTTTGCTGGACCTCTTTACATCACAAATGAGTCTCACTCTAGTAAGGCGTAAATCGCATTGTTTACGTGTGCCACTAGCAGAGCGATTCACTTGGAGCTAGTGCTCAATCTAGAGAGTGAAACTTTCTTGAAGTGTCTACGACGATTCATTGGTCGACGAGGTCTTCCAACATTAATAATCTCAGACAATGCTCAAACATTTAAAGCGATAGATGTTCAAGATTATATATGTAAAGAAACAAGAGAATACGTTGGCAATACAACTTAGCCAAGGCCCCATGGTGGGGAGGATTTTTCGAGAGAATGATCAAAGGAGTGAAATCATGTTTAAAGAAAACAATCGGAAAATCAAGACTAACATTTGATGAGCTTTCAACAGTGCTTGTTGAAGTTGAAGCAATTCTAAATTCGAGACTACTGACCTACTTGTATTCAGACGACGTGGAGGAACCACTCACTCCATCACATCTAGTAATAGGTCGACGATTACTAACACCTCCCTATGAAGAAGTAGAAGAGCAAGACAAGGAATTTGGTACTAAGAAACTCAGTAGACGTGCCATATACTTAGCCAACCGGCTTTATAACATAGCTACGATATAACGCGCGCTCTGATTAGCTTGCTAGCTATGAACAAAAAATGAATGGAGCACGCGTATGGAGCACGCTCACGTCAACATTGGGGGGAAAAAATTCACAACTTTTTTTCTCCAGCTTTTGTACAATATTTAACAGTATGGATCTTAATAATTATCCAATATTTGACATTGACGTTGATTTGGATGTTTATGATGATCAAATGCCAATAGTGTCAACGGGAAATTAAAGTATAAACGAGGTGCAATGTCAAAACAACTCAGCCGTTTGCAAATTGCAAGTCTATCCGAAGGCGAAGAACAACGAACTTCAACAACTATTGACTTGTATGACAGACATCCAGAAAAGAAAAGAAAGACAACGAACTGCATGGTGTGTGTCAACAGTGTATATTTATTTCACCAAAAAAATATAAGTACAGTATTTTAGACATAAAAATAGTACGATACACTCGTGCGAGTTTCAACATGAACAATGTCAATTGAATATCAAAACAATGCAAACAGTAAATGAAAATATGGCCGAATGTATGAGACAGAACACAAGAATGAAGGCTACAAACCTCTGAAGTTCTACTTGATGAAGGTCAACCCGCAGCAACATCTTTTTTTTCAATATTCAAGCAAAATCTGGGCACCGACCAGTACACCAGTACACCTATCCTTTGAGAGAGTTTTTTACATAGTGTATCAATATGGTTGGTAAATGACATTTGTTTGTCGATGACTAAGCCAAGTAGCTTTGCTGAATCAACTTGCTCTATAACTTCTCCACCAGACGTATTGATAGATAACTGCCTTTCATCAGATGTTAGCTTGGCATCTAAACGTTTTCCAGTGATTAACATAGTTTTTGTCTTCGATTCATTTCGACCAATGAGTACGACAACAAACCAATTAACACGATGAAAGAAATCAGCTCAATTGTCTCGTGTTCACACCACTGAACCATTCAGTACGAGCTACAGCTATCACCCTATGGCTATGTTCAAATGCTGGTGTACCTAATCATCATATTATGCCTTTTCTGGCGATTTCAAGTCACAGCAATGAGCAAAGCTTGGCACATTTGACATTACAACAATCGGCCATCGACCGCTCAGCTCCATCAGTTCAGCGAAGTGTTGCACAGAGCATCCAGTGCAGAGCTGTCCCAGTGCAGCCACAATCCTTGCAGTTAACAACAGCAGTCCATCAGAATAATCTAGTTGTCGAAACCATATTTTGATTCAATCTTCGCCCGGGTCTTGCAGATCAATGACTGACAAATCCCTTTATAATCCTTGTTTACGAACTTCAATCAGTCTCTTTGCATGTCAGTTAAACATGAAATACATTGTAGAACATTTCTACTTCGAAATTTTAGGCGAAAAACAGATTGTAATTGTATTATATATTTGCAGCATTTTTAGCTGCTCGCTTCTCACTCGTTTGTTTGCAAAGTGACCAACGGCTCCAACGTGTTCTATTTGTGGCGTGAGCGCGCAGGGTTAGGAGAATTTGTAAAATGATCAAATAAAATAAACAAGTTTTTGACGCACAAAAGCCATGGCTATGTTATAAAAGCAATGGTCAATGCTTAGCTGTGCGTATATCCAGTTATGGATGCACGCGGGAGGTTGCTAAGCACGAAAGAAGCGAAGAGTCAACATTTCTGGAACAGATGGCACCGAGAATACCTCTTAGATCTTCGTGAATTCCAACGGTTTAAATCAAAGGGAACTGGAATTTCTCCAATTCAAGTCGGTGATCTTGTAACGATTCGTGACGAAGATAATCATCAGCGTGGTTTTTGGCCACTTGGAAAGGTGACTGAAGTATTTACGAGTAGAGATGGCCATGTACGAGGTGCCAGAGTTCAACTTGGGAGAAACAGAAGAACAGAAATAGAAAGACCGGTACAGAAACTATTCCCATTGGAGGTACGAGATGAACTGGCTACAAGAACGACTGAGCCTTCCCAGAGTCAAGCTTCCCAGAGTCAAGACAAAACTCATACTACTGTTAATAAACGTCCATTACGACGAGCAGCAGCTATGGCAGCAGATCGCATCAGCGAACAATTACAAGAGATTGACCAGATTCAATGACTGTAGTATACGTGTTGTTAACGTTCTAGTAGAAACTGGTCAATGGGGGGAGGGATGTTGAAACTTGATTTGTAAATATTCATGAGAGGTCCGAGTGAGACTGGTGTCGAGGGAGAGTCGAGCACATGTTATAGTCAAGCGGACAGTTGTTGTTTGTATGAATTCTTTTAGAATCTTATGATCATTAAATACGGATATAAATTGTCAAATATTCACAGAACCTTTTAGCATTTTTCCCTAAAATAGGTCATCGAAAGGAATGATATGGTGAACATTTTTTTTTGTTTAGTTGTCCGGCGATTCTCGGTCCTTACTGACATCCTCTCTTAAGAGCCTCTTTCCCATACCACAATACTAATGCATCAAGGGGAGGGATAATGCACTGCTCATATTGTATCTCACATAATATTTGGTGTACTTGCTTTCAGGGCTCATCAGATGATAATGTCATGATTGGACAACCAATAATATACAAGGAGTTCTGTAGTGTAACCACACAGACAGATGATTATGGATGTAGTAATGGGTGTACTTCCATGTACATCAATACAGATATGCTCAACAACATGGATACTCAACCTCAGCCAAACGAGTTATTTGATAATGACCATGACCCAGTGTATGTACAAGATAGGAATTCAGTGGAAGGAAGCAGCGGTGTTGGAGTGAGAGACCTTTTCTCAATGTCAGAGGTATTAGATACACTCTCTGAAAAAATGCTACCTGAAAACAACCATGACACAACAGAGAAAAAGAGTGTAGAAAGTGAAGTAGAAGAAAATCCTACTGAACACTTGGAAGACACTGATGTCATCGACGGTGCTACTCACAGTGATGATAACACAGCTGAAGGAGAAATCCGTGGTTCTTATTGTGAACCAACACTGCGAGACAACCTGACAATAAGTGAAGTAGAAGAAAATCATACTGAACACTTGGAAGACACTAATGTCATCGACGGTGCTACTCACAGTGATGATAACACAGCTGAAGGAGAAATCCGTGGTTCTTATTGTGAATCAACACTGCGAGACAACCTGACAATAAGTGAAGTAGAAGAAAATCCTACTGAACACTTGGAAGACACTGATGTCATCGACGGTGCTACTCACAGTGATGATAACACAGCTGAAGGAGAAATCCGTGGTTCTTATTGTGAATCAACACTGCGAGACAACCTGACAATAAGTGAAGTAGAAGAAAATCCTACTGAACACTTGGAAGACACTGATGTCATCGACGGTGCTACTCACAGTGATGATAACACAGCTGAAGGAGAAACCCGTGGTTCTCATTGTGAATCAACACTGCGAGACAACCCGACAATAAGTGCTACAGCGGTATTGAGCCATCTACAAGATAGTGTACATGAAAACAGTGAAAAGAAGTCAACTGTTAAGAAATGTCAAGAAATCAAAATCCAATACAAGTGTCCAACGTGCAATAAGACATTTAAATACAACAGTGATTTCATGATCAATAGACATCTACGAACACATACTGGAGAGAAACCATATAAATGCTCATATTGTGATAAGACGTTTGCAAGGAAAGACCATCTCACTATGCATCGACGAACACATACTGGAGAGAAGCCATATAAATGCAGTATTTGTGAGAAGACATTTGCAAGAAAACATTATCTCACTGACCATCTACGAACACATACTGGAGAGAAGCCATTTAAATGCAGCAGTTGTGAGAAAATATTTGCAAGGGAGCACCATCTCACTCGACATATACGAACACATACTGGAGAGAAACCATATAAATGTCGCTGTTGTGAGAAGATGTTTGCAAGGAAACACCGTCTCACTGAACATATACGAACACATACTGGAGAGAAGCCATATAAATGTCACTATTGCGATAAGAGATTTGCATTAAAAACGTGTCTTACTACCCATCTAAAAACACATACTGGAGAAAAGCAATATGAGTGCCATGGTTGTGGGAAGGCATTTGCTCGAAAAAGTTCTCTCATTCTACATCTAAGAACACATACTGGAGAGAAGCCATATAAATGTCATTATTGCGATAAGAAATTTGCGCAAAAGACGACTCGTATTAACCATGTACGAACACATACAGGAGAGAAGCCATACAGATGCCGCTATTGTGACAAAACCTTTTCACAATTAGGCAGTCTCACTGGACATCTTCGAACACATACTGGAAATAATCAATATAATCATTCTCTTGTGACATTTTCACAAATAGATTGCGCTCCCGTCACAACGAACGAATAGTAGAGATAAGAAAGAAAAAGCAATTAAAGAACTAAAAGGAAGGAAATAGTCTTTTGGTGGAAAAGCATTTCCTAGAATCGTAATAATATTAATGTTATGACTGAGTTGTGTTCTTTTTTCTACGCAGTTACGTATGCCAAAGTTTATTGATATATTTGTGTTTTCAATATACCGGCTGATAATAAAATGATAGAAATATAATATATCCACAATCAACACATGCGCGTGATATGATTTTATATATTAATTATATCCATTTTGAAATCACTAGCATTTCCTGTCATCTGATTGGTTAAAAATGGTGCGATCACATCTTTTTCAACATCCAATTTCAACATCCAATAACATCCATTGTTATATAGCTATGGATTTTATCGATATAACAAGCACTCTCATTGGTTTGTAGATGATCACGTGACACTAATTCTAAATGTATCCCATGCGGGAAATAACATGCGGGGAATAATAACTTATTTCCCGAACGGGATACAAGTAACCGCACGTGACATACACGTACTTAGGATGCAAAACATAAACCAGTGCACGTGATCAGAACGTGAACAAAGCCGGTGGTGTGACATTTCACACGAATCATAAACAAGAAAGTGAGAACAGACAGAACAGAATATATAGTTCTTCCATTATTTCTTGGTTGCCATATAACAAAGCACTTATTGTCTGGCCGCTGCTACTCGGGGCCAGACATTAAGTGTATAATGTCTCAGTATGATCATGGCAGCTGGTGTTGCCATTTCTGAGACAAAATGGATAAACTCATCTGCATCTTCGTTAACTCTTAATGTAATTAAGTAATAAGGCGTGACATTGTCTGCAATGTTTTGGAGTCTAAGGATCCAACGTTCGATTCTTGCTGGTGCTACTGACTTGGTAGAGTAGATTTTCTCAAGAGTTTTGAGATCTGTTTTAAAAGAACGTAAATTATACTCCACAGAGGTACATATGGAACCTCTCACATCCCCGAACGATTTCGAGGGCTTCCTTCTCTGGCTGAGAGTACCGTCATTCTACGTCGGTTAAACTGCGGCTCGCCGGCATAGGCTGCAACACGATCAGTTCCATTCTGAACTTGAGTGAGAACTGGGGTGCTTACCATTTACCCGGGAAATCCGAAAATTCCGGTTGGAAAAACAAATTGTATGTGTCATTCCGATCGAAAAGTTCTAGAAAATTAACTCGATCGGTCTAGCTCTTTTCGTTTTTTCCGTAGACGCGCGTACCATTAGACCGAGTTTTCCGGAACTTTCCGATCGGAATGACACATACCTTTTGTTTTTCAACCGGAATTTCCGGTTTTTCCGGGTAAATGGTAAGCACCCCAGACATTTTTCTCTTCTTCGCATGTCACTGTTTTGAGGCATTTGGTCGCGTGTCCTTTCCTTGTTGCTGTAAAATCTTCACTTTGCCTTCCAACACCATCGTAGACTCAGCAATCTTTATATCTCGTATGTTTGAAAATGTATACGGACAAGGCCGGCGCTAGCATTGTTTTCAATTCAGACGGCTTTAATTTCAGGCCACTGATTCTTTAATAATCCTGTCCTTCCTTCGTACGCACTTCAGCGTTTTATCCAGAGTTTGGGGCTCATACTCTTTTAGATTTTGGTAAATTCTCTCTCATTTGCCATTTCTGCCATACATTAAGCCAATTAAGTTTGTGTAGAGCTTTTCGTGTTTTTTTTTTCACTCTGCTTCAGCTGTTAACAAGAATTTCGTCAGTCAAAGCAAAACGACTATCTTTGTTTTCAAATGTGGCGCTGTCTAAATGTTTTACATGGCAACTTGACAGAGTGCAATACGGAATCAAATAACAAGCTGTTCTATTTACTAAGCCGAATGGTTATTAGAGATAGCTTGTACCTAGCGCGGTTCCAGATGCTCTGACAAATTCTCTTATCGAAAATTATTTGTTGCCGCGAAGTGATGACCACGAGCTGCGATAAGTTTAAAGGGGAACTGAAGACAATTTTTTTTTTCTCACGAAAATTAGATATGACTTATATTAGCATTACTTAATTTGTATTAATTTTTGTAAATCTTTCTTAGGCCTAGTTCAGACGTCGTGCTAATCATGAGCCATTCTCATTTAAAACAATAGATAATGAGGCGGCTTCTTTTGAAGTAATTAAGAACGGCTCTTGGAAAGTACGGCGTTTGAACTAGGACTAATTAGATATCATCATAATTTACGTTCAATATGGTCCTGATCATCCGCCATTTTGCCGATTTACCGTCGGCTCAAATATTTTTGTTTGTGACGTCGTTTATGGGGAATAGTAAAATCCGCTCACCGCAATCTCTCGGGTACAAGAAAATACAATGCACTTATAATTACTCAATATTGTGACTGCACTTAGGTGACGTCGATCATGGGGAATAATTACTGAAATGAGCCGCGCTCAATTCAGCGGTAATCCATGTATTTTTACAATTCAAACTCAAGTTTCTTCTCCATAAAAATATAAACAATCGAAAATCGTTTAGAAAATGAAAGTACACAACATTCTCTTTGTTGTTATCCAGATATGCATTTAGGCTACAGTTCTCCTTTAACGAAGGCACGTAGCCTCTGGAACCAGGGTAGCTTGTACCAAATCCTTTGTCAAAAAAATGCTTAGTCAATTATTGTTGTTTGTATGGTTTTTGGCAATGAGTGATATCGGACGATAATCGTTTGAAAAGAACATAGTTAGTAGAGGGGACTGGTTGGGAAACCTTTTGTTATATGTTTTTGTTCGTTTTTTTAAACTGTAACCACTCAGGTATGTTAAGGCCTGGGTATTTTTCTCTTCCAAAATGGCCGCCACAAATCAATAGGGGGTGGTCTATATTCTCATCTTTGTAAACTATTGTTTTGATATTTTGGCAGATGTGATGAGGTTGCAAGGCTAACACTTTCTGATAACAGTTTCCATGGAAACATGTAATCTGACCTTTGAACCCTTATTGTAAGAAAATTTGATAAAGCCTCTGGGAGATAGGTAGACTCTTTAAACATTGCGGGTATATTTGCGTAATTGTATCAGGGTTAGTGTATACATTATCGATCCAACTGGAATGGGCGGAACTTTTAAGGGAAAGGCTAATTAAGGTAAATGTGAAATTTGATATCCTGAATTTTCTAAGAAATTAACTTACTTTTCCAAGATATCTAGTTGGACTGAAAAACTACATGACAACATGCTTTACTTCCACCCTTTTACTCTCTTACATTTGTACTCTTTACTGCTCTCCCGAAGCATTATATCATATTTTCTTGCAATTGAGGTCAAATGTCACAGGACGTGTCACCATGGCAACAGCATAAGCCAAAATGTAGAATAGGAAAGTTTATATTAGATGTAGTGAACTCGATGCTATTGGGTACAACCAACCAAAGTTAGACTACTGTTCACCTTGAAAGAGCGTGGTCAGCCTTGACCCAAGCCTTAATATGCCTGAGCATGCACAAATCTTTTGTTTTGTCATTGTTTTGCCTTAATTTGCTATGGTTGAGCAACTGAACCCAAACGTTTCTTTTGGCTGCTTGTTCGCTATATTCCAATTAATTAAAAATTAAAAATAGTAGAATATTTAAATAAGTAATCCAATAGAGAACATTTGGGTTCAGTCGTTTAGCCATTTTCTAATGAATTTGAACAAACATTGTGCACGGCCAGGACCCATTCAACATCATAATGACATTAGGACTAGAACAAAGAAATAAAACAAAAGGCTTCCCAACCATTCCCTCTACTAACTATGAAAAGAAGCAGTAACCACATTATGTAGTACGCCCATTAATTGTGAGCATAACTTTTGAAAGAAATACAATATCAAAAATCGGAGACACGGTTTTGAAGATCAATTATGACCAGACATGGTTTTTGCGAAGTTTCAAGTAAATCATAAAATCCCGGCCCTTTGACCAGGAACTCAAAATGTGAACCTATTGGTTGGTATTTCGTCTTTTGAGAAAAAGCCGAAAGAAGGTCAATGTGCCTCTGTTTACATAAGTAGATTAGTCCATACCATGACAATGGGATCTAATTACTCACTGACAGATTGTGACCATATAGTGCGAGGGAGGGAGGGTAAGTCTGAACACGTATGCAGGGTGGCGAGGGTGAGCACGAGAGGGAATTGAAACGGAAACGCAATCGCAGACCGTCAATGCAATCTCGAGCCACAATGGGTTTCAGACGAACTGCGATGAGGTCCTGGGTGTGACCTTATTTATACTCTCTTATAGCAAGGGACTGGTGCAAATAGTATCCTATCAACCTAAACCTCAATTCGCATCAATCCCTTTCACGCTCGATGAATAAGAATGGGAAGTTGCAACCGTGGCGCGGATAGGAGCTTCACGAACTCAAGCTGCCCATGCCGGGAGTGAGAGACAATCCGTATATCCAGGGAATGCCCATACTTAAACAAGGTGGGCATAAATGACTCCCAAAATGATATTAGTTTGTTCTTCTCTTGATAACAACACTAAAATCGAAAACCGTTTTGAAATTGGACGAGGGAAACTAAAGTTGTGAATATTTTTAACTTGATATTTTTCCCCGGGAAAATTTGGCGGGAAATAATTCATACCAAACCATGGGGTAAAACAAACTTCTTCAAACTACTTTTTGGTTTGAAAACATTTTAGCGCCAAACTTTACGTGTTGAAATAACTTTTATATGTGGAAAATCGTATGTTTTTTGATTTTTGATTTTTTGAGTGTAAGTAGTTCAAATATGTTTTTAAAAATTAATAAAAAAGGTTGAAACGTCATTATGACGTCACAGTTATTTTAAAATATCTCTAATAGAGTTAATGAACAAAAAAATCCAGCATTTTGTAGACTTGATACACTTCTATGACAATAATAAATATCATTACTGTGATTTTAATGATTTCTGTACCTGCAAACTGCGATTTTCTTTTTTGGATGACGTCATAGGAATTGACGTCATCAAAAAAATTAATCCTTTATAACTCAGGTTCTAATAATCGAAACAATATGAAAATTGCACGAAATGTACAAGATGTTGCTCTCTTTCGAAACATGTACTTATGCTTGTGTTTAAATTAAAATTTCACCACAATTGCAACTTTTTATTATGACGTCATCATTGCGTCAGATTTTGCCAACGAGTAAGTTAAAATCACATACTACCTTTACTAAATAAACTCTGTAATTTTTATTTCATGACATTGAAGATTGTTGAAAATATGACTGTTTTATGAAAAATGACACATTTAACCTGATCATTTTTGGGGTCATTCATGCCCACCGTGAAATAAAACAACCACACTTAATTTTGTGGTGGTTTGGCCCAACCCATACTGAAACACGAGTGTAGCCTGCGTGGGGCTTGGGTATCTGGGGTGCGTGATACATACCAGAGACAGACAGACTACCATCCCCTGGAATGGAAAACAGGACTAGCTGGACATGCCAGACAACGTATAGAAACCGAAGGGAAGCATGCTGCGGAACCCAGGGGATGACAGTCTGAGCGTCAGTAATCCGACTAGGGAATTAGTATCCCTTTCAGACTGCCATAGGGTGGGGCGCAGTCCGCGCAGACCCAAGCATGCAGGGATGGTACGCACAGGGAAGGGTGGTCTACAGACGCACTACGGACTGAGGTCACACAGACATTCTTCCATACTGGTTCACATGCTAGATGTGACGCCGCTGGATGTATCTGTGACCCCGGGGTCACACAGACACATCCGGCACTGGGGTCACACACAGACATAACCAGGCTCTTTCTCCGGGGTCACAGACATATCCGGCATTGGGGTCACACAGACACATCCAGGCTCTTACTCCGGGGTCACACAGACACATCCGGAACAGGGGTTACACAGACACATCCACGCTCTTTCTCCGGGGTCACAGACATATCCGGCATTGGGGTCACACAGACACATCCAGGCTCTTTCGCCGGGGTCACACAGACACATCGGGCACAGGGGTTACACAGACACATCCAGGCTCTTTCTACGGGGTCACAGACATATCCGGCATTGGGGTCACACAGACACATCCAGGCTCTTTCTCCGGGGTCACAGACATATTCGGCATTGGGGTCACACAGACACATCCGTATCCAGGCTCTTTCTCCGGGGTCACAGACATATCCGGCATTGGGGTCACACAGACACATCCAGGCTCTCTCTCCGGAGTGACACAGACATAATCCGCATTGGAGTCACACAGACACATCCAGGCTCTTTCACTGGGATTACACAGACATACAATGTATCCGGCGGCATTATTAGGGTCACACAGACACATCCAGGCTCTTTCTCCGGGGTCACACAGACAAATCCGGCATTATTAGGGTCACACAGACACATCCAGGCTCTTTCTCCGGAGTGACACAGACATAATCTGCATTGGAGTCACACAGACACATCCAGGCTCTTTCACTGGGGTTACACAGACATACAATGTATTCGGCATTATTAGGGTCACACAGACACATCCAGGCTCTTTCACCGGGGTCACACAGACATATCCGGCACTATTGGGGTCACACAGACACATCCAGACTCTTTGTCTGGAGCTAGTCACACAGACATATCCGGCATTGGGGTCACAAAGACACATCCAGGCTATTTCATCGGGGTCACACAGACATATCCGGCATTATTGGGGTCACACAGACACATCCAGGCTCTTTCTCCGGAACTAGCTAGTCACACAGACATATCCGGAATTGGTGTCACACAGACAAATCCAGACTGTTTCTCCGGGGTCATACAGACATATCCGGAATTGGGGTCACACAGACACATCCAGGCTCTTTCTCCGGGGTCACACAGACATATCGGCATTGGGATCACACAGACACATCCAGGCTCTTTCTCCGGGGTCACATAGACATATCCGGCATTGGGGCCACAAAGACACATCCAGACTCTTAATTTCTCCGGGGTTACTCAGACATAACCGGCATTGGGGTCACACAAACACATCCAGACTCTTTCTCCGGAGCTAGTCACACTGACATGTCCTGCATTGGGGTCACACAGACACATCCAGGCTCTTTCTCCGGGGTCACACAGACTTGGGGTCATACAGACACATTCAAACGCCGTTTACTGGGGTCACACCGACGCATTCAATGCAACAACTCGACCTGTATGTTCTAGGTCGTCGCGTTCTGTTTCAGTCCTCTCGGCTGCCTATGAATGGTAAAAGGAGAAAACGGCAAAACACCACAGGTCTCGGGGGAACACTGTCTCAAATTAACAAGCACGAAGTTAGCGCAAGTGAAAGGGGGCGTGAATAGAAGGCGCTTACGAAAATAACAAAGGAATGCAATTCGATTGTATGGCTCTGCCGAATGTGCCACGGACAAACAGTGGCCGTTAGGTAATTCACGAGGCTACGGTTTATAAAGCACACGTACGAGACTGTTCAGGGACTTCATGATCAAAGACAGTCATCCCGATATCACTAAGGCCTTCGGCTAGTAGAGTGCAGTCCATATGTCCGTGAAACAGTACTAACTAATTAGTACTAAATAGCACTGATGAAACAATAGAAAACAATAGAAATAACACTATTTAGTACTATTTAGTAATAGTATTATTTCACGGACATATGGACTGCACTCTACAAGTTACCTCTGTATGGAAGGTTTAAATATATTTATGTAAGATGCTTCATTTTATTTTGAAGACGCTAGCTTCTCATATCTACTCTTAAATTCTAGCGGTCAAATATATTAAAATATATGTCTAGATTGGCCTAATGTGCCCGTACTCTAGCTACCACAGTATTCGATTTCAACTGATAAAGCTATTTGAATTATTTGACAGCAAACGGAAGTTTGCCAGATTGGATAATTTTTGACAAGCACCATTGACATTTGACGAGAGGCGGATAACGCGCAAACAATAGGACCATTGCAGGCGCTCCCTCGCTCCTCTCCTCCCCAATCCCCCTCCTCCTTCTTTCCCCTACTCCTCAGTCCCTTTTTCCCCATCCCCTCCCCCCTTCCCCTCCTTTTTTGTCCTTTTTCTCCCTAGCGCCGGGCTACGCAGGCTAGTTAATTCATTGAAGAGTTCCTTAAAAGCAGAAAGTCAGTAAAAACAAAGAAAATACAGACAAGGAGATGGAAGTTGTTATTTCAATTGGTTTAATGCAACTTAAAGATGATGTCCTTAAACCAGTGAGAGGAAAGAGGGCCATTGTGAAAGTTTCCAATAAATCTTCTTACATGGACATACTGATAAAGGCCGAAGCAAAGTTCAAAGCATATTACAACAATTGTTATATTGAGGGAGAGGAGTATGTGTTGGTCTATGAGAGTGGAAGCCTAGCTCAATTTGTGCCTGGCACAAAAGACTTTTTTTGTCTAGAGAAGTACCATGATGAAACAGGAAACGACTATAAGCGCATTGTCTTTTACTTATGTACTCAAAGTGATATACAGGCAAGTGAGAGTGGTGGGTATAAAAGCTCAGGAAGTGAAAGTGCTGATAATGGAAGCTTCAATGGAGATGCAATTGGTGTTGATGGCAATGGGAATGATCCACCACCTAAGAAAGCACATTATGTCAGTAATGATGAAATGTTAGCCATACAAATCCAAGAAGAACTGAACCAAGAGTTTCATGGGCAAGCCCAAACATACCCTCAAGCCAATCCTGCTAATGCTGACAAGTCAAGGGAAACACAATTTTCTAGTTGTGAAAGCTTGGTAACTCATTTAAAGAGCGCGATAGACAACACTAAGCAATTCTTCATTGTTCTCAGGAGGGGGGCCTCTATACAAAGAGTCCTTAGCATCTGGAAGAGAGCTACAAGCAAAAGCTCTTCAGAAAGTGTCCTAACTGTGCACTTTGCAGGCGAATACGGTATCGACAATGGAGCAATGGCCAAATAATTATTGACTACTGTTATTGATGGTATTCGGCAGGAATTGTTTGCAGGTGGGAGTCCTGTGGATTCAATGTTACATGTTCATAATGAGACATTTCTTACCTCAGGGCAAGTAGCTGCTGTAAGTGTTGCTCAAGGAGGACCAGCACCAGCCTTCTTTGAAGAGTCTGTATATAACATGTTGGTCAAGCCAGAAGAAGTGGATCTCACCCAACTTACTGACGACTACTTCACAATGAAGGACAATGAACTATTAGAGAAGATAAGGGTTGACCCAGTGGCTAATCAAGATGTCATAATTGACCATGGCTATAATGGGATAATTGATGAGAAACACACAGTGGACATCATTGGCACAGTTAGGGTCAGCATTGTAAGCAGGCGCCTAGTGTACTTGAAAGAATTTAAGAAGGGCTTAAGCTTATTTGGTCTGAGTAAAGCTTTAGAAGACAATATTGAGTTGGGCAAGAAGCTATTTGTTTGCCAGACAAACACAGTTGACGCCAATTATGTGGTATCTTTACTCAGTCCAGATTTGTCAGAACAAGGATCAAGTCGAAGATCTAGAGAGGAGGCCATTTTTGACAACTTGCAAGACTTCATCATGTCCACAGAAGATGAAACTATCACTGGCTTCACTGAAGAAATAGCCTGGAACGAAAAAGATGATGCTGGCGATGATAATGACCAGTGTCCTCAGGTCCAATCAGCTGACATATCTCCTGCTGGTATTCTAGGTTGGCTGACAGGCCAAAAACACCAAGCATTAGATGGCCAGAGGCTCTGTGTCTCAGTCAAGTTTGACCATGATTGTCTTACAAGAGATCTCAAACACACCATATGTTTTCCACTAGTAGGAGCATGTGCTCAGGTCATTACATTTCCAGTTTGTCATATGGTAGATCCAAATGAGTTTAAGCGAATAATGTTACTTGCATTTTGCAAAGGGCAAGCCTTTGGTAATAGGTAAGCATACCATGATTACCACTGACACAGAAGCCTGTGCTCAGGTCATTACATTTCGAGTTTGTCATATATGTTAGATCTAAATGAGTTTGAAGGGAAAATGTTACTCACGTTTTGCAAAGGACAAGCCTTTGGTAATTAAAAATAGATCAGCAGAAGTGTTACTGTTTGACATTTAGATGTTTCTGTTTCAGATAAATTGAATGTTGTGTTGAACATTAATGAATATTATTAATGAAGAACATTTTAACAATTAAGTAACACAGAGGTATTAGTTTATAGTTTCCTTGGAATATTAGAGTTGCATTTACATTGTACAAAATGTTTGTAATGCCAGCTGAGTTACGAGAATTGTTAGCATTTTGTTTTCTTCATTTGTGTACATTTTTAATATTTGAAATCATTCATACCTACAAAGTATTTTGATCTATTACACTTATAATTTGCACTGTTTTAAGTTACAGTGTTGATGTTTAGACTGTTTGAACTTGTTAGACATGATTGTACATAATAATGATGCAGGGGTTCAAGGAAATAAATCAGTCAATAAAACAACATACCCTGTCATTTATTATTTTGTATTTCAATCTCAAGTAAACAGATTATACATGTAGCAACATTGCCACATGCAATGTACAGAATACATTTGGATTCTAATGAGAAAATCTTGTCTTATAAGCCAACTAGACCCTGTCGGCAGGGTTCAATCGTGCCCTGGTGCCGGATTGAACCAGTACATGCTAAGGACCAGAGTAGAATTGGGATCCCTGTGGAAGTGTCAGTGTGGGGGCTTTCTCAGTATATCACCGTCCTGAATTCCTGAAAATTTGAATAACGATAGTTCATATTGTTGTATGCCTCGTTCTACAAAGAGTTCTTGATTTGAATAACAAAGGTTTTTCAGGATAGTGATATACTGACTGAAAGAACCCAAAGTTTGTATACGAGTTTGATTTTTGCTTGAAAACTTCCCTTTTCTACCTGGAACCAGCACATGTCGCAGTTATCTTTCGTGATCAATGCGGTATGTTTTATATTTCGCTCTTAGAGTGAAAATATTTGAACATTTTAAAAGTAAAATCAAGACGACAAGAGACCATTATCTTGGTATATAAAAATGTATTCAACGAGTAAAGTTCAATGATTCGGATAGTTGTTGTCGGTCGAGTTTTCATTTAGACTTCGAAATATAAAATACCATAAATATAAGCTTGTGGTTTCCTTTCTAGTAGAACACATAGACGTCCAGCTATTCGTGTGCTTATCTTCTTGGACGATAAGGATTTTCACTGAATGTTCGTGTGTGTCAGTTGTATAATTGGGCTTCCTGTGGTCACAGGTAGCCCAAACGTAGAAATCAGTGGATCGTGACGTCTTTGGATTTCGTTCGGTTGGATCAGGAATGAGCTATGATAAAGCCTTCAAAGGGTATGAGATTCTCAAAAATGTATTCACAACAGTAGTCTGATAATTAAAGAACACGTTGGTGTAGAAATCTGAGCGAGAAATTGTGGTTTTGAGTGGTTTTGAACGATTCGAAAAGCTTGGTTCAACCGGTCATTTTATAGTTTTGAGTATGAGTTTGTTTGTTTCTCAAAAGCATTATTTTTTCTATAAGGCGTTCCCTAAAAAATACTAGAAATAAAGAATAATAGTTGTTGAAGTCCCCTGTGTAGTTTTCTTGAGGTTTTGAGTTGTATTTTAATATTCGATGTTGGTCCGAGTTGTCTTGTGAATTTTGATTTGTTGACGAGCGCTGAACAGCGACCGATGAAGGCCGAAGTTAGGATTTGTGTGCAATTTCTAAGCCGTGGTGGATGCCTGGGCTCTGACTTGTTGCTTTATACCACGTCTTTTTATCCTTCATTTGGCCAACACATTTAATTTAGCCGCTTTTTAGATCGGGAATCACGACTCCTATATAACACATTGCGCATGTGCGAGACAATTCAGTAGTACAAGACCCCATGCTTTCGCTAGACACACACCCCATTTGCCCTATCTGATTTGATTTGATTTTGACTTTATTTTTAGTGACGATTGTCTATGGAATTAGTGGTCATGAGTAGTGTTTTGGATTTGACAATGTCCCACATCGATTGGAAGAGAGATACATTTCTGTATATAAATGGTTCCAATACATGTATAATAGATACTAGGCCCCGGTACCTAGGCTAGGCGTTGCAAACCTTCTCCCCTTGCCCTCCCCCTTCGCTGATCCTCAACCCTCTCCCCTATTTATATTTGGGTCTCGATAGCATGTGACCGGATATTGCACAACTTTGCGATTTTCTGACACCGAAATAAAATTAAAAAATACGCGTTGGGTTTTATAACTCGTGCGGCCTACGGCCTGGGCACGAGTAATTAACATTAACTAACACAGGCTTTTTATTTTGGGGGATTCATAGCCAAAAAAGGTAAATGAAAGCGAGTGACACATTTGCATATCAAAGTCACTCACAACAGCTTGTTTCTAAGCTTTGCATATCCATGAATTAAAAAGGGTATAAAACCTACAGGTTATAAGACATGCTAGAATGGATCACAGACATCAAAAATGTATTGTTCCATTAACAAAGTGTACAATGCTGTACTTGAATGGCTTCTCTTCTGTTAGAAACTTTTCATGCTTGCAAAGCATGATGGTAGGTATTCCAATCAACTTCCATTTCCTTTACATGTAAGCTCTCAAGTGAGAAGGGAAAATCAATATATAACCTATAAACACTCAAGGGTACTTGCATTGTCCCTGTTGGGTCTACATGTAATGTAAATGTATGGTGGTCCACATGTAATATTATGGTAACATAAAGAGTAAGATAAATCAAGCACCATTACAAGCATAATCCAGGAGTGAATAATAAAGTTGCAAACCCTCTCTCCAATTAGCTGGGGGAGACAAACCACTTTCCTTCATTACATATTTAAAATAATCTTGATAATCATTGTCATCTGTGCTGGCAACAACCTCCATTTCTGCTTTTCTTATCTCCTCCTCTGACACAGGTAAAATAAAATCTGAATAAAACCCATGCATTTCAGGAACATAGTATAATGAGTCGGGTCTTCCTTTGACGGTATCGTGCCTAGAGGCACGAATGTAATGGGTATTCCACTCTTCTTTGATCTCGTCAAGGGAACTCTGAAGTAAGCCAGAGAAACTGAACCACAAGCACTCTATTTCTAATTCAGATGAAGTGTCTATCTTTTGCTGATCAACCAGATCTTTAAAGAAATTGATCCACCAAGTTGAAGAGCTTTTCCTGTAGTTACTCCACCAGGATTCAATCCTTTGATTCCTTGGAGATGGTACATACTTATGACATGTCGCACGAGGAGCTTAGTCCAAGAAAAAAGTGAAATAACTGACTTTGAAAGTCAGTTGTTTCGTCGCAGGATATATCCGGTACGTCACTAAGCTATTGTACTTTTCCTTAAGCTCACGAACAGATTATAACGCCTAATCGTTGATATAACTATACTTGAAAATATTTTTGTCAACACGCTGATTAAAAAGTTAATGTTAAACGTGTTTGTGTGATTTGTCCATCGATACCGCGGCATATTCAAATGTTTGCAAGCGTCCTCGAGAGGAAAGCTGTACATGCCAATGACTGAAGATAATGCATTTTCGGCGAGTCTTTTCTCCTTCACTTGACCCAGGGAGGCGTTGGTATGCTTTAACGACATAAATTTGCGGTGGTCCATCAAAGAAATTCGGAAATTCCGTATTTTCTGAGCGATTTCAGGGTGAAATTCAAAGAGTACGGTTGGATACTGTTTATGATGTAAATGGCGCCAAATGTTCTTCCAAGTGGTTCGATGGTGGCAGGACTAAAGAGGATGTGTATGTCTCGACTGCCTTTGGGATAATTGGAGGGCAACTGCGATTAAGAGAGCTCAAAAACCATGGCTTTGTGAGTACTCCACAATTTGAAACTCATGTCATTAAACATATCAACGAGTTCGATTTAGAGGAACTTGATCGCAAACAAGATGTGCACTCTAAGATAATTGATCTGGAAAGTGAGCTATCTTTGTACAAAAATAAAGTAGAAACTCTTAGCTTCCAATTGCAAGCTTCCACTAAAGAATTCAAAGAGTTTCAAGCGAAAGCCCTTCATAAATCCAGAGGCAGTAAGATAAGCCCGCCAAATTTTCCGAATCTCCCGCCAACACCGATATCCGAGACCGGATCAGTTACAACCGAAACTCTTCCTGTCAACGAGAAAAATGAAATGTCCCCAAATCTTAATGACATATCTACCGACGAAACCATTCGCCCTTTACACAAAAAGAGAAAATTACAAAACAGGGCCAAGTCATTGTTAGATGAAATCAATATTATTTCTGGAAGCCATCGGGAATGTCTTGGCACTCTGCTTGGTCATAGGATTCTCTGCGAGGATGAATCAGCAATGGCAATACTTGACCAAGTGGTAGAAACAGTAATCGAACAAAAAGGAACAAAAGGAGGATTCGAATCCGTGTTTACGGAAGAAAAATGGGAGTCCTATTTCAAGACTTTGCGCAAGCCCGACTGGGTTTTATTGTATTTCAAATTGAAATCTAAATTGCCAGATGATGGATGGCAAACGTTATTAAACATTACTAACCTTGGTCGAAGCGGGGTAAGTAAATCACATTAAAAAATATCATTTAATGTATAGTTCTAAATATTTTTAGAAAGAACAAATTAAAATAATTATTATTTCGCGTATCTTTTGCTAAGTAAACAATCTTCTCAAATTATATCCTAAGAACTCGTTGGATACACCGTTACTGATGACAAAAAAAACAAATCAAAGCCATAAGACGGATGATTTTTGGAGTGGTGCGGAAGCTGATGGATGTCCGAAAAATAGAAGATGCAGGAAATCAAGCATATGGTGTTGATTTGAATGCAGTCATTGTTTGGGCTATTCGGGAGCAGAGACTTCACCAACTGGACAAGGAAGATATTGAATTCAACATCAAACTTGATGGAAGATGTCTTGGAGGTAATTTCGACTGAGTTGTGCTGATGGGAACCCATATAGAGATTCGCTTCTCACCCCTTTCCCCTTTTCCGCAGAGGAATGGGTGAGCGGCGGATGTAAACATGATTAGTATATGGCGCTGGGTAGTTATCATTGAGCACTGTATATACTTTTTCAGGGAGAGATCAGGTACTCATAGGACTGGTCCCTATTGAAAACGCATACCGCAAAGCACAGAGCAGTAAAGCGGTCTATCCCCTGGTCATGGCTAATTGCAAGGAGACTAGGTACATGTAGTTTATGGAACAATGATATTGATATTAAATTAAGGCTGAATAGGTTTGTGTTCGAGATAACGGGGGGTTCGAGATAACCGAGTTCGAGATACTGGGGTTCAACTGTATAGTCTAATGTCTAAAATAGTCTAAATGGCCGGCAGTCCGAACGTTTGTAAATATTCGGTGAAACAACTCAATTCAATGAAACTACGTTTGATAATATACTAGTTAGTGTAGACCTGCTCATTATAATTCGTTTAGTTTTGTCAGCTAGTGTTAACTGGATTAAATATCACGAATGATATTGTGACCCAACAATGTTTTGCATCAGAGGCACTGTTTTTCATAGTGACTGAGACTACTGAGTGTAAAGGCTGGCCTAGTTTCCATATGATCGCTGCGATCGCCCAAAACTGTTCAGTTATCGTATCGATCATATAGAAACCAGCCTTAGTGTTACCGAATGTATTGTAAATTACAAATAGTGTACAAATCTCGCACAAATCTATTGCTTGGTTTCAATCAGCTGTTAAAACTCCTTGAATCTCATTATTTGCTTCAAATGACGGGCAAATACTGCCCTCCATGTGCTACCAAGCAGAGAGTAGTCTATTGAAAAGGTGCAATTCAGCTGATGAAAATTCCTCACGAGACCGGAAGTGACGTCTAATGAAATCAAGCAATTTACTTCACAGCGGATCCGTCTTTAATACCTGTCTTAGCGACTGTTTGATTGTCGATTGAATGCCGTCGATACATTGCATGGATCAATTCCAGCTGTTAAAACTACCCCCGGGCTGACCCCCTGGGATTTTTTTTTTTTCCGCAGGACTACAAATTCTGTCCCCGGGAAACGGAATTTCAATTTCATATATTAAAGGCATGTTTAATAATAAAGCTAGACGCCTGAAGATTTATCGACCATAACAGTAGAGATAAGTCATCTGTGTTTAACTTTGCAAGATCTTGTTTTTCAAGCCATTATTATGAATTCCTCCATTGATACGCTCGGTCAAGTTATCCCCGCCCCTCACCCCCAGGTCAACACGTTGTTGTACAAAATTTCCGTCCCTCCCCGGAACACAGGTCCTTATAAATCACTGGAGTATGGTCGGGTGGGGTGGGGGGTTATGTTGGAATGGAAACAGCTGGAATTCATGGTGCATTACATCTATACAATAACTGACAGTAACTCGAAACCATATTGTTTTTTGCCTCAAAGGAAAGAAATAGAACGTCTAATAAGAACGCTGAATACCCAAAAGAACGCCATTAAAAGAAATGGAATCACAGTGGATGGCAAAGAATATAAAATAAAATTTTCAGGTTGGTATTAGTCAAAACACAATTATTTTTAGGATACATTTTAGATTAAGCTGGAATTCATTTCTTCTACAGTAACAACTGCCGACTATAAAGCTCTTTGTCTTCTAATGAAGAAAAAAATGGAAGATAATGATAATTTTAAGATTGGAGGAAGGGGACTGGATACAGATTGTTGCATCTATTGTTTAGCAATAAGGGTATGTTGATCATCCTACAATTGCATGGAACTAAACCTAGGGGATTTCAAAATATTTAACCGGCAAAACGTTTTGTTTCCCAATAGGGATGTGCGTGTAAAATCACAGCTGATGAAGACGGGGCTTGTATTGGTTGCCTTAAAGATTGTTATAGTCGGAGCAAGGCTAATATAGGGAGGTGTGTAAGGACTGATCAAAATGTATCAATTGAGCAGACAAATAACTGTAACTGTAACTTATAGAGTGCATACAATATATCCATGAAAAAGTACTAACTAAATAGTACAAAATAGCACTAATCTAAACAATGGAAAACAAAGGATTTTATACTATTTAGTACTATTTAGTTACTAGAGTGCAATTTAGAAAAGTGTGAAATAGTACTAATTTTAAATAGTACTAAATAGTGCTATTTCTATTGTTTTCTATTGTTTCATTAGTGCTATTTAGTACTAATTAGTTATTTAGTTTTCAAGCTTTTCTAAATTGCACTCTAAGTTGTGTCATGGTTTTAGAGTGATTCCAATAAACCTGGGCATTACTAATTACACCAATACACACTATTAGACACTAACGCTTTTGTTTTTCTTTTGTTTCTTTGCATCTAATAAACACTGACAACTAATTAGTAGTGTCCAGGTTTATTGGAATCACTCTATAATAAACTGAAAAAAGTTATTGTGACATTAAATTTTAATATACACCTGTTTTCAAAAACGTTGTCCATTTACAAAATACAAAATAGTAAATAGTAGAAAGGAATTAACTAGAGAAACAATGAGCCAGAGTTCAGCTTGAGTGCATTTCTTTTGTCTCTAATTAATTCCTTTCTACTATTTACTATTTTGTATTTTGTAAATGGACAACGTTTTTGAAAACAGGTGTATGTCACATTTGTTTTTACAGTTGGACAGGTTTACGCGACGACCTGTTGTTTCTCCTTGATGAAGAGCTCAGCAATGTAATGTTATGTTCACTACACTGTGAAATGCGCAATACCGAACAGCTATTAGGCTCGATTGGCTTGTTTGCTCATCGGAGTAAATGCCTTGATGAGTTTAATGGTGAACTTTCAAGATTTGGTCCAGAAAGTTTCAAAAACAAACGCATCAGCATAAAGCTTAACGCAGGCCAGGAATCAGCAGTAGAAAAGGGGAACAGACAAATAACTGTAACTGTAACTTATAGAGTGCATACATTTTCAGGTAAACACATTATATTAATTTTCTTCACCATCATTACAATCGCCGCATCACCATAACCATCATCATCTGATCATAATATAAATTGTTTTATATCTCATTGACTCTTACATTATTATATAATATTTTAATATTAATGATTAGAAATGTTTGACTGTACTCTAATATAATTTGTGCAAATCATTGTTGGATATACTGATTTCTAAAACTAATTATTTATGAAGGACCAACACAAAGACAAATACTCGACAATATAGAGATCATCATTGAAAAGGGACTGCCAACCGAGAAGATAGTTCCATACTATAGAAACACTGCAGGTGCTGCAAAACAGCTTATCTTGGACCAATATAGCTTTTGTGATTTCATGAAGGAAGAGGTATACAAAATACACACTTCTACAGTTAGATGCATTTATGTTCACTCTGATCTCTAATTAGTTTAATTTATATTATATATAATTTATATTATATATAATATAATACAGCCCTTTGCAAAAATTATGTAAATCAAACATATCAAATATATCAAACATATAAAAATTATGTATATCAAACATATCAAATATATCGGGTGCATTATGGGTAATACTATTTTAGAGTTTTTCCACAAAGTATGCAGCAGAGACTTACAAACAACAAACTAGAGACTAAATTACATAACATTCTAGAGTTTCACCAATGTTGCTTGCGTGAAACATCACTTAGGGGACTTTTTCAATTACCCATAATGCACCCGATATATGGATATACTGATATACTTGATTTACAGAATTTTTGCAAAGGGCTGTATATTATATTATATTTATTATATATTGATATTAAAACATAAATGTTAATTTCACTGCATTGCAGGTCATAAACAAACTGTCCTCTTCTCAGTTTTATACAAGGGATCATGGAACACACCAAGAAAATGTACCACTTGAAAATCTGCCGAGTAAGATATTATTATTACAGCAAATAAATGTCATTGATGTTAAACATATATCAATCATTCACTTTTAATAGTGTCAGAGCTACCAGCTGGACACAGGGCCTACTAATAAATACTAATATCGGGGACACTAACAAGAGTATTGAGAGAAAATGGATCCCAGAAAATGTATAATAATATATTATGTATATCTTTAATTTAAAATATTATGTATATGTATAGTAATAATAATAATAATAATAATAATAATAATAATATATTTATTTGTACTGATGGATGTATCAGTTAACACTGACTTGAAAACTGGTATTAACGCATGAGCAGGAATAATTAAACTACTAGAACTGATATTTAAATTTATTTATAGCTACACTTTGTAAATACATAATCTAATTATAAATAATAATATTTAGTAATAATAACATAATATACCATGAATATGACAAATTTGCAAGGATTATGAAAGGAAAGGTATGTGTAGAACTTGCATATTATATGTATTTATTTTCATTCATATTCACTTTTACTGCTTCTTAGAATTAACAGAGTATCTGGACCAGCAATATAAATATTGGAACAAAAGAAAAGAAGAAATTGGGGCCATGTACACAAAAGCTTTCCCTAAACCTGCAAGAAAAGGAAAGAAACAGGTCAAAACAAGTGAAGTAGCTGCATCCTATGCAACTAAGCTAATAAAAGATTTTTTTACCATGGTAAATAACAGCTGACCATCACCATTGAAGTTAGATATTTATTTTCACAACTAAGGACAGTTACTAACAAGCAGTTATAAATTATTATCTCAAATATTAAATTTTAGTTGCATACCTGTTAAATGTGGATTTTTTTTCTGTGATGTAGGTTTTTATAAAATGGAGAGAAATTGCATTAATAGTGCGCAATCAAGTATTTGAAGAGGAAGAGGAGGATCAGATAGACCTGTATGACATGAAGGTACATGTACATTCATGACTCAAAATGCAATGCGATTTACTACAGTACATGTACATGTATCTTGATCATAATGTCTGAAGCTGTACATGTATATTTTCTATGATTAGAGCATTACTTACTTAATTATTAATTTATTTCAATTATTAACAATGTCTGGCCAGGCAAAGGAATGGGGTTATCTCCTTAGAGAAGTCTTTGGTGACAGGCTGGGCACTGGTGACTATGGACACCTTACAATCGAGCACTCTGCCATGCTATTCAGACGTTTCCGGTCTTTCACAAAGTATTCTAACCAAGGATTTGAGGCCCTTCATAGAATTCAAAGACAAGTTTATACTCGGGCAACTAACCATGACTCAACATCACCTGGACAATCATGTAAGTCAAACATTCGAAAATATCTACATGTACAAGATAATCCCTCCAACCTTAATTACCCAAGACGCCTCATTATGAATATCTTACAGTAGCTATACTTTTCTGGTTTAAAGGGGGAATATAACATATTTTGTTGCCATGGTAATTCGTTGCTATGCAGAGCTTGAATGAAAAGAGATTTCATTGAGCAAGCGCCCAGTGTTAGTCCCGCAAGACATACACGAGTTATGACAATACAGTATGTAATGTTCAGTGCTCCCCAGTGACTATATACTCTTGAACTAATTATTATTCATAACTAATGGACTCTATATAAACTCTGTACATTGACTCAATACTTATCCTTGAAAATGGCGTTAGCAACACCAAAACGTCGGAACTTTGCAATCTTAACTTTATCGTAAAGTAATAATTATTGTTACTTACATTGATATTATGTATTATGTACACTAATATCATGAGTTTAGTACTAAGCATCACACTATCTGTTGCACAACTAATGGCTTATCAAACTGCACTAATATACCCTGTTTTATTGATTTAGTGGAAGATATCCTACTTCATCACTATGTTGAGAAGTTACTTTTTCTGAGACTCTGCATAAGTGAGGGGATTTCTACCAATGAGAAAGGTAATGAACTGCTTGTCCATGTACAGGCATTATGCACATTTTTATAGTGTTACTATATTTTATTTACTGTCAATTATTATTAAATATGACCAAAACTATTTATTACACAACATTACTATGTTTTCTACCTTTTCTTGTAATTCAAAACTATTACATTTTTAGGCAAGAAGTTTCATTTCCGTGGATGCGGCTGGAGACCAGCTAGTGCCAGAAACCTTCAAGCAAATGGAGAGTTGGAATGGTTTGTAGTCATGAATGTACTAATGGAACAAATATTTGGAGAGAATTACCTGGTATACCATTATGGTTCTTCAGGATCATATGTATCAGAGGAAATGATTCCAGTATTTGAATACCAGCACACTACTTGGGAGGATAGCTATCTCAACACAGTTGAACTGGCATGCCAACACTTCGTCAATAGTGTACAAGACCAGTCAGTACTGGCCCCCAAACATAAAAGAGCAAGGAAATCCTTATTCTATGATACACGTAGCTCCACACCATTGAATGATACATGTACCTATCTCCATCCTATCAGTCCTGAACAAGTACCAACTAGTCCAAAGCATACAAGTACTCCACAAGCAAGCTCCTTACCACCTAAATCACCACCATCTCATTCTCAAACACCAGTTCAGTTTTGCCCAATAAATGCCAAATATTCCAGTAATGACTTGAGTCTTTGTGAAACCAGCTCAAGAGCAAGTCGTAGGCAACTGGCAAATGTAATACTGCCAAATGTTGATGGCAGAGTCCACATTAATAACATCACAGTGGTGTATCAAACAAGAATAGCCATGTCAAACCCATTTGATATTAATATTCGTCCTTCAAAGTCAACACTGAATCAATGTGACAAAATATTGGCAGATCTGCGAAAGAATGGAAGGATGACACATGTCCAAGGTGTTACACTTGGTGACATTGGTACCTTTACATTGGATCACCTGTCTCTTCTTCACAAATTTTGTGATGTTCATGAAATCTGTAGGCAAGTTCAAGCAGAAGCACGATGGCTCAGTATTGATGATGGATTTACAAAAGAGCAAATGGAAGGATTATCATCAGCACTGTGGGACAGTTACCCTTCCAAAGTCATTCTAAAGATCTCTGATACACCACATACACTGGTCATTGATGTTGATTCATTTGCCTGCCTTGTTGGTGATAGATATGTTGACAACATGGTGGTAGATACTTCACTTATGAAGTACATGTTGGAATTCAACAATACAAAACAAGGATTTGATACCCTTGTTTTTCCAACTGCCCTTTGGACCTGGGAGAGTACACAAGAACAATTCTTCCAGGATCAACTGAAGAATACTGTTGAAAGAACCAAAGTAAGAGTTTCCTTTACTTCACAAGTAATCATTCCAGTGTATATGCCTTCCCACTGGGGAATTGTTTACATTGACATTAAAGCTCATAGAATGTATTTTGATGATGGAATGAAATTCAGTGCACCACCAGGCCTGTTAGTGGCAGTCCAACACCTTCTAGAAGCTCTCCACAACCTGTACCCAGACTTCACAGAACTCCTGTCACTGTGGTGGAGAAAGTTGAACAACTTTGAAAGGCTAGGAATGCCACATTAGCAAGCAAGAGAGGCTGTCCTTAATCATCAAGGATCAGGAAGTTGTGGAGTGGGTGTTGTGTTGGCTGGAAAAGATTTAATGGAACAAGGAAGTAATGCTATAGAAATTTTGTCTTGGTCTTTTGCCAACATTAGATGGCACAGAAAACAACTTATGTTGCAAGTTTTGAAATGGGTGCATTGACACATTAATAACATCCAATCCTTTTCATTTCCTACAAAAGATACGGGTGTACATGTAAATAGTTAATAGCTAATCAATGTAAATTCGATTTGGTAAAGTTATAATGTCATACTTTTTAAAGAAATATTAGAAATGTATGTACATATTATATATGTAAATTTTATCCAGTATATACATATATGTACAATTCAGTATACACTGACTTTAAGGTAAATCTGTTCATGGAATATAATTCTTACTCTAATCTACAACAAAATACAAATAATTGTCTATTTCATCCAACCTAATATTAATAACATGTTCCAACTGCTCTTAAGGTGTTTCGCCCGAGAGCAGAGCAACAGAAGTTACTAGGTGTATCGCCCGTAAATCTGTTCATGGAATATAATTCTTACTCTAATCTACAACAAAATACAAATAATTGTCTATTTCTTCCAACCTAATATTAATAACATGTTCCAACTGCTCTTAAGGTGTTTCGCCCGAGAGCAGAGCAACAGAAGTTACTAGGTGTATCGCCCGTAAATCTGTTCATGGAATATAATTTCTTACTCTAATCTACAACAAAATACAAATAATTGTCTATTTCATCCAACTTAATATCAATAACATGTTCCAACTGCTCTTAAGGTGTTTCGCCCGAGAGCAGAGCAACAGAAGTTACTAGGTGTTTCGCCCGTAAATCTGTTCATGGAATATAATTTCTTACTCTAATCTACAACAAAATACAAATAATTGTCTATTTCATCCAACCTAATATTAATAATTAATATGTTCCAATTGGGTGTTCCAACCGGATGTAATTTATTGCTCTAATGTAGTACATCGTACAATGTACTTGCATGTACACTTCAAGCTGTAATGTACAACTAAAGGTGTTGTTTCCAAAACAGTTGTCATGTGTTGCCTAGATTTATACAATATGTATGTATAGGGTATTAGGGATGTGTACAGTAAGCTTATGTATATACATATAGGTGGCCCAGAGTTTACTCATTTATACAGTTTATAATATTTCAACAAAATAAATCAGTGTAACTTGTAACTGGTGTAATAGAGTTTTATGTGAGGATCAATATGGGCAAATGAATTGATGGAGATACATGTACTTCGTTGGAAAAGATACACATGATCTGAAGATGTCTCCAACTCCAAGGAAGTAAGTAACGACTCAATACTTTAATGGAATCAAACAATATTGAGTTACCGGTATTTAATTTGTCATGTAAGCTTTACATATATTTACATATTTTCAATGATTATTATTTACCTTATATAAAGAATAGTTATAAAGCAGAAAACGTACATGTGCAAGACTTGTGCATGTACACTACATGTAAATGTAGTAAGAAGTGAAAGTGAATTTACCCAAATTTTCTGCACGGCAATATAAGCTATCTAAAAAAATAAGTAAGCTTACAATAACTTACCCCATCCACACCATGTTTTTTCTTTAGAAACCTTTTTTAAATTCCCTATCAAACTTCATAGAATGCTACTTCATGCTACTGATATC
Source organism: Actinostola sp. cb2023 (assembly GCA_033675265.1). Taxonomy (NCBI): domain Eukaryota; kingdom Metazoa; phylum Cnidaria; class Anthozoa; order Actiniaria; family Actinostolidae; genus Actinostola; species Actinostola sp. cb2023. Next base: position 135,637 of record JAUJYZ010000484.1, on the reverse strand, counting down.
ATTACCGAGTCCGCCATTTTGAAAACAAACATGCATCGGACGTCCGGGGCATGGGATCGAGATGCAAGATATACCAGAGGGAGGGTAGGGGGGAAATGTCATCGCCCGACACTTGGTTTACAGACGAACCTTATTAACAAAAAAACGAAAAGAAAGTTTACCAAAATTTGTTTTGTACAATTTGGACCACCACTGGATTTCAAACTCTCTAGAGCATCGTCCTTTCCCTTCTTCGATGACAATTGAGCTGCGGACTTTTGGTACGTTCTGCCATTTGCTCCTCGGCTGTCTTCCTCTGCGCTCTGCTGCCCTTAAAAGGGCCTCTAGGGGATCATCTTCTTCGTAATCGTCGAGCACTACTGGGACGTTATTTTGGTCGAAGGCAGCACTAACACGAATAGTTATTTCTTTCTGTTCTTGCAGAAAATCAAGAACGCTCTCCTCTTCAAACACTCGATAAGCAAAGCGAACTGACTGCCCTACCATCATCGGGTGTTTAAAGTGCCTCATTTTGCGCACGCTGTGCAATTGGGCATCTAGCTTCCATAAAATGTGCATAGCAAATTATTCAGGCGCTTGGAAAACGTCAACTCGAAACCAACGTCCTGTATAATCCAAATAAATAAACACTGCAGTTAAACTGAATTCCGCAATATAGTTGTATTATATTTACAATACAAACCTTCATATTTAGGATGGCATGGCCAAGAATCGAGGACAGTATGGCTGCCAAATTCTATTGAGTATGCGCAGTACGCTCATACAAAATGGCGTTCTTAGGACAGAATGACTGGAGAATCACAAAAAAATACAAATAAAAGTACTTTACTTGAGACACGTACCGTTTGCGAACATCTTACAAGCTTCGTGTTGACTCATTACATTGTTAAGTGTCCTTTTCTTGTAGATTAACGGCATAAACTAGGTGCAAAACTGTGTTGAAGTTCTGAGCTTAAGCTGTATTCAATCCTATACAAATATTCCGTATTTAGCCAAACAGCCCAAAGTATTCAGCTTGTAGCGCCATGCCAGTTGTAGTTGGTCAAAGTGCGAACATCGTAAGTTGTTTATCGAAGAGTGTTCGACGATTTCCTTTAGTTCATTTGACAATAACTCTTCCTACCAGGGTGCACTTTTGGATTAAATACCAAGAAAAACAGCTGAACTAGCAAAGTCATGTTCGACAAGTTTTGTTTGGCAAAACTGGACATTTTAAGTTGGTTTCTTCGTGTTCTCACTCGAATCAGTCGAGTTGGTCCGCCATCTTGGCCTATGCAATCACTCAAGGGCCTGGGTCTAGATATACGTCATAATTTTAAAATTAAAATTTGAATAATTTATGACAGTTGACATAAATCTGGGTTCACGAGTGAATTTTGGTCGCAAAATGGATATATCAACGTTTATATTAGTCACATCGTGGGCATATCACGATAGAGCTAAGAGAAATGGATGTTTTACAAGATATATAACTTATTTAGAGCTATATTCTAGTCAATAAATGCCTACAATAACTATACTACAATTCATAGCTCACTAAAAGCACAGGTAGCCCACTTCCAATTCTAGCCAATTTCTCCTGCAATTGCAATATAATTGTCGATCTACCTTGAAATCATACATTTGGCATTTATTGTGTATTTGTGTACAGTTATACACTTCTCAAAACTTTAGTACAATTCTGCTGGGGCTAATTAAATTAAAAATATGCGCCCGCAAACCGAACTGCTGACCTGTCCTCGATTCTTGGCCATGTGAGAGCCATTTATTCTCTCTGCAACACAAGCTAGCCACGTTAAGTAGTTCTTGTAGGAAATACTTGTTGAGTCAAGTTCAGAAGATACCGGGAGTTGAACTTCTTTTGATTCATCATAAAATTTACAGTGCGTAGTTATCTTTCCATGCCTCTCTAGACTGTGCTTGGCAAGAGTTCTGCTAGAAACAAACTTTTTCGAACAGATAACGCAAGGAGTTGAACAGGACATATTTTAGCGATTGCTTTTTGTGTGATTTATATTTTAAAAACAAAGACGCGTTCTTGCCTTAGCATCTCCGGAAGTTTATATGCATAATTGACCAATAATAGCCAGGTTAGTTAGACACGTCCGTCGAGAATTCGGGGCTCCGGTATCACATTTTAAATGTAAATCATGGACGGTAAGAAAACTCACAAGTCATTTAGAAAACATACTCCACAAGAAAGAAGAGACGAGAAAAAACGCTACAGACAACGTATGAAGCAGTTAAAAAAGATTATCAAAAGTGACAAACCCAAAGTGTTGATAACCACGAAATCTAGTGCTGTCCAAACCGAGCACGTGGAGGAACATTTACCAAAGAAAAGCTCTCCTATCAAGGGTCGGGGATACCAGATGGTTTCACTTGCCAGGAAAGATGCTCCTGAAAAGTCTAGAGCAAATATCATTGAATTTAAAAAACCGAAACAAGTACCAAGCAAATCAACGTCTCCAAAAATTCCCAGGCCAAAAGAACTACCACGGATAAATAGGGAAGATCTATCGTATCAAAGGGGGCCAGAGAATTCCATTGGAAGTGGTAGTTTTGGAGATTGCTACAAAGGCGTATATCGAGGAAATATACCGGTAGTTGTCAAGGTTTTTAAACATTCAATAAGAAAGACCGAAGTTGTTAATGAAATAACTGCAGTACAAGAAATCCAGAGCAAAGGTCATCACCCATGCTTACCCCTTGTGATCGGAGTTAGTTTAAGTACTCAACCATACTTACTTGTAACTCAATTCCACGGCGATAAGGAAACAGCATATACCCTAGCGAATGCCGTTAAAAGTGAGCTTTTGACAACACATGAATGGTTGGATGTTCTAGTTAAACTCGCAAAAGGCTTAGGATATATTCATAATCAAGGTTGGATCCACAACGACCTCAAAGAGAATAACGTTGTGCTACATTCATCTCAAGAACAATGGAGACCGGTTATAATAGATTTTGGAAAGAGTTCAAAAATCACGGCGGTGGGTTGTTGTGAAAGGAAGAGCCGAGATGCGAAGAAGTATCACTGGATAGCTCCAGAAGTGCTGGAGGGCCGGTTTCCCCCGTCTACTTCAAGCGACATTTTCTCTCTGGGCATCATCATTAAATTTGTCTTGAGACGAGGAATGAAAACTAAAGCAGCAGATCATTTATTTCAACCATGCATCTTAAGTGTACCCGGTCTTCGCCCAAATAGTGCCCAAACGGTAGCAGCGACTTTGGAACAACACAAGAAGAAAATGTAAATAAGCCCCGAGGCATGATTTAGTCAATGGACAATTTTTAATTCATTTTTGTACATATAGAAATGCAAAATGGTTTAATCAGTTACGGTTTCATATTAAAAAAGGTTTTCATGGTGGTTTACAAATCCTGTGGTTTAATTTAACTACCGGTATATGGTTTATTTTTATCGGGCTTCTTATAGTTGACAGATATAATGCATTTGACACTTTAACGAAATTAAATTTTCACACCCACAAGACATATTTTTGACAGATTTTTGACTGATTTCGTACTCCCTGTTATGATTTTTTTTTCGGACTAAGCTCCTCGTGATTATCTCTGTAAAATGAGTGAATTCCCGCCATTATTCCATTTTCTGTTCCCAGGTCCGTTATCAGGTTAACTGGACATCCACCAAATTCCTTAATAGCATCTAAATAAAAAGTGGCTATTCTATTTGGATTACTGTTTGAACGAGTGACACAAAGCCATAACATCTTCCTGCTGAATCCATCTACGCAGCCGTGAATAGGGAACCCAAATGGCTTAAGTTTATCGTATCCATCGCAATGCCAAGAAAAGTTAGGGCCAGGGTTTTGGTAAGTTCTTCTTTTGAGCCTATGAGCTTTTCTTTCCTTGGTTCCTTCAGGATCGATGTCACGTAAAAGCGATTGCACTGCAAATCGAGGTACTCTGATACCCTTCATCTGAAGTGTGTGCCAAACAGAACGATAGCCTTTCAAGCATCCAGGCCAATCCACGATTTCTCTTATCTTCCTCTCAAGTTCGCCGTAATTGTAGGAAATATTACGTCTCCTAAGGCCATACATTTTAATTCGCCTTTTAAGGGTAGCAATACTCATCTCTAGGTTGTGACTTTTGCTGAGAAGCATGCGAATTTCATCGTACTGAAAGCCTCTGTAGAAATAAAACTTTATCAACTCTTCCTCGGAAAAATCTTCATCTATGTCCGCCATCTTGATTTTCACTTTCGCGCAAAGCATTGTGGTCTTTTGGTCATGTGGTTTATTTCAACTCATATTGTTCACTTCCGCCGTGAGCTTTTGTTTATTGCCGTGAGCTTTTGTTTATTACCGTGGGCTTTTGTTTATTGCCGTGAGCTTTTGTTTATTGCCGTGGGCTTTTGTTTATTGCCGTGAGCTTTTGTTTATTGCCGTGGGCTTTTGTTTATTGCCGTGAGCTTTTGTTTAATGCCGTGGGCTTTTGTTTAATGCCGTGGGCTTTTGTTTAATGCCGTGGGCTTTTCTTTAATGCCGTGGGCTTTTGTTTATTGCCGTGGGCTTTTGTTTATTGCCGTGAGCTTTTGTTTATTGCCGTAATACTTGTGGGCCACCGTAGTATACCAACTGGAAAACATAAACAGGGACCAGAAAGTAGGACAAAACAGCTAAATATCAATAAAAAACTACAGCAATAAAGCCACCAAAAGCACTGAATGAAGAACGAAAGCGGCGCGAACACGAGGGGGAGAGAGAAAACAGGTGAGAAGGGCAAACTACTCAAACTAACAAATAGCAAGACTCGTGAGAAGAGAATAAGCACACTAATCCAACAGTGTTTCAACGACGAATATTAAAAGTACCGGAACACCAATGCACGTGTGAGGAGAGAAAGAGCGAAACGATAGCCTACAAAACTAGCAATTTACCCATAGAGTCACCAAGCTCGACGTTTTGTGGGGCAATTGGCTGAGCGCCTAGTGAAGCATTTAGAGCAGCAATGACTGCAAGGCCAGGAACAGCAGGCTATCAAAGCTTGAGCGGCCGCCACGTACGCTTGAAGAACTTGTTCCCCAACAAGTCAAAGCTGTGTCGTTCCATGCGGGGTTTCATCATGACCGGTCACGGTCATGGCGGCCACAAGTCTCTTATCTCCGTTTGTTATATTACTGTTTGGAACCTCCCTATATTTGAAACCCTGTCTGGAACATCCTGAAATCTCTTGTAATCATACTACTACCGATGGAAACTACCTAATTCGTATTCCCACTAAGCTTCGCTTTGATACAAAGGCATTTCTGGCTGTCCTGAACCTACGTCGAAGAAGAAGAGGAGGATTTATTTAGTCTCAAGGCTGAAATACTATCCAAATGCTGTTGCCAGCTTTAATCTAACTAGACTGGCTTGTCTGGCTTTATGTGGAGATATATGTCCTAATCCAGGACCCAGTACAAGCGCCATTACCAACAAGACGAAATGTAATATATGCGAAAGGACTACATGCATATGTAACATTGTGTAAAATGCCACATGTAAAATATAACTTTATTTGGGAATAAAAAACTTTGTAAAAAAAAAAAAGAAAAAAGAAAAAAGAAAAAGAAAAAAGAAAGGACTATCGCTAAAAATCATCGAACTGTGTCATGTCAGAGTTGTAATCTCCAGTATCACTTTAAATGTGCTGGTTTGTCTGTAAGAAACTATCAACGACAAATAATATCTGGCACTAGTACATCATGGACCTGTACAGTCTGTCTTCTCAGAATCCTTCCTACGGATTTAAGCTTCAACTCGAACAGTTCTACGAACGATATATTACTCCAAAACAACCACAATGACTCGTCACACTCTAGTGCATCGGAAGAGGACCCTCTTGCCGTTATGTCACACAAGAGAAAAATGCATCACAATCAGGATTTACTCGTCCATCTAAACATAAACAGCCTACAAAACAAGTTTGACGAGTTAAAGGCAATTAATGAAAAGCTAGAAGCGAGAATTATAATCTTGACTGAAACAAAAATCGATTCTACATATCCTAACAGCCTTTATAAGCTGACCAATTATCGACTCTTCCGAAATGACAGAGTTAAAGGAGGAGGAGGAGTGATGGCTTATGTAAGAACAGGGATTGCTGTCAGTCAATTAAAATTAGCAAAGGCCTATAAGACGTTGGAACCTCTTGCCCTTGATGTAAACCTTGGGAACAATAATTCTATAGTTCTAGGGCTGTACAGACCTCCATCTAAATCTTCAAATGGAAGTTACTACACAGAACTTGAAGATGAACTGAACCACCTGTTCACTTGGGCCCTTTCTCAAAGGCAGTCTGTCATAATTCTGGGTGACATTAACCTGGATAAGCTCAAACCCAACAGCAGAGAGGGTAAGATACTTAAGGATATAGAGGATATTTTCGACCTTATGCCTGATTGAGGAGCACACAAGAATCACCGCAACTACAAAAACACTCATTGACGTTATTCTTACAAACAAGCCCGAGATGTTCGACTGTGCGGGGGTAGTTGACTTCGGTCTCAGTGACCATGCAATGATATATGGCTTCCTGAAACCAAAAGTAAAACACTACCCAGCCAAAATCATATCCTTTAGGAGTTCCAAAACCTTAGATCCAGTGAAACTCAAGGCAGATCTAAAAGAAGCCATCGATGTTGTTGAACTCGGTAATATCAGCTCAGTAAATAAGCAATATGAGTGTTGGCATACTGAGATGATTAAGGTACTGGATAGACATATGCCACTGAGGAAGATGAGGGTGAGGGAGAGAGATGCACCGTACATAACCACGGAATGGAAACAAGCTATAAGGAAGAAAAGAAAATTTGCTAAGCGACATAAGAAACTGCAAACCGAAGAGAGTCTGGAACAGATGAGGAAATGGATGAATATTGCTGCCCGGATCAGGAGAAAAGCGATCAAGAACTACTGGAGAAACAAAGCAGATGACCTAAAAGCCAATCCAAGGTCTTTCTTCAAAACGTTTACACCCTTCTTGAAGGACAAGAGCAAGGATAACACAGATATTTCATTAAAAGTTGGAGATAATATCGTACAAGATCAGCATGAGGTGGCCGACGTTTTTGCCAACTACTTTGCCACCATAGCAGACAACGTAGGAAATATACCTGTGAACACTGGGAGCAATGCTAGCACGAATCATGCCAATGTCAAAAAGATTAAAGACAAATGGCCTGACAACATATTCAGCTTTAGGAAGATCACACATGACGAGGTGCTGAAAGCACTCAATCAAGTGAACCCTCATAAAGCTATGGGCTACGATCTTGTACCCCCAGGTGCTCTCAAAATAGCAGCCGACGAAATTGCTGCCTCACTGACATTAATATACAATCAAGCCATAGAGCAGGGCGTGTGGCCGGAGGATTGGAAACGAGGCGAATGGACCCCAGTACACAAGAAGGATGACCCTTTAAATAAGATAAACTACAAACCAGTAACTATACTGACATCCGTGGATAAAATATTTGAACAACTACTTTGTAAACAACTGAAGAATTTGTCAGAAAAGATTTTTGACACGTTTATGTCAGCCTATCGGACTACATATAGCTGTGAAACCACCTTAGTCCGACTGATAGAAGACTGGAAACTAGCTCTAGACAAGAACAAGGCAGTAGCTGTCCTATCCACGGATATGAGCAAGGCTTTTGATTCAATGTATCAATGTATTTGATTCAATTGCTACTCGCCAAGCTCCAGGCTTATGGGCTCTCCTGTCATTCCACAACTCTTCTCAAATCTTACTTTGAAGATAGAAAGAATAGAGTAAGGCTTGGTAACGTAACAAGTGGTTGGAAAACCATCAACCGTGGATGTCCTCAGGGTTCTGCTTTAGGGCCAGTCCTATGGAATATCTACCAGAACGACTTGTTCTACGAAGATATAGAATCACAACTCTCTATGTATACAGATGACCACCAACTTTACTCCTCAAATGAGGATGTGGAAAAGGTAACCAAAGTATTGGAACGGGATGGCAGGACTACCGCGGAGTGGTACAGAGGAAACCACCTCGAAGGAAATCGCAGTAAATACGAATTCATGGTACTAGCTACAAGTAAACAAGATGTGAGAGATGTAGTCATTGATGACTTCACTATTAGTCAGACAGAACAATTTAAGCTGCTGGGAGTCATTTTGGATAGAGGATTGAATTTCACGGACCACATATCGTCTATATGCACTACAACAACTAGGAAGATAGGTGTCGATCCTGACAAGACTGCGCAAGCTAATACCAATCCACGCTAAACTGCAGATTTACAAGTCCGCTGTCCTACCTCACTTTAATTACTGTAACTTAGCCTGGCATTTTTGTAGGGCTAGTGATAGAAATAAACTTGAACGCATTAATGAAAGAGGATTAAGGGCCGTCTACTGTGACTACAACTCACCTTATGATGAACTGTTGAAGCGAGCCAAGCTTACTACTTTATATAACAGAAGACTACAGAACATTGCCATACTAATGTACAAGATTAAGTATAAGTTACTACCTCGAACTGTATCAGACCTGTTTAACTCATCTCCACCTCATAAGTACAATCTTAGGAATACTGATTTTTCAATACATCATTATAATACTGTTAAATATGGGAGGCATAGTCTTAGGTACTTTGGACCCTATTGATGGTCTAAACTAAACTCGTCTATTAGATCGTCACCCTCCCTCCAATCATTTAGTAATTCAATAAGGAAATTGAATCTAACTGACTTAGTTAATACCGATTCATGTAAAAACTGTGGACTCTGCAATCACTAGCTTTAATATTGTAAATAATCTAGATACCGATACATACATTTTGAACTACAACACATTCTTACTGATTATTATATATATATTTATTTTATTTTATTCATTTATTTATCATTATCTTTTTTTAATTTTATTTATTTTTTAACATAATTATATAAATTGTATTTAGATCTTAGTTTTATATGTACAGTATTTTAGATTTAAGTCTCCCCGCCGGATTAGTAGGGTACTTGTGCCCAGCTAGAAGATTTCTTGAGACATTAATCAAGTTATTATTATTATTCAGACGAACTGCGATGTGGTCCTGGGTGCGACCTTATTTATACTCGCTTAGTACGGGACTGGTGCAAAGTGACCGGAGTATCAGTTTGCCAGTCACACAGTCAGTACACATTTGTACGGTATTCAAACATACGTCATTACTCGATGGGAGAAGCCCGATCGAGTTTTAAAATGGGCTCTGATCTTCTCTTCATCATCGTAGGCAATCTCGTTCCCAGAGTCGCCCACGCCATTTTGGGCTTGCGGTTGGACGCCACGCGAGATCATAGCTCGAAAATCCATTTTCCCCGAGTCTAATGTTTCTCGCCGCTGGCCAGGGCCAGGAGGAACGCAGACTCTGGGTACGAGATTGCGCCGTAGGCCACAAACCTGTAGGCAAGAAACCAAACTTAATGTGATTTTTTCCCCGGGCATAATGGTTTATTTAGGCCCATGAAGTTCATTTATGCCCTTCATATAAATTGTGAGTGATTTATGCCCTCTAAGTCCTTGATAATTTAGGGCTAAGGTAAAATGTGATCTTTTGAGGGCATAATGGTTTATTTAGGCCCAATGGAGGTTATTTATGCCCGGCCATCTTGTTTTAATTTTGAAGCAGCTAATTTACATTTTGACCCAGAACTATGACGTCACGTAAACCTGCGGCAAATTCAGTAAAATTTGCATAAACCATTATTCGCGCGCATGTTATATTGACGTCATTTGCGGGCATAAATATCCTATAATGCCCTCGGCCCTCTGTTTTCCTGACTTTACAAATGGTTTTCTTAGAATCTACATAGAAATTGTGAGTCATTTATGCCCTCTAACTCCTTGATAATTTAGGGCTTATGTAATATAAATAATCAACAATTTAAGTGTCTTGACTATCAGTGTCTTGGTCACTGATCAAGACACTGATCAAGACACTGAAATTATTGTATCTTCATCAGTTCTACCCCCGGTATCAAGATACATCCATCTGCATGACCCGAATCGTGAGAGCTGATTGGTTATTATTGAGCTAATGAATTATTAATGAGTTTGAGAAGCAACATTAGACCCATATGGTTGAGTGAATTCTCGTAAGAGACCAGCTCCCATAAGCGACCACAAAGCATGACATTTTGGGTGGTCGCTTACGGGAGGTGCGACTGTATTTAGAAAACACATTTTGATATACAGTCATTCTCAAAAAGGTTGTCCAGATGAAAAGACTACAATTCTATAGGTAAATTCATTGGATGACGAGGGAATTCCACGTTGAATTCACGAGAAAAGGCGATATCGCACAAGTCGCGAAGCGACGAGTGCGATATCGCCTTTTCGAGTGAATTCCACGTGGAATTCCCTCGTCATCCAATGAATTTTCCTTGAATCCCATAGCGTTCTCTTTGTTTTAGAAAAATATAGTTTTTAGATAATTTTGAGTCGCTATTTATCGCGCGTCGCAAAGAAAGCCAGTGCAGTGTTCAGTCTTTCGCTACGCTAGCCAATAGGAATCAAGCAAAATTGAATACTAAAATCAGTTTATTTGAAGGACAAAAGTTGTTTTCTTCAGTCGTTTTAACGTCTACTTTTACGGAGAATCTACAACAGAAACACAGCCATAGATCTAGATATGGATAACCAGTTCATAGTTAACGAAAACTTACAACCAGAAAGACTATTAAACAGCGATGACAAGCTGACTGAGAAGTTCTCAACTGAGTTTTCACAATCACTGAATCAGTCTTGACAAACTTGTAAGTAAGCTTATACTTTTCTGATACTTTTCTGTTTAACAAAGAAGTTAATCGGAAAGATATAAAACTACGGACTTATTCTATCCTCATAAAACTTTAATAAATCGTTCAAATTTTCTCAACTGACGTTCAGTTCTTGTTGTCTTTCTACCGCTTGCATGAGATTGAGAAGCTGAACTTCAACTTTTCACAGGACGTCGACATTGATGGATTTGACTACGTTCCTTGAATGCTAATGAATCTCAGGCAAAATATTTCAGACAAAGACATATTTATCGATAAACAGAGCCAGAGGTGATCGCTCTGATTCAGTAATTGTGAAGCTACATCCAGTACATGTACAACTACAACAACTGAACATGCAATGCAAGTCAAAGCCGGCAGCCGAGCGACAAGCAAAGCCAACTGGATAATTTGCAGTTTTGTATGATTTTGGCCATATTACAGGTACAGATTTTGCTATATTAAATTCGACTATTGTTGTTGTTTATCTATTGGCTTCTATTAGATTGTAGTTGTTGCTGGAGCCGGTTCAGTTGATTTAAGCTTACGCCGTTACGGCAGTGACTGCCATGTATGACTTGTACTTCGTGGTCTCTTTCTCAAACTTATAGGTGAAAGTTTTGTAAATAAATAAATTCTTATCTCGCTGAGAAATTTCAATAATTATCAGTGCATCGATCTGGAGTATCATTCATTCAGAAGAGTATTAATTTAAGCTTGCAAGGTATACGTATTACGATTGTTTTGTTTTCAATGTTGTTGTTTTGCGAAAAGCCAACAACATCAAAAGTGCGGGCTTCCTGTTTTTTCATTGAATTCAGCTTTTCAAATGTCTTGATTTTAATCTCATTTGCAAAACAAAAATTCATTATTTCTGTCAGTAAATGTTTTTGTTTGTTCCTTTTGTAAGCAATCTCAATGTTTATTTGTTCTCTTGGTGAGAAACAAAGACGAAAATCGAACTCGAATACAAAATTCAGCGCGGGATCCCTATATATCGTTGAATTCAGCTTTTCAAAGTGTTGAATTCCACGCTGAATTCCCTCTCATCCGGTTTGCTTCTCATCCAATCAGCGCGCGTGTTTCATATGAGCTATGGGATTCTACAATAAAGTCACGTGATTCATTATGTTTTCAATTTCTGCGCGCGGATCTGTGAGTTGATACCAGCGGCATTACATTCCTTTCTCACAATGCTGTGTACTTTTGCATCTCAAATTGAAATTCCACGCGAGGAAATTGAATACGTAATGAATCACGTGACTTTATTGTAGTATTGTACCTAGTCTTTTTATCTGGACAACCTTTTTGAGAATGACTGTATAAGATGAAGTACCGGTATATTTTTACTGATTGGAAATCCGAATTTTGAGTTAAAACATAGACGCTCTACCAGCGTGAAGTCGGGCTTCTAACTGCATGACACAGCCTATTTGAACTAAATATAGATATCACAGTGCGATTAAACCAGTGTTTGGTCGCTCGTTGCGTGACTCGGTAAAACATGCTTTCTTGTAATTTCACAAACTCAGCGAATCATAAATGACAATGACAATAGCTAGTTTATTTGGTGCCCGGCATAAATATAAAATACAAATACAAATACATACAAATACAAATATCAATAAACTAGACATCGCAGCGTGACTAAACAAATGAATGGAATTAAGAAGTTAAATATAGCCAAGAACTAAAGTTCAATAGTTGCATTGATGAACATCTGTGATGCATTTATTTGTTACTACGAACAATCATGAACAATATTTCCTGCATTCTGGGCATTCAAATGATATATTTCCTTGCAACTGAACGATTTCAAAAGCTTACCACAGCACAAAATAACAGCGGTACAAAGTATAGAAGACTTCGTTTATATTTCAATGTTGTGTCAGTTGTGTGATTAAAGCTAGTGATTTTCCCCTAGTGATCGAAAACGAATCGTTCTTGAAATCACTCGGCACTTTTCGTATATATGAGCCTTCGATTCTCAGCGGCCGGTACAGGGCGCACGAGCATTAGAATCCATGCCTTGGCGTCAAAGAACCCGACGACGACATCAACGGCCTACATCTTTAGAGTCGGGCCTTTCACAGGAAGCCCGACTAACTTCACTATACTAGTTACGACTAGTTACCGTAAACGGCAATAAGCCTCCCTTTTTGAAGAACGATACTTTATTAAGCCCCCTCCCTCTTTTATGCACCCCCCTTTCTTCCAAGGATACCGTAGTACGTAATGTGATGATATATCGTACTGTAATGACGTAATTAGTCACACAACAGACTTCACAATTGTTTACATGCAACTAGACGCTCCACGTAGCGCGCACTCGATGGGCTGAAAAAAGCTACCGTAAAATGTTGTAAACTGACGTGATAGAACCAATAATTACATATGGTTTTGGGGCATATCAGACTTGGCAGCATTCTTGGCTTTACAAATATAAGCTTACACAATTTCCTCGACAAGATCGTCAAATTCGCTCTCATTCGATCGCAGTACATTCGGCTTGTTCGTGACGTGATCGGATTTATTGAGCCGTTGGGCATGAGAGCTAGAGGAATGCAGGTTTGTGGCCTACGGCGCAATCTCGTACCCAGTGTCTGCGTTCCTCCTGGCCCTCACCAGCGGCGAGATACATTAGACTCGGGGAAAATGGATTTTCGAGCTCTGATCTCACGTGGCGTCCCACCGCAAGCCCAAAAAGCCGCGGGCAACACTGGGAACGAGATTGCCTACGACGATGAAGTTCAGAGCCCATATTAAAACTCGATCGGGCTTCTCATATCGAGTAATTACGTATGTTTGAATACCGTACAAATGCGTACTGGCTGTGTGACTGGCAAACTGATATTCCGGTCACTTTGCCCAGTCCCTTACTAAGCGATAATAAATAAGGTCGCACCCAGGACCACATCGCAGTTCGTCTGAACCCCGCGGGGAACGACCCAGATTTGACTTGATAGCGAACAAGTTCTTCAAGCGTACGTGACGGCCGCTCAAGCTTTGATAGCCTGCTGTTCCTGTTCCAACAAATCCTGCTGCAGGTCTTGCAGTCGTTGCTGCTATAACAACTCCTGCTGCAGGTCTAGCAGTCATTGCTGCTCTAACAACTCCTGCTGCAGGTCTTGCAGTCGTTGCTGCTCTAACAACTCCTGCTGCAGGTCTTGCAGTCGTTACTGCTCTAACAACTCCTGCTGTAGGTCTTGCAGTCGTTGCTGCTCTAACAACTCCTGCTGTAGGTCTTGCAGTCGTTGCTGCTCTAACAACTCCTGCTGCAGGTCTTGCAGTCGTTGCTGCTCTAACAACTCCTGCTGCAGGTCTTGCAGTCGTTGCTGCTCTAACAACTCCTGCTGCAGGTCTTGCAGTCGTTACTGCTCTAACAACTCCTGCTGCAGGTCTTGCAGTCGTTGCTGCTCTAACAACTCCTGCTGCAGGTCTTGCAGTCGTTACTGCTCTAACAACTCCTGCTGCAGGTCTTGCAGTCGTTGCTGCTCTAACAACTCCTGCTGCAGGTCTTGCAGTCGTTGCTGCTCTAACAACTCCTGCTGCAGGTCTTGCAGTCGTTGCTGCTCTAACAACTCCTGCTGCAGGTCTAGCAGTCATTGCTGCTCTAACAACTCCTGCTGCAGGTCTTGCAGTCGTTGCTGCTCTAACAACTCCTGCTGCAGGTCTTGCAGTCGTTACTGCTCTAACAACTCCTGCTGTAGGTCTTGCAGTCGTTGCTGCTCTAACAACTCCTGCTGTAGGTCTTGCAGTCGTTGCTGCTCTAACAACTCCTGCTGCAGGTCTAGCAGTCATTGCTGCTCTAACAAATCCTGCTGCAGGTCTTGCAGTCGTTGCTGCTCCAACAACTCCTGCTGCAGGTCTAGCAGTCATTGCTGCTCTAACAACTCCTGCTGCAGGTCTTGCAGTCGTTGCTGCTCTAACAACTCCTGCTGCAGGTCTTGCAGTCGTTGCTGCTCTAACAACTCCTGCTGCAGGTCTTGCAGTCGTTGCTGCTCTAACAACTCCTGCTGCAGGTCTTTCAGTCGTTGCTGCTCTAACAACTCCTGCTGCAGGTCTTGCAGTCGTTACTGCTCTAACAACTCCTGCTGTAGGTCTTGCAGTCGTTGCTGCTCTAACAACTCCTGCTGCAGGTCTTGCAGTCGTTGCTGCTCTAACAACTCCTGCTGCAGGTCTTGCAGTCGTTGCTGCTCTAACAACTCCTGCTGCAGGTATAGCAGTCATTGCTGCTCTAACAACTCCTGCTGCAGGTCTTGCAGTCGTTGCTGCTCCAACAACTCCTGCTGCAGGTCTTGCAGTCTTTGCTGCTCTAACAAATCCTGCTGCAGGTCTTGCAGTCGTTGCTGCTCTAACAACTCCTGCTGCAGGTCTTGCAGTCGTTGCTGCTCTAACAACTCCTGCTGCAGGTCTTGCAGTCGTTGATGCTCTAACAACTCCTGCTGCAGGTCTTGCAGTCGTTGCTGCTCTAACAACTCCTGCTGCTGGTCTTGCAGTCGTTGCTGCTCTAACAACTCCTGCTGCAGGTCTTGCAGTCGTTACTGCTCTAACAACTCCTGCTGCAGGTCTTGCAGTCGTTGCTGCTCTAACAACTCCTGCTGCAGGTCTTGCAGTCGTTGCTGCTCTAACAACTCCTGCTGCAGGTCTTGCAGTCGTTGCTGCTCTAACAACTCCTGCTGCAGGTCTAGCAGTCATTGCTGCTCGAACAACTCCTGCTGCAGGTCTTGCAGTCGTTGCTGCTCTAACAAATCCTGCTGCAGGTCTTGCAGTCGTTGCTGCTCTATCAACTCCTGCTGCAGCTCTTGCAGTCGTTGCTGCTCTAACAACTCCTGCTGCAGGTCTTTCAGTCGTTGCTGCTCTAACAACTCCTGCTGCAGGTCTTGCAGTCGTTACTGCTCTAACAACTCCTGCTGTAGGTCTTGCAGTCGTTGCTGCTCTAACAACTCCTGCTGCAGGTCTTGCAGTCGTTGCTGCTCTAACAACTCCTGCTGCAGGTCTTGCAGTCGTTGCTGCTCTAACAACTCCTGCTGCAGGTCTAGCAGTCATTGCTGCTCTAACAACTCCTGCTGCAGGTCTTGCAGTCGTTGCTGCTCCAACAACTCCTGCTGCAGGTCTTGCAGTCTATGCTGCTCTAACAAATCCTGCTGCAGGTCTTGCAGTCGTTGCTGCTCTATCAACTCCTGCTGCAGGTCTTGCAGTCGTTGCTGCTCTAACAACTCCTGCTGCAGGTCTTGCAGTCGTTGATGCTCTAACAACTCCTGCTGCAGGTCTTGCAGTCGTTGCTGCTCTAACAACTCCTGCTGCAGGTCTTGCAGTCGTTGCTGCTCTAACAACTCCTGCTGCAGGTCTTGCAGTCGTTGCTGCTCTAACAACTCCTGCTGCAGGTCTAGCAGTCATTGCTGCTCTAACAACTCCTGCTGCAGGTCTTGCAGTCGTTGCTGCTCTAACAAATCCTGCTGCAGGTCTTGCAGTCGTTGCTGCTCTATCAACTCCTGCTGCAGGTCTTGCAGTCGTTGCTGCTCTAACAACTCCTGCTGCAGGTCTTGCAGTCGTTGCTGCTCTAACAACTCCTACTGCAGGTCTTGCAGTCGTTACTGCTCTAACAACTCCTGCTGTAGGTCTTGCAGTCGTTGCTGCTCTAACAACTCCTGCTGCACAACTCCTGCTGCAGGTCTTGCAGTCGTTGCTGCTCTAACAACTCCTGCTGCAGGTCTTGCAGTCGTTGCTGCTCTAACAACTCCTGCTGCAGGTCTAGCAGTCATTGCTGCTCTAATAACTCCTGCTGCAGGTCTTGCAGTCGTTGCTGCTCCAACAACTCCTGCTGCAGGTCTTGCACTCTTTGCTGCTCTAACAAATCCTGCTGCAGGTCTTGCAGTCGTTGCTGCTCTATCAACTCCTGCTGCAGGTCTTGCAGTCGTTGCTGCTCTAACAACTCCTGCTGCAGGTCTTGCAGTCGTTGATGCTCTAACAACTCCTGCTGCAGGTCTTGCAGTCGTTGCTGCTCTAACAACTCCTGCTGCAGGTCTTGCAGTCGTTGCTGCTCTAACAACTCCTGCTGCAGGTCTAGCAGTCATTGCTGCTCTAATAACTCCTGCTGCAGGTCTTGCAGTCGTTGCTGCTCCAACAACTCCTGCTGCAGGTCTTGCACTCTTTGCTGCTCTAACAAATCCTGCTGCAGGTCTTGCAGTCGTTGCTGCTCTATCAACTCCTGCTGCAGGTCTTGCAGTCGTTGCTGCTCTAACAACTCCTGCTGCAGGTCTTGCAGTCGTTGATGCTCTAACAACTCCTGCTGCAGGTCTTGCAGTCGTTGCTGCTCTAACAACTCCTGCTGCAGGTCTTGCAGTCGTTGCTGCTCTAACAACTCCTGCTGCAGGTCTTGCAGTCGTTACTGCTCTAACAACTCCTGCTGCAGGTCTTGCAGTCGTTGCTGCTCTAACAACTCCTGCTGCAGGTCTTGCAGTCGTTGCTGCTCTAACAACTCCTGCTGCAGGTCTAGCAGTCATTGCTGCTCTAACAACTCCTGCTGCAGGTCTTGCAGTCGTTGCTGCTCTAACAACTCCTGCTGCATGTCTTGCAGTCGTTGCTGCTCTAACAACTCCTGCTGCAGGTCTTGCAGTCGTTGCTGCTCTAACAACTCCTGCTGCAGGTCTTGCAGTCGTTGCTGCTCTAACAACTCCTGCTGCAGGTCTTGCAATCGTTGCTGCTCTAAATGCTCCACTAGGTGCTCAGCCAGCCCCACAAAACGTCGACCTTGGGGACTCTAATTGGTAAATTGCTAGTTTTGTAGGCTATCGTTTCGCCCTTTCTCTCCTCACACGTGCATTGGTGTTGCAATACTTTTACTCTTCGTCATTGTTACACAGTTGGTATTGTGTGCTTATTCTCTTCTCACGAGTCTTGCTATTTGTTAGTTTGAGTAATTTGTCCTTGATCACCCGTTTTCTCCCCCCCCCCCCCCCCCCCCCCCCCTTCGTGGTAGCGCCTCTTTCGATTCGTTCTTCACTCATTAATTTTGGTCGCTTGATGCTGTAGTTTTCTATTGATATATATATATATGTTTTGCCCTACTTTCTGGTCCCTATTTATGTTTTCCAGTTGGCATATTTATTCTCGCTTCACCGCTTCGTCCTGTGTTCGCACGTGTCCCGGGAGCATTCCTTTGTTATTTTCGTAAGCGCCTTCTATGCACGCCCCCTTTCACTTGCGCTAACTTCGTGCTTGTTAATTTGGGTGTTCCCAAATTTTTCCGTTTTGTTATTTTATTATTATTATTTGTCCTTTTACCATTCATAGGCAGCTGAGCGGACTAAATCAGAACGCGACGACTAGGCCTAGCTACAAATATCCGGATATTTTTTGAGATATTTAGAAGCTCCTGGGATATTTAGAAAATTCCGAGATATTTAGAAAAAAATGATTAAATTTTGGATTTTCACTATGGTTTTATGAGTTCACGCATGTTTTTTCTTTGAAACTTGAGATGGAATTTACTTTGAGGCTCAATTAAGTGTCAGCAGTGGTTCTGTTCAGCGGTTTTCCTCCTGAATATTATATCCCATGAGTCTTAGTAAGTACTTCCAATCCTTCAAGATGGCAGATGCGACTGTGACGCACTCCCGTCTTGCCAATAAATGATGTTTTTGATTTTATGAAGTCGTTATTGTGATATTTATATAAAAATGATAAGAAAATATTTTTCAAGATATTTAGGGGGGAAAAGCGAGATATTTAGAAAAAATATCGAGAATTTCCGAAAACATATTTAGGCGATTTTACGTGATATTTGTAGCTAGGCCTAGCGACGACCTAGAACATGCAGATCCCAAAGAGCGCTACTGGATGTGTCTTTGTGAACCTGGAAAGAGCCTGGATGTGTCTGTGTGACCCCAATGCCGGATATGTCTGTGTGACCCCGGAGAAAGAGCCTGGATGTGTCTGTTTGAACCCAGTGCCGGATGTGTCTGTGTGACCCCCCTGTGTGACGCCGCTGGATGTGTCTGTGTGACGCCAGTGCAGGATGTGTCTGTGTGACCCCGGAGAAAGAGCCTTCCAATTTAGAACCTGCCACACCCTAGCGTGTTAATAATATTAATAATAATTAATTCAACTTCTCGTCTTTAACTTCGTTTCTTCTCTTAATATATTTATGCTGCTAGGTAACTTACAGTTTTTGTAAGCTATACCAATAGCTTTCATGGGATAACTTGAGTGCTAGCTATGACAAATCTTTGGATTTAATTGTCACGTTATTATGTTATATAAATACACAATAAATACAGTAAACTTTGATAGACAGGAGTTGATAAACTCAACATAAATAAGACCGCTCATAGTTTGTAATATATATAGAGAAGAGGGAGTACAGTACTGTTGAGTACAAAGTACAAAAGAATAAAAGATGCCTTCAACGAACGGTACCCATTTCTACCAGAGAAAGTCTACACCTTAACGTGAACAAAGTACTCGTGCACATTAACCCTAGGAAGGATCCAATCGAGTACTTTTGAAACTTGGGGGTACTCTGGAACCGACTCTACTATTTCAAAATAAACCTCGGCGTGTCGATGCAATCTGACGGCAATATAACTATTTGGGGTTCTAAAAACGCTAACATATTAACGATCAAGGGCTGCCCTTGGATAACTTAAAGGAGAACTGAAGCCTAAATGCATCTATATAGATAAAAACAAAGAGAATGTTGTGTACATTCATTTTCTGAAATCATTTTCAATTGTTTTTATTTTTATGGAGAAGAAACTTGAGTTTTAGTTATAAAAAGACATGATTACCTATCTATTTTCTATCTACTAGTCGTTTCTGATAGAAAGTGAGGTGCTGCGAGTTGTAAACTGCCATACATGTAATGCATACATGTCGCTTTGTCCCTTGTCAGCGAGGTGCATTAACTGGTAAAATAGAATAATAAAAATGCAATCTGGTCATAGACAGACAGCTAGACTTTCAGCAGTCAGTGATCACTTTTATTATGTTCACCATTGCATAAAGTTTGTACTGATATGCAGTAATTAATACAAATGTGGATGGATTCAATGAAATAGAGAATTGTGTTCGGTGTATATTATATACAATGTTAAATAACTATTTACTGGCCAGATATCAGGAAAGATGTCGAAGCCTCATAGTACACTTGTAGAATATAATGTTGTGTTGGACTGATCCAGTAAATTTATAGTTTGATTCATACAGTACATATATGTTATAGTGTTCTGGGATAAAGTCATAGAGATTTGAACAAGTAATACATTCGGCAGACTAAAAGAAGTAGGTCACTCAAAACAGCCAAAAAACCCAGGATGGATCGTTCTGACAGTTGAACAAATATAATTTGATTCAGTAGTTGCCTCAATGCCATTGACAATGGGCGATTGGTTTGGCGAAGACCAACGAGCTCGATCAAGCAGCGTCTCTGTATCTGGGATACTGTGTCTTTCAAAAGTATTCAAGTACATGCTGTCCACGATGCTTTCTCCTTCGGTCAATAGTCGTGTAGAAGCCATTGTGGAACTGGACGCGACTGAGCACACAACAGCGCTGAAAAACTCATAAAACAACATTGTCTTCCCCTTGAAATGTCACTAAATTGTTCGTGACCCTGATGAATGCTTCCAGCAATGAATAAAGTTGCATTTCACATAATAGATTTGTAGAAAACAAACACTTTCCTGGCTTGAATCAGCGAAAAATAAACGATACTCCAACTGGTATAAATCGATTGAAGTGTGCGCTGATCAAAAGTACCGTGGGCTCAAAATCATCTCCACAAACTCCGTGAAATCTTGTCGAGACTCTCGCTGCATCCACATAAGTGTCCAGATCCCACACGACCACACATGACACAGGAACTCCGTCACGATTAGTTTCGCAATTACCGCTGAATTGAGCGCGGCTCACTTCAGTAATTATTCCCCATGTCTGACGTCACCTATCCCAAGGGAAAGTGCAATCACAATGTAGAGTAATTATAAGTGCATTGTATTTTCTTCTACACGCGAGAGAATGTTGTGAGCGGATTTTACTATTCCCCATAAACGACGTCACAAACAAAATGATCTGAGCCGACGGTAAAACGGCAAAATGGCGGATAATATATCATATTGAACGTAAATTATGTTGATATCTAAGAAATATTTATATAAATTAATACTCAAGTAATGCTAATATAAGAGATATCTAACTTTTTTGAGAAAATAATTTTTGCCTTCAGTTCCCCTTTAACAAATTCGTAATCTATTTGCCCACTCAGATGGCTGCCATTAACAAAATAAAAAATTCCTCCCGGGAGATGACAGCCTTGGCCCCGGTAATCCGAGAAGGAAATCCTTTCAAGACCGTCATCTGGGAGAACCTAGTGTGGGTTATAAAAGAATCCCCTATCCCTAAGTAATTAAATAACGAAAACTAAATCCTGAGGGAACAAAAGCAAAACAAACAAATATGATTGAGGCAAACATCGCCCAATAATCAAAACCATGGTATGTAGGCAAACAAAAGACTAAAAGGGGAAAAAGATATAAATAGCCTGCGTAGCCAGGCTCTAGGGGAATGGGAAGGGGACAGGAAGGGGAATAGGAGGGGGACTGGAGAGGAGGGAGAGGGAGAGCTTCCCCTCTCTCCGCCCCCTTTTCTCCAGTCCCCCTCCACTTCCCCTTTTTCCCCACCCCTCCCCCTCCTTTCCCCTCAGATCCTGGCTACGCAGGCTAGATATAAATATCCTGAACATTCTAAGGTGCGGGACAGAAACAAAAGAGCGAGAGGCCCTGATCGCGAGAGGGCGTCCCCAGCACGTACGGGAAACCGTGAAAGCCAAAACACTTGCTAAACAATCAAACAACCATGGCGAACAATTTCATACACCATGGCCGCGAGCATGCGCAATGCTCACTCGTATTCAACTACGGGTCACTTCAAAATTACAGAGAAAACAGTGCATTTTCATTCAATTTTTGTCGTACCTCTTATATCATTACGGTTCCTCAATCTCCACAAGTCCCAAATCATTCTTTCATACTTCGTCTCGCCCATGGTTAGTGTTTCTCTCATGTGGAATATGCCTAACATTGTTCCCAAGTCCGTTGAAAAATAGGTATAATTAGCTAAGCATCCGCCATACTGTCTTTGTAACTGACCCGAGATGCCGTACAGTTATTGTAGTTCAGAACATTTTTCAGGAGTTCGAGCTTCTTTCCACAAGTCTGATTCGAAAGTTCAAGTGTCCATTTCAAATAACTCCTTATTAAAATCGCTGAAAATGTCCTCTTTGGTTGTTCCCAAATCGTTTACAACTTGGTAGTTTTTCGGTGATTATCCCATTGTTGTCCTTTTGGGTTTTTCCGTAGCGATACCTCTTGCGTTTGAAACACAATTGTGCGTTTGTGAACGATCTATTGGTAAATTGAGTATTACAACCTTGTTACAGAAAGATCAAAGTTTCTGATGAAGTATGTTTTATGGAGATCGGCGTTACTATGGCAACGCTGAGAGAGAATTCCTCTTTTTACATATTCTCGATTTCTATAGATTCTAGGGGGTTATTTTTGGGAAATGCTCTTGTGATCTTATAGTGGGCATAATTGTCTCTAGTTCTAGTGAATACAAGCAAATTCTGTGAGAGCTTTTGTGAGATATCTTCGATGAAATGTTTTGAGTATATAATTCAAGCGTAAATAAAGTAATTAAATCAATCACCTGAAATCCAAGTAAATCGGGCGTATCAAAACTCAAATTTAGACTTGAATTGTTGCAATGATATTGAACTACTTTTCTGAAAAAGTTGAGAGAAATCGCTTGCAATGATATCGGAAAATGTGAGCTCAAGTCATACACGATGAGGTGTTTACTTTGCTCTTGTTGTCCACCATTCGTTCTATTTTTACTAAAAAAGTCATAATTAACAATACCGTCGGTAAATTTTGTTTAAAATTGACTATGCTCAAATTTAGATTGTAGCTGATATGTTGTTGTAAAATCAAGCTCATTGAAACATTTTAAGGCCGCCAAATATAAGCTTCAAATCAGAACATTTTTCAACCAGTTTTAGTAGTTGTAAGTTGTTGATTCATCATATGCAGCTCTTTTGTTCTAGTTTGGCACCTTCTCTTGTGCATTCCACCTTGCGAACGCTCTTCCGAAATATGCTAATCTGCAGTATTATAATAACAATAGACAAAAATAAAAGCAATGTAATATCACACAATCGCTCTAATTTTACGATAAAAGGCCAGTGTTTTCTTAGAATAAAAACGTGTCATTTACGCGCCAGCAATGTCATCCGCTGACTGTATGAAATTGTTCGCCATGACGAGTTGAACGAATGCATTCCAAAGAACACATAAACTGCAACAAAATACCATGCATAGCAAACAAAACTCTGCGAATTGAAATATAAAACTGCTAAAACTTATTGTGTTTATGATCCAGAATGAACATTTGAACATTGTTGAACATTGTTATTATTTGTTTTTATATACACCTGTTTTCAAAAACGTTGCCCATTTACAAAATAGTGAAATAGTAAAACGGTATTAATTAGAGAAACAATAAGCCAGAGTTCAGCTTGAGTGCATTTCGTTTGTTTCTCTAATTAATTCCTTTTTTGCTATTTTACTATTTTGTATTTTGTAAATGAGCAACGTTTTTGAAAACAGGTGTATACACCTATTTCAAAAAACGTTGGCATCTGAAATCTGAATCTGTGACCTAAAAACACTCGTAGCCACACTGTTTGCCAACGCAGTTCTTTGCTTAAAGGTCGTGGCATATTCCAGTAATTACAAGCTAGATAGATCACAAACTCATACCCACAATAATAATAAAGTTGTTGTGCATTACAATCTCTCGGTCTCAGATTTCAGATTTGATCAGATTTCAGATGCCAACGTTTTTTGAAATACAGTAAAAACCCGCATAAAAGAACCCCTATTTTTCCAAGTCAGGCTGAAATGGTTCTTATATATTGGGTGTCTAGTGAGAAATCAGGCTGAATAGATTCTTAACAGGTTCTTATAATTTACAGGGCAAAAAAAAAAAAAAATTGTTCCAGATATGGTGTATTTCCTTACAATTTGTTTTAATTAGTGAACTATTGACCCTGAAAGGTCTAATATTCACACTAAACATTAACAACCCAACTGTATAGTAAATATAATATTTCTGAATATTCAGCACCGACTGTACCTGTGTGTTCTGAGCTTTAGTCATTTTTCTCATAAGAACCTGCTTCATTTGTCAGGCTGAACTGGTTCTTATATATTGGGTGCTTAATTGGCTAAATTTCAGCCTGGAGGTTCTTAATCCGCAGTTTCTTATATGCGGGTTTTTACTGTAGGTGTATATCATATACATATTTTATTAACATTGTAAAAAGCATTGAGACTTCGGTTAATGCGTTTTTAAGAAATTATTATTATTATTATTTGCAAACGCCACACTTACCACTCGAGGGTCGAAAATGCAACCACAACGAGAAACCAAAATATCAACCAAATATTTGTACCAAGCTTCATCTATTGTTCACAGTTAAACAAACATTGTCATGGTAATCATGTCCTTCATCAAATCCCAAGCTAATAAATCCAAAACACAAATTCATCAAACGCAGTCTGAAAAGCAGTTTTAAAATTCTAAGTATATGAAAATATCAGGAATTCTGATACCTGAAAACACATCGAGTGTAAATTATCTGCGGAAATCAAAAGGGGAACCACACCCCAATGCAAACTCCATGGACATTGTTACCACGTAAACTCAAAGTTCTTCAAACGCAAAAATACATAACTTTTCATTCATATTCGCCACTACGCCGCTCGAGTGCTTGAAATTCAAACCAACTCGAGGCGAAAAGCCACATCTTCGAAAGCCAACGAGGCACTACAGCCATATGTACATGCATGCTTTACATTCATACTCGCCATTACGCCGCTCGAGTGCTTGAAAATCAAACCAACTCGAGGCGAAAGGTCTGCCTACATCTGCGAAAGCCAACAAGGCACTACAGCCAGATGTACATGCATGCTTTACATTCATACTCGCCATTACGCCGCTCGAGTGCTTGAAAATCAAACCAACTCGAGGCGAAAGGTCTGCCTACATCTGCGAAAGCCAACAAGGCACTACAGCCAGATGTACATGCATGCTTTACATTCATACTCGCCATTACGCCGCTCGAGTGCTTGAAATTCAAACCAACTCGAGGCGAAAGGCCACCGAAAGAGCATACTACCTCTAAAAGCGGTGCAGGATGTTCTTTCTGCGGCTTCGGGTTCACGAGGAGCAACTTGTTCGGCAATTTCTTCCTCCACTTCAGCTTGCTTCGTCGACTCTTTCGGCCCGGAGTTGTTGTGATGCTTCGACCATAGTGGAGGACCTAAAGTCTCGAAGTGTGATTGTGTCTCATCTCTTATATACGCTCTGTGTGAGACCGCTGACAATAGCAAATAAAACTAGAATTCGAACTGTCTATCAGCATTGACATTCATAATAGTGTGGTCAAATTTCATAAGTCTCTATAAGACGTAGGCACAACTCTCTAACACAGACAGCTTTGTGTGTCCGTCTTAGAGAGAGTTCACTGTAGCATTACATAACAAAATTGCAGCAAATATATTACCGATATATATAATAGAAAAAAAGAAATTGCGGACTGTTCAGTCATAAAGAGAGACTTCCAATTGAGGAATACCGGCAAAATACGCCAAAGTATTTTATCTTGTGTCGAGCGTACAAGCAATTCGGTTTAATATTGTCATTACAAATACGTATTAATCTTGCAACGTTGCGCGCAACAAGAGTTTTTTTGGGGTGTCACACGATGCAACGTTGCGCTCAACAAGAATTTTTGGGGTGTCACACGATGCAACGTTGCGCGCAACGGTTGCAGAAGTAGAACTCGATCCTACTTCTGCAACTGTTGCGCGCAACGTTGCAAGAAAAGTTGCATCGTGTGTCCGAGCCTTTATAGTAACAAAGCCACTGATAGTGAAAACACAAAGATATCAATAAACTTTGCCGTAATGCACCTATCAATGTTAAGCCCGAGAGGGGAGGGGGCATACACGGGCAATTGACTCGAATTCTCAGCCCGTGGGAAGGGGTTTTGATTTTATTTGACATCCAGGGAGCACCCAAGGGTCGGGCGATTTGACATTACTGGTTCCCAGTCTCCAATTTGTTTTAGCAACGTGTCGATCGATGAGAGAGTTCGACCGCGTGGTGAGTGGCTTTTCAATATTTTATGCAGCTTTTTGTGATGCGAATGTACGATACTTGCTTGTCAAACGTCCAGTTAGCTAATTAGGCGGCGACGTTTGGCGTGTAAAATCTAGAGTTTTAGCCACAAATATTTTATGTCTTTAGCTGCCTTCATTTAACTTTTATGAAGTCAGTTCAGCTAACAAGGTCCCAAATCAGCTAAAATATTGATAGAGAAATGCTTTCTAATTTTATTGCGAAAACTCCAGACATGAAGCCACAAAATGTTCCCATTTTGCAAACAAAACTCCCCAAAACTCCTAGACAGGGCTTGTAAAACTTCGACATATCACACGCCAAACGCAGATACCGTATGTCTACGTTTCGATCAGATAACTATTCGTTTGAAACTTGTAAAAACAGCACGGTAGACAAAAAAAGTCACGCTGAACAGTTGCTTGCAAATGGTAGTACATTGTCGAGCTTTTGTTCACTTTTTAATCACATCTTTGTTTGATTCGTCTTCTACGATCGTCATTTTTTTTATCGCAGTGACTTTATAAACTGTTTAAATCGAAGTGTCAGACAAAGTCAACGGAGAAAGATGGCGGAACTCGAGTGGATTTGGTGGGGGATTTGACAAAGATTGATCACTATGTGGTGCTCCACTCTGGGGGCTATTGACCCAAAAAATAAAAAAATGTCAAATGCCCGGGGGTATGGCCGCCCTCCCCCCCTCGGACTTAACATTGATAGGTGCATAACGGCGTAGAACAAACAACACAACTCTGCCATAAATATGATTATTTCTCTACTTTGAACACAAAATCCTCCACAATTGGGATTCTGAGAGAATGTTGGCTGTTCCGTGGAAATGCTTTTGCACAAAAAAGTACTTCCTTCCTTCTAGCTCTTTCCTTGCTTTTCCTTCCTTCTCTCTACTATGCGTTCGTTATGACGGAGTGTAATCTATTTGTGAAAATACATTTTAAAAACAAGAATGATGAGTCTATTGATTCTCTCCAGTATGTGTTCGTAGATGCCTAGTGAGACACCTTTTGTCTGCAAATTTCCTATCGCAGTGAAGGCATTTATATGGCTTCTCTCCAGTATGTGTTCGTAGATGATCAGTGAGATAACGTTTTATCCTAAATGCCTTATTACAACATCGACATTTATATGGCTTCTCTCCAGTATGCATTCGTAGGTGTTGAATAAGCGGACCATTTTGGGTAAATGTTTTGTCACAGCGACGACATTCATATGGTTTCTCTCCAGTATGTGTTCGTAAATGCACAATGAGATAACTTGTGCGTGTAAATCCCTTATCACAATATCGACATTTATATGGCTTCTCTCCAGTGTGTGTTCGTAGATGTACAGTGAGACTGTACTGTAGTGTAAATTTCTTATCACAACAACGGCATTTATACGGCTGCTCTCCACTATGATTTCGTAGATGTCGAGTGAGACTGGACTTTAGTGTGAATGCCTTCTCACAACTACTGCATTTATATGGCTTCTCTCCATTATGCGTTTGTAGATGCTTCGTAAGATTCGGTTTTTCGGCAAATTTCTTATCGCAATAACAACATTTATATGGCTTCTCTCCAGTATGTGTTCGTAGATGTCTATTGAAATCACTGTTGTATTTAAATGTCTTATGGCATGTTGGACAATTAAATACACTGCTTTCATGTGCATTATCTTGTAGAGGGCTTAATATAGCCGTAGCACTTATTGTCGGGTTGTCTCGCAGTGTTGATTCACAATAAGAACCACGGGTTTCTCCTTCAGCTGTGTTATCATCACTGTGAGTAGCACCGTCGATGACATCAGTGTCTTCCAAGTGTTCAGCAGGATTTTCTTCTACTTCACTTATTGTCAGGTTGTCTCGCAGTGTTGATTCACAATAAGAACCACGGGTTTGTCCTTCAGCTGTGTTATCATCACTGTGAGTAGCACCGTCGATGACATCAGTGTCTTCCAAGTGTTCAGCAGGATTTTCTTCTACTTCACTTATTGTCAGGTTGTCTCGCAGTGTTGATTCACAATAAGAACCACGGACTTCTCCTTCAGCTGTGTTATCATCACTGTGAGTAGCACCGTCGATGACATCAGTGTCTTCAGTAGGAGTTTCTTCTACTTCACTTTTTATACT
Source organism: Actinostola sp. cb2023 (assembly GCA_033675265.1). Taxonomy (NCBI): domain Eukaryota; kingdom Metazoa; phylum Cnidaria; class Anthozoa; order Actiniaria; family Actinostolidae; genus Actinostola; species Actinostola sp. cb2023. Next base: position 107,482 of record JAUJYZ010000484.1, on the reverse strand, counting down.
CTTTTTCCCTGTTGTATCATGGTTGTTTTCAGGTAGGATTTTATCAGAGAGTGTATCTAATACCTCTGACATTGAGAAAAGGTCTCCCACTCCAACGCCACTGCTTCCTTCCACTGAATTCCTATCTTGTACATACACAGCTGGGTCATGGTCATTATCAAAGAACTCGTTTGGCTGAGGTTGGGTATCCATGTTGTTGAGCATACCTGTATTGATGTACATGGAAGTACACCCATTACTACAGCCAAAATCATCTGTCTGTGTGGTTACACTACACACCTCCTTGTATATTATTGGTCGTCCAATCATGATATTATCAGCTGTTGATGCCTGAAAGTACACAAAATATTATGTAAGATATGAACAATATGAGCAGCCATACGACAGCCATACTACAATGTGTATGGGAATTGCATTTACAATGTCGAATCGTAGGCTTGTAACTTATCATGTGCACAGATGTATAAAATCACAATAATTTTCAAGATACCGGCAAGTTTGGCCAAGAAAATCAAAGTAAGGGTTAGACAATGAACGTAAGTTTTCTATGGAACGCACATTTAGAGTCCCGAGCATTAGATAGAAGGCGACAAGGCTGCAGCCCGACTGAGTGGCCTTCTTCATGTATCTGATGCGGGGGACTGTATATTCCATAAGTCACAAGTGTTCATTATCTAATCGTCTTAGAATATGTTCACACAGATGAAGGAATGTATACCAAAATTCCAATAGTGAAAGTTAACTAAAACAATATATAGTGAATATCGTTTGTTAATATAGTTACACATCCTCACTGCATACTCATTACCTCATCAGGTAAGGTTGAGTTATGGGAAGAATCCGCTCCTGCCCTCACCACCACCATGGGCACTCAAACTAGAAACTAGCAAAACTGCCAGCCAGACGACAAACAAACACCAAATAACCCATATCGTTCTTTACTCCTCTCCATTACTCAGATTCCTCATAACCTTCCTGATGCTCACGCTTCGTACACGTGTGCAGCGCAAGAACCTAAGCTAACATGCTACTAGGGAAACACGACCCGATGAACTAGAAAATACAGTGGACATAGCACCAGAACAGGCTCTCTTAGCGACATTCTGGTGTAATGTCTAACCATACCACTGCTCCGGTTACCTAGTTATTAATGGCAGACCCCACAAAGGGTCTGTTGCTTACAGCCCTACCGCGGTCAGTAGCCCTGTAAAATACCCTTGAGCTAACTCAATATTCAACAATTGACAAACGGACAAATAATGCTAAAAACAGGGAACTGAACGGGCCCAACGCTCATTGTATAGCCTGCGTTTCATCCGAACAAACCCTCGTTTAGTCCGTCTGCGTAACAGCGACCAATAACGTGTTCTGAGACTCTCAACGGTCTTTCTGGATTTATAAAGTAGATGCTGATTGGCTCGTGATGATGCTCGTTCTAACGCGAATTCTCATTGGCTCCTTAGCTCGATCCAGTCTTTTGTACCGGATGTTTTGAACCGGTCGACCGACCGTTGTGATTTGAATTGATCGATGGATTGTACGTATTTTATACATGTATATGCCACAAAGAGATTGTCAACATTAATATAGTAGTTAAAATAGGTTTTTTATTAGTTTCAGGAAAAGGAAAATTTAACATTCGTTGGTTTCAGAAGGCTGTTTTGTGTGTAGATAAGAAAGTGTCTTGCTTCACTCAACCCCCGGGACTCTCACACCTCGACACCAAAGACTAGTAAAATAAACTTACAACAGACCCCACATCAGACCGTATTTTATTCTTTGTAGTCAAAGGAAAGGCAACATGCAACGTCCGTCTAGAACTTCAAACTCTTTCTCTGCTTCCTTCGTCATTTAAACACTTCAGACGGCCGTTTATATGTGTGTAGCTTGAGAATATGTTTCTGATGTAGTTGAAGAAACGCAGACGTCTCTCATAACAGAGTAGAGGTCACAGCAAGCAGTCACGAGGCCTTCCATATTGAGGATGTCCTATCGGCAATTAACATTGGAATATAAGAGTTTTCCCACAGCCCATTGGCAAGCTTACGAATACATTTCCACTTTCGAAGAAAGCTTTTATAGATCTTCAAATAACACGTGAACAGTGAAATTCGAGCAGGTCGAGCTAAAGAGCCAATGAGAATTCGCGTTAGAACGAGCATCATCACGAGCCAATCAGCATCTACTTTATAAATCCAGAAAGACCGTTGGGGGTCTCAGAACACGTTATTGGTCGCTGTTACGCAGACGGACTAAACGAGGGTTTGTTCGGATGAAACGCAGGCTATCATTGAATGGTGCCAAGACAAAAATAACTATTCGCATCCCCCCGCCAATTTTCGCTAAGGTGAGTTCAGAAGGAAACCCTCCCGGTCTATGAGTCTGAACACCTGGTTGGCCAATTAAACTCCGACCCAAATCCGACGTACAATCCCGTGAAGAAATTAATGAAAAAGAAAACAGCGTCTCGTACTAAACTAAAATATATTAGTTATCCACTGAAATATGGGCTCTGTTTTCTAATGAACACCGCCCAGTTAGAAACAAGTTAGACATTTCGACAGCTGCTGTTCCAACGCCGACCTCTGCCGCAGACAGGGCTTGCCTTTAGACACAGAAGCAAAACTCATGGAAGCACTTGGCAATCCTCTCGTGATCAATACGTTTATTGGACAGACATCCAGACTGTGGAGGGCATGTTCCTGAACCACAAGCTTGTCAGGGATTTACATCAAAGGCATTGGGATACAAAGGGATAGGATGCAGGACAGCGTCGGACAGCTTTCCAAGGTCTAGTCGTAACCTACGGATGCAGGATAGTCTTTTCTGACACATCGGTACGCCCAGAGATCCCATTGCAACAACGCGAGGTGCGTTACCGACAAGGGTAAAGCAGTACTGAACCTGAACCCTTTCTGCCTAGCAGTAGCCGATCAACAACCATGGCTTGAAGGGCGGCCCAGCAGAACGGTCTTGGTCTAATGTCCGGCACCGCACCAGTGAACGCACCATGGAAACTTTAGTTGAAAATGTAGCGAAGAAGAGGGCCCAGTAGAACAAAAGGCGGAAACATATTGAATTGAATTGATGTTTATTTGCACTCTTGATTTACATATAACCGTCATGCCCGGCAGGCATCGGATTGGCGAAGAGGTTGGTCCCAGCAGACTCGGGAGTCGCACAGGGTGTGTAATGAGGCAGGGGATGTCCGCCTCTATCCTTCTGGCAATGCTATCCAGCGACATGAAGTCAAACGAATGGAGGCCGAGAAACCGTTCCAGGTGCATCCACACTTCATGGGTAAGCATCAATCAATCAATCAATCCTTTTATTTTTGGTGGGTAAAACAAATTCAGCTACATTGAAATAGGCTGGTTTCCAATTTGGCCCACTTACATATATATATATATAATAAAACTAAGATACATTACAATTTCATTACATTACAACGATTTGATTTACAAATACTATACTACATTCTACACATAAAACGATTCCAATTTCATCACAATAAATATTTGATAAAATATTGAAAATGAAAATAAATATACAGTCATTCGCTTAAAGGTTGTCCAGATGAAAAGACTACAATACTACAATAAAGTCACGTGATTCATTGTTTTCAATTTCTGCGCGCGGAACTGCGAGTTGATACCAGCGCCATTACATTCAGTTCTCACAATGCCGTGTACTATTGCATCTCAAATTGAAATTCCACGCGAGGAAATTGAATAATAATTTAATACATAATGAATCACGTGACTTTATTGTAGTATTGTATGTAGTCTTTTCATCTGGACAACCTTTTTGAGAATGACTGTATAGGCGTGATAGGTGTGAGTTCCATATGCACATGTCGCGCACACACACTATGGAATAAATACTGACATGGAGAAATAATAAGTAGCTTACTTATTTACTCAAGCATGCAGTCTACATCCGAATACCTCCGCGAGGGGTCGTCACCCGGGTTTTGCGTACCCAATGGTACGCAGAAGGTCTGTATGCTGAAATTTCGGTCATGACTACAACATCATACCTCTTTAGTAATCTCATTGACAGCGGAATTCCTACAGCAGTCACTATCCAATGCGTACTTGAAGACTCGACAATTAGTAGCTATCCGATCCATAAACGTAGTAAGAGAATCTGACAAAGCCCTTGCTTCCAACTGGGTTATGTCCTCAGTCACAGATGATTCCGAAGTAATCCCTGGAGATAAAGCTCTGGCCATCTTGAAATACTACCGCTCCCAAAGCGCGCGTAGAGGCGCCAGAAAAAAAGGAAACCGCACATGATGCTAAAATAACCTACGTATAGAATTCACAATATAAAATATAAAACCTAAGGTAACCTAGGTAACAGTTAGGTAACAGTTAGGTGACAGTTAGGTGACAGTTAGATAACAGTTAGGTAACCTAGGTAACAGTTAGGTAACAGTTAGGTAACCTAGGTAACAGTTAGGTAACAGTTAGGTAACCTAGGTAACAGTTAGGTAACAGTTAGGTAACAGTTAGGTAACAGTTAGGTAACAGTTAGGTAACAGTTAGGTAACAGTTAGGTAACAGTTAGGTAACAGTTAGGTAACAGTTAGGTAACAGTTAGGTAACAGTTAGGTAACAGTAACAGGTAAACAGTTAGGTAACAGTTAGGTAACAGTTAGGTAACAGTTAGGTAACAGTTAGGTAACAGTTAGATAACAGTTAGGTAACCTAGGTAACAGTTAGGTAACAGTTAGGTAACCTAGGTAACAGTTAGGTAACCTAGGTAACAGTTAGGTAACAGTTAGGTAACAGTTAGGTAACAGTTAGGTAACAGTTATAGGTAACAGTTAGGTAACAGTTATAGGTAACAGTTAGGTAACAGTTATAGGTAACAGTTAGGTAACAGTTATAGGTAACAGTTAGGTAACAGTTATAGGTAACAGTTAGGTAACAGTTAGGTAGGTAACAGTTAGGTAACAGTTAGGTTAGGTAACAGTTAGGTAACAGTTAGGTAACAGTTAGGTAACAGTTAGGTAACAGTTAGGTAACAGTTAGGTAACAGTTAGGTAACAGTTAGGTAACAGTTAGGTAACAGTTAGGTAACAGTTAGGTAACAGTTAGGTAACAGTTATTTAGGTAACAGTTAGGTAACAGTTAGGTAACAGTTAGGTAACAGTTAGGTAACAGTTAGGTAACAGTTAGGTAGTTAACAGTTAGGTAACAGTTAGGTAACAGTTAGGTAACAGTTAGGTAACAGTTAGGTAACAGTTAGGTAACAGTTAGGTAACAGTTAGGTAACAGTTAGGTAACAGTTAGGTAACAGTTAGGTAACAGTTAGGTAACAGTTAGGTAACAGTTAGGTAACAGTTAGGTAACAGTTAGGTAACAGTTAGGTAACCTAGGTAACAGTTAGGTAACAGTTAGGTGACAGTTAGGTAACAGTTAGGTAACAGTTAGGTGATTAATTATTGTCGAAGAGAGCTTTGAAGCACAGTGAACATGTGGTATTCAAGTAATTAGTATGCTCCAAGTACTTAGAGAACACTAGTAAGGCTTTAATTTTGTTCTCCTTTGTTTACAATACTTATTATTCTCTGCATATAAGTGCAAAGTCCTCCCCAATTGACATATTGCTTTCTATAGGATTAAGAGCAGTCAAATCCTGGACTCTAATTGTCTGAGTTAGGTAACAGTTACGTAAGTTACATTAGGTGATTAATTCTTGCCGAAGAGAGCTTTGAAGCACAGTGAAAATACAGGATTCAAGTAATTAGTATGCTCCAAGTACTTAGAGAACACTAATAAGGCTTTTGATCACCTTTGTTTACCAGCCTTATAAGCATTCTCTAAGTACTTAGAGCATACTAATAATTATGTTATGTAATGATTCTGTCTTCGGATTGTGGGCTACCTGTGGTGTACGACACCACAGGTAACCCACCAAAAAGGACGACATTCAAAGTCGATTTTCTCACTCAATTTGTCAAAATTTGAAACTATTCATTCACTAGAGTATATTACATCAATAGACCTACATGTATCTATGGTCTGAGTTCCATTGCAAACATAAATCTAGAAGTAGGAAAAAACACTCATTGAAATGTGGGCTCCCTGTTGTGTGCTCAAACTGAAGTTTAAAACGCAAAACAATTTGGCTACAAATCAACCTAAATGCAGCAGATTAAAGTCTCCTATACATATTTCCTACTTCTAAGTTTATATATGATTTTGTGATTAAACTTTGTAAGTGGCATAACTGAGCGACTATTTATCAAGTAATGTATCTGCGAGTTTATTGAACAGCTTCAAAAACGATCTTCCAATCTAATACATTTTCGGATGATTTCAATTATTAAAAAATAACAGCAAGGAAAACACAAACATACATTGTGTATCATGTTGCTTCTAATATTTGAACAACGTTCTAAAAGTGTGACCAGGCAGCAATTTTTTGACGACATCTGTGTCGTCCCGTACAGGGAACTGTGCCATATTGTACTGTAGTGTATTGGGTTCCCTGTGCCATGCCGCAAGTCATGATGGGTTGTATACCAAGATGGCGACCATACATGTACAGTAGTAAAAATACTGTTGAGTCATACATGTAGTTGAATCTGGTATTTACTTAGTTTAATATAGACCATCGGGTATATAACACTGGGGACGAGGATAACCCCAAGTAGTTTAAGAGTAATCTGAAAGCGGTATTTTGTACAAAATGCCAACAAAAACGGGAAAAAATGCATCGGAAAATTCGACTGCTACAGTGTTGCATCCGGACATTCGCTGGACAAGGTAGTAAAAATCATTTGAAGAGCTGATATCAAAGTTACACTCCAATGACTCTGAACAATGGTTTCAATTTTTTTTTGTACTGACCTGATAGCCTCGACTTGAAACTGTTGTTCAGAGTCATTGGAGTGTAACCCTGGCGGTTGATCTACTGGGACCCCTCCCATCAGCATACATGGAGCAAGAAGGAATTTGACCCCATAAAACCACAGCCAAGTGGCATCAAGCCACTGGTGAAGTGGAACGCCAGAACTGCTGCTCCATTCTGAAGAGTTTCCATTCAGAGAAGAAGGACTAGAGGAATAAGAGCTCAACACATACTTGACGGCATACAGCATAGTATTGTATTAGTATTAGTAGCTTTAATTTTTGTATTGTAATATTTAGATATTATTTCAAATAAAAATTAATAAAAAAATATAAAAAATACTTGACGGCATACAGAGATCTACCACACCCAACCACAGGAGTCAGCCCAGCCAAGAGACTAAACCGGTACCATTTAGGGTGTTTGTCAGTAAATATGATACCCGAGATAAGATATTGACAGCCGGAATGACAGTTGTAGCTTTTGTCACTTTAGAGTTGGTACCTTTTAGGGGTAACAATTATTTGTTGCCATGCCCACCTGGACAAGACTCAGGTAATTTCCGACGAGCATCCCATTATGAATTTGGCGTATTGATCCATCCTCGGAAATCCATGCATGGGTACATACATGTACATGTATATTCTGTTCTTCGTTACTCTCTCTCAGAGAAATACATGTACAATGTACCCCTGGGAACAAAGTCTGTTGGAACCAATCTCGTCCCCAGAGCCCACATTCCTCTTGGTCAGCACTGAGAAATGAAAGGCTCTGTTTGCTACAACCGATTTTTGTAGCATTCTGATTGGTTCGGCAAAAACAACAGAAAGACTGGAAGTAAACTGACTAGCTAGAAAATGGAGGAGTTTACGGAGCTCCCGAGAGCTACACTCTGTCCTGAACAAAAATGTTCTAAGATTTCGCTAAACAAATGACACACAGGACTCAAGTAGATATTAATCTTTATTGTGAAAGCAGTTTTAGAAATTCAAGAATCAAAAGGAGAGGATTCTAGAAGTGAATTCATGGTCACGACTCTATTTTCCAACAGTCGATCAAATAAGACACAGGAAGCCCAATACACAAACAGAGGGAAGACACAATATTATTGTTTATATAGTGAAATTTCGGATCAACACATTCAATGGTGATATCACAAGGATAATGGAGTCCTGGCATGGTGTTGTAGATGTACACAGCGATCAGTTCGGTCGGAAGTATGGTCAAAACATCTCTTAGTACTTAGTTAGAGCAACAGCTTTCAGAACTTTGTACTCAGCCTTTAATTTCAAACTGATGTAAGCTAACTTTTGCAATCATTTTCAAACTGTAATCTAATGCATTGTGATAGCTATCATCAATACCCACAATTTTGTTAGAATATGCGCAGTTTAAACTTCCGGTCCGAGATTTTCAGACTAAAATCAGCTGCAGCCAGAGCCTCTCGTTATTCTCTGTGCTGACCAAGAGGAACGTGGGCTCTGGGGACGAGATTGGGTTGGAACTTGTTTTACGAAAGTTGAAATTACTCTGACTCCTTTCTGTGTCAAGTACATGTATATTCTGGTTTGTTACAGGACAGCCGCCATATTGAGTTTTGACTTCCAGAACATACATACATAGAACAAGTTCCAACATACTTCGTTCCCAGTGGTATTTCTTTGGGAGTAACGAGCAACAGCTAGAATATACCCATGGGTCCCCAAGGATAACATTGATCCGAAACAATTTGAAATAATTTTATTGATACACAATTAAAATTAAAGCTGAAAAGCTTGTGGGGTCGTGTACAAAACAATGAAAATAAAAATATGTATATATCAGGGCTTATGGTAGGATGCAGGAAAAAAAAACAAAATTATGCGGGATTTTTTGGCGAATTATGCGGGAAAAATCGCGAATTATGCGGGATGACGTCATACATTTTAAAGCAGAAATAAAATTGTTTTATCGTGTTTCACTTCAAACAAGCCTATATTGCTTCAAATTAGAGGCAATTTCTCTTGCATGCTTCGTTCCTCTTTTGAAACTGAATTGAAACTTGAAATGAACGATTTCTTCAATTTGATCGTAAAGATTATAAGGGCTGTTTCCGACCAATCAGAGAGAGCCGTTCTCACGGTAATTTGCATATCCTCAGAAACGCGATAAGGGCCGAAATAAAAAGCTGGTTGTTGAATATTAAAGAGAGATGGTTGATTATCTCAAATCTATGTACTAGAAATTCTACATTAAACTTCAACTGAACCTATAAAATATTCCGTACAAGATTGCACGTGGGTAATGATTTATTCGGTCGAGCTGAAACATTTTATATCGCTTCGTGACATTTCATTTCCATCTAATTTCCTCTGTTGATTCTTTTACAACATAATTATCCATGTTTTTAAACCATAATTGAACTCGCAAAATGCTATGGAGGAACTCGATCTGAAAAAAATTCAGCTTGTTTTTCCGGGAAAACGTAAACACGAAATTTCGACAACAGGCCCCCACGGTTTTTAACATAGAACGCCTTGTCATTCCAGTGTGAATCGTACATTTCGACGATTTGGGAATCTAGGAATCGAAGGAAATCTACTGATAACTTCGGTTTTGTGAAGAATCTTTGAGAAATAGCGAAAATAGATATCTGTTTTATGATTTTCTACAAATTTCTCCAAATTATGCGGGATTATGCGGGAATTGCCGGTTCATCGGAAAAGATTTGCCTACAAATTGGAACATTTGGTCTTTTCGGTCCTAGCCCCTGCGAATCCCTTCGAATTCTTATTCTTCTTTTTTTTCTGTCAGTTTCTGATTGTTTTTCACTTCGGTATATTAATATTATATATATAATATGCAATATGTACTTCAGTTTAATTTATATTTTCGCTTGACCCCCCCCCCTCCCCCCCCCCCCCCCCCCCCCCCACGAAATCCCCAAATCAGTCATAGATTATTGCTTTTATAATTACATGCCGTGATTAATACATCGACATATATAACACTTACTTGTTACATTAATTGTGCATGGAAAAAGGGTTCACCACTGCTTTGCATTGAGTATTTTCACCGCTATCAGTTCCCTCAGATTCATCAGTTTTGTTTGTGCAACGGCGAAGGCACAAGCTGTGATCTTTAACTATGCTGTGATCAATAGTCATACTAACAACACCAGAGAAGCCTGACACATCATATTTTTGAATGTCCAGGAGTTTACATCGAGTCAAAATAATACAATGATCAATAGATATAAATACTAGGAAGAGCTTCGAGGCTGTTGTGTATATACTCTGTATGGGACTAACATGTATTTGGTATCAAAATGTCCATAAAAGAGCGGGCTATGCTAATCCGTAGTTAATTTCGTGACTAGGCCTGTGTAGTTTCAATAAAAGCTATTTTTGTGGGCTGACAGGCCAGTTTGAGGTCATGTCACGCCAATTCTCTTGTAAGGTAGACCCATTCAACTAAAAAAATACGGTACTTTTTTGCATCGAATTTCAATTATAACCGAATAATATGGTCCAGGAAAGATCAATAAAACTAAATCCGTCGTTAACTTTTTAGTTATATGCATTTATACGAGGAAAATTGCAAAAAACCTTGAATTTGAGCCCATGTTTGTAATTGTACTAGAATGTGGGGGCGTGCCAGAGAAATTCTAGCTGACTACTTGTGACAAATCTTTCCCGATGATGCGAATTATGCGCGCGGAGCAAGCCAAATTATGCGGTTCCGCATCCGCGCGTCAAACCATAAGCCCTGATATATCAAATTCTAAATGCTAAAAAAAAGAAGGTATTTTATTAATATAGATCAGGCCTTCCATAGAAAGCCTGATATAAAATTATTTATTAATTTGATAGTACATGTAATATACAATATGTACTACATGTACTTACATTGGTGTATTGAGTAGGCCACTTGTGTTCTCCTGTTAACTTGTTGTAGATAAACATAGTCTGTCCTGACTGACATTGGTATTCTGTCCATTCAGTATCCATTGCTATTAATAAACCTTTCTTGCTACATGTATAATTTAGAGAATACTGTTACATATATTGGATATTGAAAATATTCTAATCAGACTTCAAAGCATGACATTCAATAGTATTCATAAATGTAGTATTTAGTACTCGATGGATGTACATGTTTGTATACCAAGGACATTTTGCTTTCGGTGAGCAAACAATGACTTTTAGTGATTTAAACAAAGTTGCTTTAAACCTTATTAACTGTACATCAATGCTTAATGTGTAATAAACAAATTATGGTATACATGTATCAATCAAAATCATGATAAATATTAACTAGTCTAAAGATATCATATGGTTTTTATTCACGAGTTCGAGGACTCGCTCGTTCGTATGTAGTTAATCTCTATATATTCAAGCACAATCAACCAAACCTTACCTGGATTATTACTGCAGTATTACAAACGTAAGAAACCGTAACAACTGCTGACAATGATATTAAACCTAAGATATATTGAGCACGTTTATAATTCACAAGCGTCTTCTCGTCGTTTTGACAGTCAGAAAATAGCAGGCGTCACTGGATCATCGGTAAAGCCTGGAACGAGCCTCGTTTTGAACTGAAAAGCAACACAGGAAGCCCAAGCTATATTTACATTTATGACAACAGACGTTCTAGTAGCAGATGTCGCTGAAAGAAGTCCCATGGGAAGGATTTCAAGCGACCAGTGCAGAAGTGGTGAGGGGTCCTACATGTAGGCGAAGGAAGACGTAAATAGTGCACTTTGTGGTCTTTCATGAAAACGAGGCTGAAGCTTCACATCCTGTTTGTATCGAAATAATACAATTGAACCTCTCGTTGCGACCACCTATCCGGTGCGACCAGTTTTCCGAAATACCAAAAGTTTCCAAGTCAAATCACTATAGTTGGAACTGAGTCTCGTAAGCGACCACCTCTCGTAAGCGACCGCGACCACTTTTAGAGTTGAAAGTTTGAAACTGTCCTTTGCTTTAACTTCCCGTATGCGACCAAATGACAGAGATAATCAAACGGAAATGGAATTATTTGTCGCTGTAACATCACATTCTGAGTACAGACGGAAATATACCGGAAATTTAGGATAGGGGTATGCCCCCGGGATATCGAAACCCTGACCCTATTTAAAGTTCGAGAAGAATTGGAAAATTCATACCCTTTCCAAGGATTTGTCACTGAAATATAGACCCAATTTAAGCAAAAAGGTAATACTATTCAGATTTGGAAATCGCTAATATCAGAAGTACATACGCTGGCTGTTACGCTTAAGCGGATTTTTTAGTCAAAATAAAAAAAGTGTACCCAAATTAAAGATCGAATACAGTTGAACCTCCGGTTGCGACCACGCTGGTAAGCGACCATCTCTCCTAAGCGACCAGTTTTCCAAAATACCGCCAAAAGTTCAATTACAAGTCAAATGACTATAGTTGTCAGAACCTCTCGTAAGCGACCACAAAGCTTGATATTTTGGGTGGTCGCTTAAGGGAGGTTCGACTGTAGTTTATTTGGTGTCCGGCATAAATATATCCATACAGATACAAATACAGTGGAACCTCCCTTAACCTCCCATATATACTCTCATATATATGCTATATAGGTATGTGCCCCCGAATTTCAACCTCCAGATCCTTAAATTGGGTACCATATTTTGCTTTTTCACCATGAAATAAAATATTCGATCTTTAATTTGGGTACACTTTTTTTATTTTGACCGAAAAACTGATCCGCTTAGCGTAACAGCCAACGTATGTACTTCTGATATTAGCGATTTCCAAATGAATAGTATTAAAGGGGGACTAGTACGTAAATCGTTCAAAGTTTGATTTAGCTGAAACTTCACTGAAATAATCTCAAAGACCCATACAATCACTGGTTAATATTTTACTCAAAAATTCCAATGGGAAGTAATACATTTTTATGAATCTTTAGAGGTGTCAGTGACGTCACTTACTCAACCCAAACAATCATCACGGCTTCGCTCCGTACATTTCTTCATGTTTAATGTCTTGAATTATTTTATTTCTATGAAGCTACACGTTTGTGTGAAGGAGTTTTCTTACCTTATATGTGCTTAGGATTGATTGTTTGACTAGTTTTCTTCAGTGCAGAGCTGTTATCTGAACAAACCGTTCAGATATTTTGATCACAAAATACAAAGAAATGTATGGAGCTGTATTTCCCTTAGCTATTTCGTTCACAAATATTTTCTATTCTTTCTCTGCCTTGAAAAAATGAACTGGGACATTTTATACCAGGGAAAAAATTAACTACATTAACATATTCATTGTATCGTATTGTAAGGTATATCTAGGTATGTGTGGCCCGTTTGGTAGTTTGGGTAGGGTTTCCAGGCCTTTTTTTTCCGCTTTCACCCAGTTTGATCCCTAAAAAAGTAAACCGGTGAAAAAAATTAAACCACAACATATATATACAGTATAACCAACATTATTGAAGAGCATGTAAAATGGTACCCTGGGTACCAGAGACCCTTATTTTTTATCTCTCAAGCCGTAGGTGTTCTTGTAGAGCTTAGGAGAGAGATACACAATGATCTCTGGTACCCAGGGTAGTCAAAAGGCATTTATGATAATGAACATCAACATCTATGACCTTAATTCACAAAGTTGGCCCATAACGTGAATGTTAATGCTGTGAATGTTATGAAAGAAATGTCAAGTAATATATCCACCACGTATAACTTCAACAGTTAATAATTCTTCGAGAAATTCAAAGTTAAAGTTTGCTAAATTTTATGGTAATATTAGCATCAGATTTCAAAACCACGTTCCATTCCCGGGGGGAGGGGGGTTCCATTGTGTTTGTCTCATGAATTATAATTAGTCGGGCTTCCTGTGGAAGGAGCCCGACTCTAGAAATGCAGAGCGTTCTTCTTCGTCGACCCCAAAAAGCATATTGGGTTCTACAGCGCATGCACCTAGACATGAAGTCTGGCCAAGAAAGATTACAAAGCACAAACCAATCAGGGAAAGCACCGGAGGTCAAGGGGCCAAAATATAAGTCTTTTCTCGTCTAAATCTAAATTTAGATTGAAACAGGACGCTCTAGTAGCGTGAAGTCGGGCTATTAACGTTTTTACTGATATACTGTAAAGTTCGCAGTACTGAAATTGCAAGGAAAGCATGTTCTATCGAGCTCGAGTCATGCAACGACGAGCAACCAATTAAGGAATGGTCAATGCTTAGCGTGCGTATATCCAGTTATGGATGCACGCGGGAGGTTGCTAAGCACGAAAGAAGCGTAAGAGTCGCACGAGGCGTAGCCATGGCTTTTGTGCGTCAAAAACTTGTTTATTTTATTTGATCAATTTACAAATTCTCCTAACCCTGCGCGCGCACGCCAAAAATAGAACAAATTGGAGCCGTTGGTCACTTTGCAAACAAACGACTTTGAGAAGCGAGCAGCTAAAAATGCTGCAAATACAATTACAATCTGTTTTTCGCCTAAAATTTCGAAGTAGAAATGTTCTACAATGTATTTCATGTTTAACTGGCATGCAAAGAGACTGATTGAAGTTCGTAAACAAGGATTATAAAGGGATTTGTCAGTCATTGATCTGCAAGACCCGGGCGAAGATTGAATCAAAATATGGTTTCGACAACTAGATTATTCTGCTGGACTGCTGTTGTTAACTGCAAGGATTGTGGCTGCACTGGGATAGCTCTGCACTGGATGCTCTCTGGAGGCTTTGAGACAACACTTTGCTGCTGCAGTGATAAGGATAAGGATGGAGCTGAGCGGTCGATGGCCGATTGTTGTAATGTGAAATGTGCCAAGCTTTGCTCATTACCGGCTGTGACTTGAAATCGCCAGAAAAGGCATAATATGATGATTTGGTACACCAGCATTTGATCATAGCCATAGGGTGATAGCTGTAGCTCGTACTGAATGGTTCAGTGGTGTAAACACGAGACAATTGAGCTGATTTCTTTCATCGTGTTATGGTTTGTTGTCGTACTCGTTGGTCGGTGTCCAGTTTTTGCTTGAATATTGGACAAAAAAGCTGTTGTTGCGGGTTGACCATCATCAAGTAGAACTTCAGAGGTTTGTAGCCTTCATTCTTGTGTTCTGTCTCATACATTCGGCCATATTTTTATTTATTGTTTGCATTGTTTTGATATTCAATTTGTTGACAGACTTGACATTGTTCATCTTGAAACTCGCACGAGCGTATGGTACTATTTTTACGTCTAAAATACTGTAAGCTTACTTAGATTGTTTTGGTGAAATAAATATTCACTGTTGACACACCCATGCAGTTCGTTGTCTTTCTTTTCTTTTCTTTTCTGGATATTTGTATGTACAAGTCAATAGTTGTTGAAGTTCGTTGTTCTTCAATGAGTAGTTGTTTTGGCATTGTACCTCGTTTATACTTTAATTTATTTCATTTCCCGTTGACACTATCAAGTGACATTTGATCATCATAAACATCCAAATCAACGTCAATGTCAAATTTTCGATGAAAATTAAGATCAATACTGTTAAATCTTGTACAAAAGCTGGAGAAAAAAAGTTGTGAAAATGTTTTCCCCGATGTTGACGTGAGCGTGCTCCATACGCGTGCTCCATTCATTTTTTGTTCATAGTTAGAAAGCCAATCAGAGCGCGCGTTATATCGTAGCTATGTTATAAAAACTGTTTCAATCGCACTGAAAATCGCACTATAGGATATCTATATTTAGTTCAAATAGGTTACATTTCATTTAGAAGCCCGACTTCACGCTAGAAGAGCGTCTAGTTAGTCTGAAAGATGTTGCTCAAGTCAAATGTTGTTGTTTACAGTAATACAGGCTTAATCAGTTAATAGGTCTTTAACAGATGGGTGTTTGTCTTGAGACAGTACAGTTAACTCTATTATCATTTTTACAAGCAATGCAATGTACTAAGCTTTATAAGTTATTAACCATAACCAAAATTTCCACTATAAGACTTTAATAGTGCATGGATTTTCAATTAAATACATGGGTTTCTCCATTATCATAGTAAAAGATGACTTACATTTTCGTTGTTTCCATGACTTGTCCAAGAATCAACAAGGGCAGTTTGGGTTATGGAAACTAAATCGTTCCTTGTCGTAGAGACTTGATTCCATAACTCAAGCTGCCCTCGATAGTTCGAAATTTTCGTTGTTAAAGCTTCGCTGAGTAGATGTAGACAGCATAAACACATTTGGATGACATTTTAAAGGTGTTGTAGAGATAATTCAAGCAGAGAACCGACCGATATAAAGAAGATTGATTCCACAAACGTAGACATCTTGAAAATACGTAACGCCAAACTTCGTTACGTGTACGGCCGACGTCTCATTATGCAAACTCGTTCCCAGACTGCTATCGATCAAGGGCGGTTTGGGTTATGGAAACTAGCCTTTACCGACAAGAATACTCTATGTGAACTCGTAGCTATAGAAAATAATACGATTCACCGGAAGTTGAGCTGCTCATTTTAGTAGATTCCAGGCCATCTCGGAAATATCCGCCATCTTGAAGTGGGCGTAAAATATAAAATCGCCCTCCCCGAGAGGGTTTAGAGGGCTAATAATTCAACTGACTAAATGACTTCAGAACGTCAATAGACCACTAAATAAATGTAAATAAAGGTGAATGTCAGTTTATTGAGCAATATTTTTACATTTCGAGACATTTTAAAAAATACTCAAAAGTAACCCACAAGTAAACTGCTTGTACGCTACAAACCTGTTCCTCTCGTGCACACGTTACGCGAACAATCTGAATGTAGTGTGAATGAAAGCAAATGTAAATATCATATTTCAAAGATCTTGTCGAGGAAATTATGTAAGCTTGTGAATGCTGCCAAGTATAATACGCTCACTCCACATAAGGTAAAGTAAAAGTAAAAGCCGTATTTAACGTCCGTAACCCCTTCAGTCGAAACTGTTCTCCCACTGAGGAGGCAGACGGTGCGCCCTTCTACCCCCTCCCTCCATCAGTGCTCCGTCTACATCAGGAGGGAGGGAGCGTCTATTGTTTTCAGCTGCGCGATCTAGTACAGTGTTGTTGTAGTTTGTGACGTCACATAGAAACCGCGGGACCCGACGTCGATTCTCTGACTTTCTGCAGTAAAACGTGTTTGACCAGATAGCGAAAACACGAAGAATAAAGTAATAAGCACCTTTTTGAGATCATTTTAACAGTAAGTGTGTGTCATCTGTATCTTAGCTAACAGCTCTGTGTCATTTTATTTGTGTGGTAATATTTCTGTTGTCTGTATTTTAATTTTCTTTTCGATCCTCTGTTCGCGGGTTTCCGCCATTTTGAAGCGGGACGAAAGTTTGTTTCACAAAAAGCTATTTTTCAACCAAAAAGGACGTTTTATAAACCAATAGCCTGTGTTTAAGTTTTTGGGTTTATTAGCTTTTGTTACCGTCCCAAACCCCATGTCTATCCCTTTCAGTGAGCACAATAAGCAAAGTGCCACACAAACTCCGTCTTCGCGCTTCTTTCCCGTCTTCTTTATTACTTCTGTCTGCCTCTGTAAGCTTATAATCTTGTGGTGGAGTATTTTGTGTTCAAAAAGTATATTATATTACGTCGTATTGAATGTTGATAAATCTAATTGCATAAAGTATAATTTGTGTTGAATATCCAAAATATATTTGCATGAAATGATGTGTATTGTAATGTTCAATAATAATTGAATAATTAAGAGGCTGTGCACGTAAGAACCGACCAGTCGCTTCCAGGGCGAAAAATAGTTTCGGCTGATTTTTACAGCATAGAAAAGGGTTACCAAACCTAGTTCAAAAATGCATTCCTTTTGGTTCAGTTTTGTATTTTCAAAGAAATATCGCGCGTCAAATATTGGTTGTCCGCTGAGGCCGGAAAACGGCAATAAAATATGTCAATGGCAAATCGGCTCAAAATCCTTTCTAACGAAAGAAAATAGTCCAAAATGCTTGCCATTACTAAAAAGAGAGCTTTATCTTTCAAGTCCGGGTTGTAGTTTTGTAAAATGTTCGTAAATTTTAAATTTTTTACAACACACTAATGTTTTTTAGCAACTACAAAAACACTAAATATGCAAATTAGCATCAGGTAAAATCACTTCCGGTTCATCGGTTGGCATTAATACGGTTTTCGGATTTGCAACTCTTCAAATATCGGGCAATTAAACCTAATCGAAGAATAAGAGTCCTACAAGATATAAAAAGCAGAAGGAAGCGGTCGAGAGGTAAAAAGTGTTTGATTTTCAATATTAACGTGACGAAATTTAGCGCTGAACTCGACATTTATTCTGTGACGTTTCACATCACAAGTGAACGAGGAAACTTGAAAAACCTCGAACAAATTATTAAATAACATCAACCACAACTGTAGAATCCCTGATTTTCTAAACCAGAAACGAAATTAGCGGCATGTACATTTCATGTAAATTATCTTTGCCATAAATATGAATTTGTTTGAGCAACCGCTGCTTTTACTAAGACATCCAAGCCATACTACAAAATGTCAGATGTTTGTTCTTTGTTCAAAACTACTTCTACGTCCTGTGGAGCAACGTGTGGACGTATCGAAACCCCCGAAGAGGGGGGGGGGGGGGGGGGGGGGGGGGGTACTCCCCTATATAAGCTATACGGGTACGTATGTGCCGCCCGACGATAGGGTATGGTTTTCGAGCTTCTCAGGTCTTGGATAGGGTATAGATTTTCAAGCTTAGGTCTGGGATAGGGCATGTTTTTTTTTACAGCGAACCAAGTGTTTTTCCATTCTTTTTGCATTTTTACGATCATTTGAAGATCTCTAATGTTTATAAATGATCGTAGCGACAAAATAAAAATTCTTAGCTTCAAATTGTTCACAAACTTTCAATTTTAGTCTGTGATAGGGTATTGATTTTCAAGCTTGGGTCGTCTGGGATAGGGTATAGATTTTGAAGCTTAGGTCTGGGATAGGGTACGGAAAAATTCCGTATTTAGGTCTGGGATAGGGTAAGGTTTTTGAGATCGCATGGCGGCACATCCCTACCCCAAAAATGGCCGAGTACCATAAAACGTAAAAGGGAAGCGCAGAGAGCAGTAAATGAAATGCACGCTAGGAAGAAAACCGCAAATACTTGAACTGCTTGAAACACTGGAATGAAGAAGTTCTGCGCTTTTTATGTCTTTTTCCTGTAAAGACTTCTGCGCTTTTTATGTCTTTTTCCTGTAAAGACTACAGTTTTGCTGAGGTTTCAAATAAACAGAAATTCGTCTTAGAAGAATAATCTGCAATACTGAGGTGACTAATAAATAAAGATTAAAGCTGTCGGAGTATCATGGAGAGATATCCACATAGTTTGCAGGGGCGTAGCTAGCCGGACGCAAGGACGCAAATGCGTCACTCGAATTTTTTTTGAATAAAAAAAAGTAGCTTCTTTTAGAAAAAGAAAAAGTGAAAAGAAAAAGAAATAAGCCAAAGAAACAAGCAAATAAAAAACAAAATATTATCACCCTTTGGATTGTAGAGATTAGTTATTCGTGCTTGAAATTGGGCTTTTTCAAGCATATAATTATTCGGAGTTCGTAAAATAAAGTAGAAGTTGGTAAGATATGTATGAAAACTATTTTCAGAAGGCAGGAAATTATATTTCAGAGACCCTATACCTCAACATTTTCCGGGGAGCGTGCCCCCGAATCCCCCTAGCAGCTCGCGACTTCGCCGCTCGTCAGATTGTGCCTCCGAACAATTGCATCGAACCAAAATTATAGAAGAAATAGTAGGTGCTAAATTGAGTGAAATCAGAACATAACTAGTTATGTACTTCTGGTGAAGTGTATACATTTCGTGAATTTCACAATTTTGCGTCACTCCGAAAATACTCCTGACTACGACCCTGGTTTGACACCCGTTTTTACACTCCCATCAGTCTTTGCGCTGGTAGATATTTTTACTATCCCCACTACCTACCCCCGGGAAAAGACGTTTTGAAAAAAATCCCAAAAGAGCCAAGTTTGTCCCGGGGACTGACCGGTGAGGAGGAGATGGTTGCAGTAGGAATTGAACCATATAACGCATAGCTTGTTATTTTCCTCTGAAGTTTCTTTAGCATGCTTTAGGAGTTTTTAGTTCATGACGATCAGCTCTTGAAAGCATCTCAGCTTTATGCTTTTTACGACAATTAGAGCACATGGCTAGTAAGAAAATAATGTGTATTTCAAATGAAATGAAAGTGTAAAGTTAGGACATTAATAACATCGCGCCCTTTGTCTTTTGATGATGATATACCGTGGTTAGGATACTGGCACGATCTCGAAGGCCTCCAATACTTACCAAGACTGTAACGAGGAAAGATATGCGTTTTTACTTCATCGAGTGAAATGTGATCGAGGCCGGCCCTTTGCAGTATGAGCGTGATAAATGCCATATCATGCATATCATGTGACCCTTAATGTTGTCACGACATTCGTACAAAAACACGCTCCACAGGACGTAGAAGTAGTTTTGAACAAATAACAACAAACATCTGACATTTTGTAGTATGGCTTGGATGTCTTAGTAAAAGCAGCGGTTGCTCAAACAAATTTATATTTATGGCAAAGATAATTGATTTACATGAAATGTACATGATATGTACGTGATTGTGATACAAGCCCGGGATACAAGCCGCTAATTTCGTTTCTGGTTTAGAAAATCAGGGATTCTACAGTTAATAACTTCATCTGCTTAAGTTGTGGTTGATGTTATTTAATAATTTGTTCGAGGTTTTTCAAGTTTCCTCGTTCACTTGTGATGTGAAACGTCACAGAATAAATGTCGAGTTCAGCGCTAAATTTCGTCACGTTAATATTGAAAATCAAACACTTTTTACCTCGACCGCTTCCTTCTGCTTTTTATATCTTGTAGGACTCTTATTCTTCGATTAGGTTTAATTGCCCGATATTTGAAGAGTTGCAAATCCGAAAACCGTATTAATGCCAACCGATGAACCGGAAGTGATTTTACCTGATGACGAACGGTACTTTGTCGAGTTTCTCACAACATCATTTAGCTTGATCCACAAAATGTTTTGGTACAAACTGTAATTATACCCCTATTGTATTCGAATGAGGGGTATGAGTAGTTTGGATTTGGTGCCACTTTTGCGAAATATTGCTTTTTGTACCCGACCTGCTAATTTGCATATTTAGTGTGTTGTAGTTCAAAATCCATTAAAAAATTTACTTACGAACATTTTACAAAACTACAACCCGGACTTGAAAGATAAAGCTCTCTTTTTAGTAATGGCAAGCATTTTGGACTATTTTCTTTCGTTAGAAAGGATTTTGAGCCGATTTGCCATTGACATATTTTATTGTCGTTTTCCGGCCTCAGCGGACAACCAATATTTGACGCGCGATATTTCTTTGAAAATACAAAACTGAACCAAAAGGAATGCATTTTTGAACTAGGTTTGGTAACCCTTTTCTATGCTGTAAAAATCAGCCGAAACTATTTTTCGCCCTGGAAGCGACTGGTCGGTTCTTACGTGCACAGCCTCTTAACACGCGTTGGCCCGTATTTCGTTGACCCACATATCTATCAACTTTGAAGTTCAAAAGGATAGACATGGAGTTCCAGCGAAGCAACGGTCACAAAAATCCACGTTGATAAAGTTTGAACCCTTCCGTATTAAACCTCCTATGGTGGATTCGAGATCTGCTATTTCAGCTTCACAATATTAGTTTGCATCTTCCACGTTTGCTGAAATCTTCACTCCATTTTGATTATCGAAATATGTTTATGCCCCGAAAACAACTTGCTGATCGGAAAATCCTGGCAAAGTTTTACCGAAATCCAATCGTAAGAGAACTCTTCTGTCCAAAAACGTTCAAACCAAATCCACTGTTGATCGTAATAAGACTATTTTCAATATTTTATCCTTGTTCTCGCCGTCTGAAAGTCGGGAACCATTTTGAAAATCATCGTGACGTCACACCATGCAACAACACTGTATCGCCTAGAAACCCCCTCCCTCCTGGTCTACATACAAACGCACACGACGTTCGCTTTCGAAACGTTCAAAGATATTCAAAGATTCACATTAGATATCAAATGAGCAATATCTGAGTTATATATGAGCACAAAATGTGCTAATACTTTGACAAAATTACCAACAAATGGCAAAGCTATTACAAACAACTATATCACTGAAACCAAATACAGCGAGGCCGATCTATGCAAGCATCTTGTATGAAAAGAACACACGAAGGACGCAATTTTGGAATTTTCACAACCATGTGATCGAATTAAAGGAAAATCAAAGAAACAAGATAATAAGTACATCAGTGGTTATTATGGTATACATTTTATTTATTTTAGTGATTTGTATTGTATTATTGTTTAAAGGATCAATCATAACTCTTAACAGTGTTGCTATGTTCACAATGGCTGTAATCGTACAGTATGCATCACATACAAAGCAGTTTATGTCGTGCAGAAAGTATAAATAAATAGAGGTTATTACACGGGTAGTTGGGTAATACGGCTGGATATTTTTACGAGTCATGCCGTATTTTGACGAGCCGTAGGCGAGTCAAAATACAAATAGACGAGTAAAAATGTCCAGCCGTATTATCCAACCACCCGTGTAATAATTTGTTTATTGCACAACAACAAAATTAATGAAAATACCGTATTTTTCTCTGTACTGATATAAAAAGCGAGCACGCGCACAAAACCGGTTTTTCTATAAAACGTGTAATACGCTGTCATATTTGTACTCGTATTTGTACTGTAAGATTACAAGTTGTGCAATAAATGTCATTATTTAATAATGATTTCAAGAAATATTCAAACTTCGTGCAATGTGCAAAATCCAACAAGCTGATTGGCTCATTGCCATGCACTAATTAAGGGCTAGAGACTGATGGGACTCCATGCTTGTCAAATTTGGAAATAATTAGAAATAATTTGGCAGTCGGAAATTTTTTCACCCGATTATTTCCAAATTGGACAGCATGGAGTTCTATTACATATTATAAAATAACTATGAGATAACGCGCACTCTGATTGGCCAAAGGATGCGTATTCTGCGTGCTCAATGAGAGCACAGTGCACGCGCGCGCAGATATTCAAACATTTTTGCAACGAATAAAATTGAAAACTTGCTTTAAAATCATACTTGTATTTTATAAAAGAAATAGAAAACTCGGCAGCAGTACTCTATCGAGTTATAGAAGCACGCGGGAATTGAAAGAAGACTCGAGAAGTGCGAGAAGCACTCGCTACGCCTCGTGCTTCTCCTTCTCCTTCTCCTTCTCCTTCTCCTTCTCCTTCTCCTTCTCCTTCTCCTTCTCCTTCTCCTTCTCCTTCTCCTTCTCCTTCTCCTTCTCCTTCTCCTTCCTCCTTTCTCCTTCTCCTTCTCCTTCTCCTTCTCCTTCTTCTCCTTCTCCTTCTCCTTCTCCTTCTCCTTCTCTCTTCTCCTTCTCCTCTCCTTCTCCTTCTCCTCTCTTCCTTCTTCTCCTTCTCCTTCTCCTTCTCCTTCTCCTTCTCTCTTCTCCTTCTCCTTCTCCTTCTCCTTCTCCTTCTCCTTCTCCTTCTCCTTCTCCTTCTCCTTCTCCTTCTCTTCTCCTTCTCCTTCTCCTTCTCCTTCTCCTTCTCCTTCTCCTTCTCCTTCTCCTTCTCCTTCTCCTTCTCCTTCTCCTTCTCCTTCTCCTTCTCCTTCTCCTTCTCTCCTTCTCCTTCTCCTTCTCCTTCTCCTTCTCCTTCTCCTTCTCCTTCTCCTTCTCCTTCTCCTCTCCTTCTCCTTCTCCTTCTCCTTCTCCTTCTCCTTCTCCTTCTCCTTCTCCTTCTCCTTCTCCTTCTCCTTCTCCTTCTCCTTCTCCTTCTCCTTCTCCTTCTCCTTCTCCTTCTCCTTCTCCTTCTCCTTCTCCTTCTCCTTCTCCTTCTCCTTCTCCTTCTCCTTCTCCTTCTCCTTCTCCTTCTCCTCTCCTTCTCCTTCTCCTTCTCCTTCTCCTTCTCCTTCTCCTTCTCCTTCTCCTTCTCCTTCTCCTTCTCCTTCTCCTTCTCCTTCTCCTTCTCCTTCTCCTTCTCCTTCTCCTTCTCCTTCTCCTTCTCCTTCTCCTTCTCCTTCTCCTTCTCCTTCTCCTTCTCCTTCTCCTTCTCCTTCTCCTTCTCCTTCTCCTTCCTTCTCCTTCTCCTTCTCCTCTCCTTCTCCTTCTCCTTCTCCTTCTCCTTCTCCTTCTCCTTCTCCTTCTCCTTCTCCTTCTCCTTCTCCTTCTCCTTCTCCTTCTCCTTCTCCTTCTCCTTCTCCTCTCCTTCTCCTTCTCCTTCTCCTTCTCCTTCTCCTTCTCCTTCTCCTTCTCCTTCTCCTTCTCCTTCTCCTTCTCCTTCTCCTTCTCCTTCTCCTTCTCCTTCTCCTTCTCCTTCTCCTTCTCCTTCTCCTTCTCCTTCTCCTTCTCCTTCTTCTCCTTCTCCTCTCCTTCTCCTTCTCCTCTCCTTCTCCTTCTCCTCCTTCTCCTTCTCCTTCCTCCTTCTCCTTCTCCTCTCCTTCTCCTTCTCCTTCTCCTTCTCCTTCTTCCTTCTCCTTCTCCTTCCTCCTTCTCCTTCTCCTTCTCCTTCTCCTTCTCCTTCTCCTTCTCCTTCTCTCCTTCTTCTCTTCTCCTTCTCCTTCTCCTTCTCCTTCTCCTTCTCCTTCTCCTTCTCCTTCTCCTTCTCCTTCTCCTTCTCCCTTCTCCTTCTCCTTCTCCTTACAAGCGCGCAAGTTGTTTATTTGTTTTTAATTGACGTAGTTCAGCCGTTGACATTTACCCTAATGATGGTCCATCCGCCCGAACTATTAGTCATTAAACATCCGTCATTAAGCATCCCGTTTAATGACCGAAGAAAGTAGTGTTTTCTTAGATGACTTAAAATGTTTTAAAACCGGTGAGATTTTCAGCCACAACTTATATCTATGTAAACTATTTGCTGACGCACAACCCAGAGCTTTTTATCTGGTAAGAAGAAGATTTTATGTAATGTTTAAAGGCCTCCAATTCGGACTGGACGGGGTTTCAAGTCCGAGGCGAAGCCGACTACTTCTAAAACGAATTAATTATTCGAGAGGAATTTGTTTATTGAAATGGCAATAGTTTTGTATTTGTTTATTAAACAAAAAACAATATTCAATGACGCATTAAAAGAATGCCAAGATAAAGGTAAATCAAATTCCGTTATATATCCATCGTACTACCTGATGGCATAATGGTAAGGAAAGGGATTATCAATGGAGTGTTCCGGGTTTGAATCCCATCGTAGCGAGTTTATGAAATTATTAAATGCGTTTTTTAAGCAGTTAAAAATCATGCATTCCCAGTTTTTTTAAGACAAATAACATGTTAAAATTGAAATAGTATTCAGAAATCAAGTTATTGATTTATATGATATTTCTATTCCAAGGACTTGAACTGATATTTCCAGTCCTAGGACTTGAAATAATATTTCAAAGTACTCCTGCAGAGCGGACTTGAAATCATTCCAAAGTACTCTAGAGCGGACTTTCCGGGGTACCAGTTCCATCATGTGACCAAATTGAGGACACCTGGTTGGCTGTTTACCTCATGAATAATTAATGAGTTTTTGAAAGAAGACTTCAACATCATTAGGAGTAAACGTGTAGCTACCATCCAAGAATAAGCAAGAATGGTCATCATGACTTATCTCAGTGGTTAGATTATCTCATAGAAGACTTCAACATCATTAGGAGTAAACTTGTAGCTCCCAGCAAAGAATGAGCAAGAATCGTCATTAAAACTACAGCCAGGGGGAGGTTGGTATGACCAAGGACGTGTGAATGAATTCTTGTAAATAGATGCATGGTTAGAGATGTATAGGTCATGTATACGGCCAAATATTGGACCATAGAACGCACCGTCAAAAATAGCCTTGTCGTTGTATTTTCCTGTCAGGTTCAGGTTGACTGGTTGATATCCTTTGATGTTGTACAAAGAATATATAAATGAGCGGGAGGAATGGAAAAATTGATTGCGGGCTGTGAAGAAATGGGAGAAAAAAAACATCAAAAAATACCCAAAACTTATAAAATCCTCAAATAATTTAATCAGCCTAACAGATATACAGTCATTCTCTAAACGGTTGTCCAGATAAAAAGACTACAATAAAGTCACGTGATTCATTATGTTTTCAATTTCTGCGAGCGGAACTGCGAGTTGATACCAACGGCATTACATTCAATTCTCACAATGCCGTGTACTTTTGCATCTCAAATTGAAATTCCAAGAGAGGAAATTGAATACATATGAATCACGCGACTTTATTGTAGTATTGTAGTCTTTTCATCTGGACAACCTTTTTGAGAATGACTGTAGCTATTTCGCATAAACTAATGTACAATAAATATATAGCTTTACTTACAATGCCAGGATACATCTGTGTATCCACCAAACACGAATTGACCCACACGAACTATCGTAACTGTGGGCCCTTTGCCATCGCATTGTGGATGGAATGTCTTCTGAACATCCCATCCATCAGCAGAGGCATTCCAGCATCTTACCCAGCGACTTGTGCTTGAACTTCGTAGAACAGGGGCTAAGTAACCAGTCAGAGTTTTAATATAGCTCGCGTTGCCGTATATATCGAGTATTGTGGATTTCTCGAGTCCCCCTGGAAAACAAGAAAGTTGCAAACTTTATAATAATAATCAAGTAAATAATATTGCATTTCCTTTCTTCTTTCGCTCACTATCTTTCTTACAGTCTAATTATTCTGCCTTCCTTTCTTTCAATTCTTGCATGTACGTTTCTCTTTGCTAATTTTCATTTTATTTCATTAACTCCCAGCGAGCAAAATATATACATACTCGCTGTGCATTTGTTCCCATTTCCTTGAAATCCAGCTTTGCATATACAGACATGAGACCCTGGAGTGTTGCTACAAACTGCATATTTATCACAACTGTGTGTATTTGTAGCGCACTCATCGACATCTAAAAACAAAAAATAGGTTTGAGTTATGATGGTAGACCGTGATATAAAAAAAACCGCTACTTTTAGTACCTGTGCACGTGCGTCCATCACCATGGTAACCAGGTTTACACTTACAAGTATAGGAACCGTCGGTGTTGGTGCAGTTGGCATTAGCATGACACTTATGGACACCAGATGAGCATTCGTCGATATCGACTGACAACGACGAAAAACAGCGAAAAAATATTAATAAAATCAACCAACGTCTTAAAAATTTACACTTATTTACATATTAGTACCTGTGCACATGCGTCCATCACCATAGTAACCAGGTTTACACTTACAGGTATAGGAGCCGTCGGTATTGGTACAGTCTGCTTTAGCATGACACTTATGGGCACCAGACGAGCATTCGTTGATATCTGACAACGACGAAAGAAAGCAAAGAAATATAATTGCTGGTTTTCACATGACGTCATGGCGGCCATGTTGGTTTCCGATAACAAAACATTCCTCATTAGCTTCTCTTGTGGCCGCTGCGTCTTTGTACTTTAAATATCCATGGATTGATTGCAACCCAGCATTTGACTTGAGCAACATCTTTCAGACTAATTATAATAATTATTCATGAGACAAACACAATGGAACCCCCCTCCCCTCCTTGGGGGGGAAGGGGGGGGGGGGAGGGGGGGATTGTACATTACACTATCATGCCATAGCATGCGTAGCTTGGCTTTCCGAGGGAAAGGGGACTGGGTCAAGGTGGGAAAGGAGGGGGGAGGGGAGGTGGAAAGGAGGGGGGAGGGGGAAGGGGGAGGCGGAGGGAATAAAAGCCTGCTACAATCCCATTGCCCATTACAAAAAAGAGCAGGGCACTGGGAACGAGTTTATTAGAATTAATGAAATTACGAAATTAAGTTCATGACATGAAACAACATGTTGAAATTATCATATGTTCAAAGTTTGTTGTGATTTGAGTGAATTCTGTCGGAATTATACACTTTTGAAATGTTGAAATTTTACAGTGAATGTATGGTTAATTTGGGTAGACAACGCAAAAAAATACAGAGTTTGTATGGGAAAATGTACATCTTTGATGCCGTCTAGCATCGTCAATATTAAGCCAAAGTTCACCAAACTTTCCAGATTAGCTAAGTTTGATCTGCTCTGTCTTATTGAATTAGTTTTACGGACTTGGTCCCAGTCCCCTGCTCTTTTTTGTAATGACCAATTGAATGTCGCGTTCCGCCCCTTTGATAAATAAACAAATCACATCAGAACATCGCCGGAAGCCTTGACCGGAAGTTAAGATCGACTGCTGTCAAAACTGAAAAGTGTTTCCGCGAAGTGTAGATGCTTTGAGATGATCATGAATGTAACAGATCGTCCACGTTGGGATCACTTCACACACTCCCACTCGAAGGCACGAACATATGATCCAAAACATGCTGGAAAGAGAGTAATAATAAGTCCAAGAATTACCCGTGTGGAGAGGTCAAACGGTCGCGACAACTAACGTAATGTTATATTCTGTCAATCCTTCGGACTCTCTCTTTGCCGAAACCAGTGGGCAAATTAAAACTGCAAGAATATCTCGACCACACAAAAGGAGCTCAATGGCCTACTTTTGTGCGTCTTTTAGTTTCATTTCATGGCCCCAACGAGCGGATGAATCACATACAATTTCATTACCGTATTCATTATGCTGGAACAAAACCCAGATGAAGCGATCTAAAAGATAGTTGCCATAGCGATAGCGATGCCAGTAATAGGAACTTCAGCCAATCAGAGACTTTACCGAGCTTTGGTTCGGTAAACACGCGACATTCAATGGGATTGTGGCAGGCTTTCATTCCCTCTATTCCATATCTATTAACTTAACTAATATAAACTAAATTGTAAACTACTGGTACTAAATAAAGTCTATGTCTATGTCTATGTCTATGTCCCTCCGCCTCCCCCCCCCCCCCCCCCCCCCCCTCCCGAAACCAGTGGGCAAATTAAAACTGCAAGAATATCTCGACCACACAAAAGGAGCTATTTTTTGTGCCTCCCCTCCCTCCTCCTTTCCCTCCTTGCCCCAGTTTCCTTTCCCTCGGAAAGCCAAGCTACGCAGGCTAATCATGCCATTACATGTCATAACGTCTATATTCACAAATACATCACTTGTATCTATACTCATAATTGTTGATTTAAGCCAATGGCTGCAGTGATCAAGACACCGTTGAAAACCAAGGGCCAATCAGAATACAGCAAAAACGTACTGATATAAAAAATGAAATTCAGTCCAACAAAATGGAACTCACCTTTCTCACACTGCTCTCCTTTGTATCCTTGTTTGCATTTGCATCGATAGTCTTGTCTGTTGTCTTGGAAGATACACTCACCGCCATTACGACATGGCTTCTCTTGACACGGGTTCTGAGGAAAAACACAACAGCAAAGAAAAATGACTTATGTCTTCAAGATTCAAGTTTTAAATCGTTTTTCAAATATTACCATCGTTTGTCCACTTACCTTCACACTATAGTGATTGTACGCTTCGTCCTGTGCCATATTACGACTGTTGGTGAACTGGTCAGAAGATAGAAGCTCACATGCATAACGACCGTTACTCAGAGGTGTGGTTTTAAGATTAACCGAACGACACCAATCAACTCCAGTGCACGCGAACGCACATTCCATCGTGCCTTCAACTTGGGTGGACTTCTGTTTCATGCCTTCCATGTGTAGTGGAAGAGTTAGCTTTTGTGCGGGATAAAGAAAAAAATAGAGTTCTCTGTGTAGATCTGAAGAACTTACGCTGTGGTGTACTCCCAACAGCATAACATCAAGTACAAGCATTATAGCAGACCAACTCATCTTTGCTGCAAAGAGTTGTTTTCGGTTGTAAGTGCGATGCCAAAATAACGAACCTCGCGATATTTCCACGTTAAATTAGGTAGAAAGGAAGAATTGACATGATGGGTAATTGGGTTATATTTATATCATTATGATATGTTCATAATACGTGTTCCATTGATGTCCGGTATTAATTCCATCAAGGACGTTCGACATGTTTATGAATCAATATTGTCGAATCGTGCCTGTTTTCAGGTCTTCCAATCTATTATTCATAATATTTAAGTATCATATTGACTTCCTGTAAGTTTACGGGTTTTCAGCGTCTTTCAGAGTCCTAATGCAATATTTGCGACATTACTCGCACGCTCATTGTGGCTATCGTGTTTGTAGAGTCGTTTTGGTCCGAGTGTGAAACTACAGTACCGTGACACTCAAATGGCTTCCTTTATGAACCAATAAAAAGCGTGTAGATCTAGATGCATCTCACCCATTCAAACTCTTTCAATACGACACGGTACCGTAATTAACTTTCCCACTCATACGAAAACGTAACGACTAAATCAGAGGCCAGGACAGAGACACGTGCTAACTCAAAGTCATCAAAGAATATTACAGTGAATAAACCCCTTCTGGCGACTGGTATATCGGCTGATAATGTCCGCGGCTGAGAGATGGTCCGAAAAATGAACAGTTGGCCGAGAAGCGAAGCTTCAAGGGCAACTGTGATATTTAGAGGACCATCTCTAAGCCAAATACATTATCAGCCGATATACCGGTAAGCCAGAAAGGGGTTTATTTATTTTATAACCCTTCGATAAATTTTCTCTGTCGACTTCAATATTGAAGAAACCGAAACAAAATGACGAATGAAGAAAACAAGTTTCATCGAGTTCAAATATCCGTTCCGTTTGAGATCTTTTCATGTGTAAACTTCTAAAAACGTATTCGAAAATAACAGATTGATAGTTTCTGAAGCATTTTTAGTGGTTTTCTTGATATTTTGGTTGTCTTTTTAGTGACTTTTTGGGTGCCGATTTTGACGTTTGTTCGTAGTTCAAGGATCGAAAAATTATAAAAATACCTCAAATACCTGTCGTATCGACGTTAAAATCCCCAAAAAGGAACACGTACACCACATGTACAAGCTATAATTTCTCTATTAAAAATACATTACAATCTTAAAAAAGTTCAGATAATTTCATTGTTCTCCAAAGTGGGAGATATCATCTCAAAACTGGGGAATATTACCTGACATCCGTCCTGTGAAATTGTACCACGTGACCCGTTTTGACCAATGGGCGCGCGCGAAAATTTATCGATGGGTTATAACCAGTGATATAAACACATCGCTTCGTGCTCCTATATACTTGCTTTTCTCGTGCTCTACAACCCCCATCGTGTTCATATCACAGTGTATAGAGTGGCAGTCTTGATCATTTGATATTCCTTAAATAAAAGTTTTAAAAGATTAGTGTTTAATTGTTTGAAAGTATTTTCAAAGTCTGAGACAAGTATCAAAAACTGAGTTAACTGTGGCTTTTAAAACTTTGCCGGTAAATACCATGCGTGATGAATAAACACGGCATAAAACCTTGCCTCCATTAAAGGTCAATGTCATTGATTGCTGGGTTGTTGTAATGGTGCTTTTGAAGATAAAAAAAAATGCTTAGAACTTCGCGATGGTTCACTGACTTAAAGCTTTTGGCGTATTGCTGGACTGTGTAGTCTGTGTATAGTAGTTCAACTACCAACTTTATTAAACACGTTTTGCTCTCAATGTATGCAAATATCAATGCACCTGTTTTCATTGGGTTCATATAACTAATAATGATAGGATAGCCCTGTTTAAAGGTTATTCATTCATTCAAATACAGTTTAGAAGCTCCATTAGCTACCACATCAAATAACGATGTATTATTATTTCAAACTTGGTAGTGAAAGCCGGCTGCACTTCTTTGAACGTGATAAAATGTTTTTAGTCATTAATTATTTATTTAGTTGGCGTTGATATTACGTCTTTACAGGTAGTTCTTCAACTAGCTTCAAATTTCATTTAATTAAATAAATAAATAAAAATGTCACAAAATATCATAAGTACAATTCGTAAGACAATCAGTGTGATACACATTTGTGAACAGATCGCGTTATTACCGTAATATTATCCCATTTAAATGGTATCATATAGGATAGTAAAACAAGTATCTATCTTGTTTCTATCAATATTGATTTAATAAGCTCTTAAAGGAGAACTGTAGCCTAAATTTATATTTCGATAAAAACAAAGAGAATGTTGTGTACATTCATTTTCTGAAATAATTTTCAATTGTTTTTATTTTATGGAGAAGAAACTTGAGTTTGAATTGTAAAAAGGCATAGATTACCGCTGAAATGGCCGCGGCTCACTTCAGTAATTATTCCCCATAATAGACGTCACCTATCCCAAGAGAAAGTGCAGTCACAATGTAGAGTAATTATAAGTGCATTGTATTTTCTTGTACCCGAGAGAATGTTGTGAACGGATTTTAATATTCCCCATAAACGACGTCACAAACAAAAAGATCTGAGCCGACGGTAAAACGGCAAAATGGCGGATGATATTCCATATTGAACGTAAATTATGTTGATATCTAAGAAAGATTTACAAAAAATAATACTCAAGTAATGCTAGTACAAGAGATATCTAACTTTCTTGAGAAAATGATTGTTGTCTACAGTTCCCCTTTAACTTAATAGGGGGATTCAGTTCCCCGCTATTGACTCACTTTGTGCCATTACTGTCGTCCTTTTTTGCAAATAAAGTTGTTATAAATAAACTACCAACTGAGCTGAGACTACACTAATTTTGTTTTATGAGTTTATACCGATAAACTTACTCGAATAAAAAAAAAAAGAGTGACAAATTAACTGTGTCCACAAGTGTTTTCTTTGTACCTGTGACGTCAGAATGATCTAAACAGTGTTTACAGGTTGCAGAAAAAAAACGTGAAACAGAGTGAGAGGCGTGAAGGTCTTAAATTATGTTTTTTTGCTCTTGTTTTGTTTGTTTAACTTGTTCCTCGTGCCCAGGCCTTCGCGATCCAACATTGCCGCCATGACGTCACGTGAAAATCTAGCTGAATAAGCCAAGTCAGAGTTTAAGGATGACCGTGATTCCTGGAACCGAATCGGGATAAAATCCAACCGGAAGTTGAGTTTCGCCATACATTTACTGTAAATCTGCTAGAATCTTAGGTGAAAATATCAGTCGTTTGCGTGCCTAGCCTTAGTTAGACTCTAAGAAAGATTTACTCGACTAATGGTGAGTGTTTAAAACATAATGCGCCTTTGTGAACCCATATTTGAGTGTCAGGACAAAAAGAACACGATTATAGATGGTCTTGTTTTGACTGAGTAATGACTGGAGATTCGCCCGCCTTGACACACCGGGACACCGAAACTTGCCTAGAATAATTTAATTTCCCTTGAATATTTCCTGATAA
Source organism: Actinostola sp. cb2023 (assembly GCA_033675265.1). Taxonomy (NCBI): domain Eukaryota; kingdom Metazoa; phylum Cnidaria; class Anthozoa; order Actiniaria; family Actinostolidae; genus Actinostola; species Actinostola sp. cb2023. The sequence goes on along the minus strand of JAUJYZ010000484.1, from coordinate 74,395 downwards.
ACTATAACTTTATATTTAGATGAGGATTTGTGCATTTACCACTGCAGTCACAGTACTTATCAACTCATAAACTGCCGTAATAAAAGCAAATGTAACTGATTGCCGTGTCTGTCTTTTAATACTTGTCTTCCTTTTTTCGTCCTTCACCATTGATAGCAAATATTGACACTAGAAGAGAGTGGATTAAACTGGTCTCAGAAAAGACCCAACAAAAGGCTGGGGGAAAATGGCAGCCTCGTCAAGATTGACGAATATGTTCTGCACATTTTGTCGACGGGAAACCAATTAACCGAAATAAATCCTCAGTATTCCTTCAATAGTTCCTTCGTCTCCTCTACAACAACATGCAAAATGCACAAATCCTCATCTAAAGATAAAATTTTAGTTTATCAGGAAATATTCAAGTGAATTTAAAACTATCAGGCAAGTTTCAGTGTCCCGGTGTGTCATGGCGGGCGAATCTCTAGTCATTACTCAGTCAAAACAAGACCATCTATAATCGTGTTCTTTTTGTCCTGACACTCAAATATTGGCTCACAAAAGCGCATTATGTCTTAAACACTCACCATTAATCGAATAAATATTTCTTAGAGCCTAACTAAGGCACACAAACGACTGATATTTTCACCTAAGATTCTAGCAGATTTACAGTAAATGTATGGCGAAACTCAACTTCCGGTTGGATTTTATCCCGATTCGGTTCCAGGAATCACGGTCATCCTTAAACTCTGACTTGGCTTATTGTTCGAACCCTCTGTAGACCAGGATTACTAATTATAAAGCTGCTTGACAACTGTAAACGAGATTTATATTTTCTCTAGCTACGTACATAGATAGTTTTAAAAACATTTTACTATACACCCTATGCATAAATGGTAGAATCATAAAATCTGATTTCCTTTAATTGTTATTGGGAATATATTACAGCAGTATCTGACAATCTCTTTGAAGAGAGGGTTTTCAATAATGAACATACCAAATTTTAGGGCTGTACTATGCAATCTTGAAAAGTTATAGTGATTTGAAATTACAAAGATTTGTACCAGAAACCGGACTTTGGCCCTAAATGCCTCGTTTCCATGTATTTTGCACCTTTCAAACGCTTACTACTTTATGATGAATTAATACACTTTTGGGGTAATTACTAAACTGTGGATGATCTTTCAATCTATTATTTTACCTTTACTTAACTCGTTATTCTTTCAGTTTTTGCAAATTTATGCAAAGTACAGAAATCGAGTATTGCATAGGGTGTATAAAAATCTGCGATATTGAAATAACGACGACAATGCGCAACGTCAATGAGTAGGGACTTTAAGCATCTAAGACAGAGTAGACGACGACGACGACGGCAGAAACAATAGCGCTAATTACAAAATGCAATAACTTCTTGTTGAAATGCATGAAATGAGCTCATTTGCATTGATCCTAACTCCAGGCAGTCTGTGCAAAGCTACAACGTGAAATGCCTAAGTTTGACCGCGTCGCAAAGAGAACGAGAACGTCAGTTCGTTATTTGTGCAGATAGTTGTTTTCAGTCAAACGGACCACAAAAAGACACAAAGGCGCAAATTTAGTGAAAACACGAAATATTAAACAATTATGAAAACGAAAAACTAACAAAACACTTTATTCGAACTTCGTCGTCCTCGACGTCGTCGTCCTGGTTCTAAAGGTCCCTATTGTCAAGTATAAGAAGAAATGAAAACTAGAGATATATATATTTAGTAGAAACCAACTAGCATACTATCACGAATCCTGCAATCAGATTGGCTAACGTACTCACTATCTATTGCGTGATAAATGAGTAGCGAAAAAGCTGGCGTTTTGAACAAATATATATACATATATATGAGGCCTATTTTCTTGTTCACGAAGACCCTTTTTGTAATAACAGTTCTCATAGATTTAAATATCTGTGTACAAAACAACAATCACTTTAATATGTAGTGATAAAGGAACTAAACATCTAGCTGAACCCGGCCCTCCGGCCCTTACCACCGATTTCATTACTACGCGTCCGACAGAGAAAAGTTCCTGGTGCGAGTTTGGCGATTCTCTTCCGTCAATCAAACACATTTGGCGAGACTACCGATTACAACCAAGGAGCTTGACTCAATAAACATTCGGTTGTTTGAGATTAAACTGGTAGGAATATAAATGTTTCGTTCCTATTTACTTTTGTCGATCTGATAACTAGAGGATATATTAGTTAGAATAAAATACTTGCTCATTTGGCGTCGAACGCAGCTTTGAAGTTCTGCGAGACTAATTAGGACTAACGGTTGTCAATTTCAATCAAATTTAGCAGTGCAAATGTTCCTCAAAATGAAATGGAAATACTTACAAAATTATTTATCTTTGTCTTTTGGAGTTATAATAATTGCAAAGGCACTTTTATCTCTCAATCCTACGAATGTTATTGAGCCAAACTCCTTGGCTGTAATTGGTAGTCTCGCCAAATGTATTTGATTGACGGAAGAGAATCGCCAAGTTTGCACCAGGAACTTTTCTCTGTCGGGCGCGTAGTAATGAAATCGGTGCTAATATCATATTAATGTCATCCATCCATCTGGCTCATTTATTATTTCTACCCTTGATTTTCTCCCATCCTTTCCATAATCCTTTTCTCCATTCTATCTATCCCATGCTTCCTTCTCTCCTTCAATCAACCCATGCATCCATCTATCCACCATTCCTTCCATCCGTTTATCCATCTCATCACTTCATCCATTCGTCCATTTATTTTTCGATCTAGTCTAGTAACACTTTATAATAACGAGGTACTTTTCGCACTTGTCTGACTTCCGAGGTTCGATACAGCATTTTGTCCTCAGCAAGTAATACTTTTGTGTGGCTCCAATCTACTTACGATATTGCTATAATAACACGGCTAAGCGGTTGATATATCTATTTTGTAATATTTTGTTCTTTAAAATTCTAAATTTACAAATATTAACCTGGAAAATTTGCAACCAAGGAAAACATGAGGAGCCCCGTACTATTCTTTTTGGTCCCAGCAGGGTAGTTAGTTGCGGTGGTAGAGATGTATATTGGCTTATAATCAGTCCAATAGCAGGCATGCTAATGATTGATCATACTGCTAGCCATCAACATGTACATTAATTCCTTTCTGACGACGAAGCTGTATGTACTGTCAATTCTTAATGGGATAATTATTTATATGGACATGGAATTAGTTATTGGCGCCAGAATCAAAACTTTGCGTGTTCATACATTCGCATCTCGCCGGCCGAGTAGCATGTTGTATCGTGTACCAGTCTAGTCACTTCTTTATGGAAATGTCTATTAGTACGCGCTAAATTCAGACTTGTGTGGCATATGGAACCAAGATTGTTCGCTAGAACCACGTTTTTTGTCTTTTAAAAACAAAAACATATCAATGAAATCTATCAAGCCAATGGACGAGACAGTTCTCGCCAAATGGTTCTTGAGTCCGTGTGTCGAAATTCCAGCAAATCTAGAAATAACATATACCGTATATTGGCTCTACTCTCACTCTACAAATTTAACAGAGAAAAACTCAAGAAGATGTTCATATTAAGAAGGTATTTTCATGAAACATCAGCCGAAATGCAATAACAACAATAACAATAATATTAAAAATAATAAGGGTAATGATAATGGTACTATAATTATGTCTAATATACATAATAATCAATGCCAATGTATTTTAAGATATTTTATTTCGTATTTTGATGCCACTAGTATAGATGCCAGACCCCTTTGCATGTGGCGGCACGCATGATGGCAAGGAAGAATGTTCGGGTGGCTCGCCTGATATTCTGTTGGTTGAAGCATATAACAACCCTCACAACTGAAATCAAATATTGATGCGAAACCCCTTTGCATGTGGCGGCACGCCTGATGGCAAAGAAGAATGTTCGGGTGACTCGCCTGATATTCTGTTGGTTGAAGCATATAACCCTCACAACTGATGATTAACTTAATCATGTTGATTTTGATAATCAACTCAGCCAGTAGCTATTCCAGAACGCCAGTAAATACCAGAGTGAACGACTGGAGAAAGGGAGGTGGGTTGGTATGGTATAAATGCGATATAGAGAGAACTAGCGGCAGATATATAGTGTTGTAACGAAACCTGAAATGTTGGAAATGTTAGTACGTGAGTGTTGACGCAACACGGATGGCAAAGGTCAACACGAAGTGGAAGACGATTGGATAAACGTACGTGAACGGCGTAGATGACAAGGCAGACAAGCCAAGTAAGGGGTGCCGATAATGGACAAGAACAAAATGTAATAATGATGTGGTGAATGGTGTATAGCCAATTCGTACAAAAATTATGTAATCATTACAATTGTAAAAGGTTGTTTAGATGAACCGACTTTAGATGAATTTCACTGAAAGAAATTGTTAATTTATTTGAAACTAGTTTATAATTTCCAAAAAAAACGTAGGTAATTTAATGTTGTGAAAAAGATAATTACAAAGCTTTGCAGTTTCTTCTAGTGATATATCAGGATACACACAGCAGAAGTCCAACAATAGGCGTATTGACTGATGAGGTACATGTTCGCAGCACGTCTCTGGTTCTCCAACACCTATCGTGACTACAAATATGTAGTTTGCGACGAACTGAGTTCGTCGCAAAACCAAATTGACCGAGCCGGGGCTCCTCATGAGAAACAAAAAACAAACGGTACAAAAAAAGTGTTTGGCGTCGTGGTCCAGCGTGGTCCAGCGTGGTCCAGCGTGGTCCAGCGTGGTCCAGCGTGGTCCAGCGTGGTCCAGCGTGGTCCAGCGTGGTCCAGCGTGGTCCAGCGTGGTCCAGCGTGGTCCAGCGTGGTCCAGCGTGGTCCAGCAGAGGGCTACGTTAGTCAATAAATTTCCATAACAATAACAGTTACACGATAGACTACTAAATTTACCTCGAAATCAATCGGAAGTACAGATAGCTGAAGTAGTACGGGGCAGTCATTTAGGACTAGGATACGACTGTTCCCTCCCTCTTTGACTAATACGCTGATTGTGTACTACTCGATAGCGCGGATGAGGCTGATATCTTCGTCCTATGCTCAGCGGTCTCACTAGTGCTCATATATGAGAACACCCTATTAGCATAATTCAGTTCATCGCAAACCTGCGGAGGGTGTTCTGCTATCCCGTATCCGGGATATTTATTTGCGGTTTCATTGTGCTCAACCAGGCGGATGCTCTTGAGAAAATTGCTCCCAACCCTCCCTCCCATGATATGCGTTTTCCTTCGCCTTTTATCGAGAGCTCCGCCAGGTCAATCCCATTCTCAAATATGAGTACAGTGGGACCGCCGAGAATAGTATACTATACGTAACATACGGTGACTCAGCATTTAAGTCTGGATGTATGGGCGATTTTTAGTGTTTTGCATAAAATGCAGCTAATTATCGCTGGTTCAAGTCACTAGTCTCATCGACTTCTTTTTAGTGTTTTTTTCGGTAAAATTTATGATGAAATTAATTTTAATTTACTTTCTGTTTCTGTGGAGTTTTTTTTCGATATATATTAGTTTTGATTATTATTATTGTCGGTTTTCTTCGTTTCTTTTTTTTCGGTAAATTTTATTTTGAAATTCATGTTTTAAAATTTACTTTCTGTTGTTGTGGTTTTTTTTCGATAGATATTATTTTTAGCTATTTAATAAAACATAATGAAGGTTATGACGAGAAGATTAGTGAGCATGTTTTATGAATATTTCGGTCACAAACTGTGACCATCTACAGCAAACTGCAAAGTGAAAGTGAGCTAAATTTACATCCCAGTGTACGTGCGAAATTAGTTAACTAAACAGAGCGGTAGGGACTGTCCTTGTTCATTGAGGCTTGGCCTAATTCATATAGAGTGGTTTTCATTAACCCGTGAAACAAAGTGTACTAATTAGAGTGTAATAGTCAGATAAACACAATAGAAAACAAAAGAATTAGAGTGAAGTAGTGCTAAATACGTGTATTTCACGGGTTTACGAAAACCACTCTACAGTGCAACTCATTCTCGCTTTATCAGATAAATAATACGCAATACCTATCAAAAAGCCGCAAAATAGCAGATATTCCATTGATGGTACAGCGTTTCTTTCACGTCATTTCATGCATATTTTTAATGACGCCTTTAGAAATCGTTCGACTGTAAGTACATGTCCTAAAAGACATAGTGAATTATCCTTGGCCTGGCGGAGATACAAATTTGATCTTCGAGTGTTGATATTCAACACGAGAAGAGAAAATTCGTATCTCCAAGCGACCATGTAATATTCTGTTTAATGTATAATTATCGATGAAACATTTTCATTTTTCGTTTTCATAACAAGCCGCAAGGTCGATTATTTTGCGAAGAGCGGAATTAGCCATTACCTAAACGAGCAGGGGACTGGGACCAAGTCCTTAAAACTAATTCAATAAGAAACTAGCAAAAATGGGCATCATTTTCTGAGAGAGCAGATCAAACTTAGCTAGTCTGGAAAGTTTGGTGAACTTCGGCTTAATATTGACGATGCTAGAGGGCATCAAAGATGTCTACTTCCCCATACAAACTCTGTAAATTTTTGACGTGTCCAGCCAAACCATACATTCACTGTAAAATTTAGGCTGGACAACACAATTTCAAAAGGGTTTTTGGTGTCCGCTGGGACATTTGAAGAACACTAGACTCTATTAACCACGGACTCTATACCATCAATATCTGTCGGTTAGGATTGACATCATAATTGTCTATACTACTAGTGTACACCAATTACACTGAAACCATTTATAGGGCTTAGATTATCATAGTGTTAATCCGACTTAGGTTTACGATTTAGACGATTTTCATATTTTAGATAGTAAACAAATATTTAGGTTTTAGCGTATATTAGGATTTAGTATTTTGTATTAAGTATTTATAATTAATCGTATTTGAAGTTTGTGCATATATTTATATTTATCATTAGGAGGACCAGATTGGAAAAAAGCAGAGCTTTATCTGTAAATTCCTCGTTAAATAAAGTGTTATTATCTCGTATCCCTAGGGTGGCGCCATTATCGCCGGTATGATTAAAAAGTGTTTGCCTTCGGTGTACACAATGTCTTAGTTTCTTTTGACGTGGTAGCGGCCGAGAAACTATCAGCCTTTCAAGCGTTAAAGTAACCGGGTAGCGACTAGAAACCGCACCCAGGTCAACTTGACTCGTTAATTAGCAGACAAAAAGAATTCTTGAACTCATATTTGATGGTGTAACGACCAAGTAGAATGGTAAAAAATTGATCAGTAATTTGTATATGCGACCCGTTATTAATAGTTTGTATTCTTTTAACTCCCGCCCCTCTTAGATCGTAAATGAGATAAAAAAGCATTGAAGGAGGAGTTGGCGGCCCTGAAGGTTGAACGTAACATTTCAGGGGGAGCAGCCGCCTCACTACAGCTTGTAAGGCAGTTGGCGTCTGCCCCCGCGAGGTTTAAAGACCCGACTATGATGTTATCTGCACTGCAAAGCTTGGCAGACGAAGCCAGGTGTGCGAATGATCCAAAAGCTCCGGAGTATGAAGCGATACTTCGCCAAACAAGACCCCTTATGTACAGGCCAGAGTTTGGAGATGTAATAATCAGATTGTTGGGGACGAAAGAGGAAACCTCGGTTGCATCGACAATTGCAAAGATGGTGAAAGGAAGCCGACAGCCGGCGGCCATGCATCCATACCGACGCCCGGCTAGTGGTCGTGGCTTTGGTAATCGAGGGGCACAAGGGGCACAAGGGCGTGGCAGAGTTGTGTGCTTCACATGTGGCCGCCCAGGCCACTTTCAGAGGCACTGCACCTATTCAAAATTCTAGTAATGTGTAATTATCTCTGAAGGCAATTAATTCTCAGGGCGCTGTTAATGCATGAATGTGTTGTCACTGTATTTACTCCATTTAGGTAATTACGCCTTTTGATTAATATTTGAAAGTTATTCAAAATTTCTAGTACCAGGGGCAACTTGTATCTCCCTTTGTTTTTTGTTTTTTTTTCCTTCTTTAAATGTTGGTTATTCATGAACACCACAATCTTTCCGCATAAAATATAAGAGTATTTAAAACTCATATATAAATTTCCAGAATGTAGCAAATATTAATAATAATAAAACTTGAAAAACATACATATATATATACTTTCTCTCGTATTTTTCCACCTTTTTGTCGTACCTAGGTGCGGGCGTCTAATGCCTTTCATGCCCTTAGGGGTTGCCCTTCATCGTTCGTGCCGGGAGGACTGCACCAGAATTATAGGGAATGGGAAGAAATTGTTCCTATTGGCGAAGCGAAGGAAGTTTTGTCTTTCATCCGAGACGCGGTTAATGTATGGTCATTCCTTATACCTTACAAAGGAACATTTGCAGGTCAGTCTTATGATGCTCCATTTCCTCCAACACGAGAATTCTCCAAAATTTCATCTTGTGACAAGTTCAAGAATTTCAATGATTCCACTATCCGTGAGAGGGTGCGTACCGGTTCGTTATTGTTCTGGGGTCATGTGGGGCATGTTCAGCCGCCACATTTGGTCATGCCTATAACAGTAGAGCCGACCAAACCACGTATGTGCCACGACGAGAGGTTTCTCAACCTCTGGGTTCGCGACTTTCCATTCTCACTTGACTACCTATCCGACCTCCCACGTTATGTCGGTCAGGACCATTTCCAAGCCATTTGTGACGACAAAACGGGTACGACCATCTATTTTTGACGCCAAACAGCAGGTCTATGTTCGGTCTACGTTGGGATGATTGCTATTTCGTCTACGCGTCGCTACCATTCGGCTGGAAGGCCAGCGCGCTTGTGTATCATTCTACTGGCTAAGTAGCGACTAATCACATCCGTTCCCTCAATGTCCCCTGCAGTCAGTACATAGACGACCGACACATTGGCCAGCTAGTAACGCCTCGAGCAGTCAAATGGTCCGACATTCAAAAAGCGGAAGCCGCGACGTACATCGTGACCTCCGTGCTTACGTCCTTGGGCTACACCTTGGCTCTTTCTAAGTGTTCCTTAGATCCCGCACAGTACGTCCGTTTTTTGGGTTATTTATGTGATTCTCGGCGCATGGCTTTCATCTTGCCTGACGACAAAAAGGAAAAATTCAGGATGTTAAGAGAAACCATACTCTCCCCGATAGAAGTAGATCTTCAAACATTGCAGCGTTTTGCCGGGAAAACGACTTCTTTCTCCATCGCCGTTCCGGCCGCGCGCCTGTACACGCGCGCTATTTTCCGCGCAATTGGGTCTTACGGAAGAAAGCCTCACAAGCCAATCAAGATCACTGGCGACTTATATAGGGAAATCGTCTACTGGAGATTTCTTGATAACTGGCAAGGACACTTACCATGGTTTGATGAAAGACATCAAATGATCAATTCTATGCTGATGCTTCCAATTCTGGCTGGGGTGGTGTGGTATTTCCCGCTAGTGGAGAATCTATCAGGCTCCGCGACTACTGGAGTTCCGAGCATCGCTCCAAGCCTATCGTAGTTAAAGAGGCCATGGCACTCTTGAATACTTTATCAACGGCAGCACAGTCTCTTTCCAATTGCCGGGTAGATGCTCAAACTGACAGCCTCACTCTCGTTCAGGCATGGAAAAGTCAAGGTGGTAAAAGCGTTGAGCTCACAGCGATGGTAAAATCCATCTTTGAATTGGCATTGCGCTTCAATATCGCGTTAACACTGTTTTACGTCCCATCCAAATCAAACCTGGCCGACGCCCCTTGAACGGAATTATCCGCGGCGGATTGTATGCTCGCTAAGCAGCCGTGGGAAAAGCTCGAGACTCGATGGGGACCTCACACGATTGATTTGATGTCTCTTGACTCAAACGCGCAGCACAGTCAGGACAACAAGCCGCTGCGACATTTCACCCCATGGCCGACACCCGATTCAGCGGAGGTTAATCTATTCACCCAGACCCTCCTTGCTACGGACAATGCCTATGTATACGGACAATGCTCCAAACTCAGGGGCTCCTGCGACTGTCCTAGTCGCCTAGCCGCGGGCACCGTTGACTCTTCCATTGGGAAAATCCGTTCAATATTTAACAGTATGGATCGGTCAGGAGATTGGGACGACCGTCTTGGGTGGGGAAACCCTGCCACTCACTTCTCGGTGAAGCAATTCAAGGCGCATCGTCTTCTAATACTAATACCACTCTCATGATGACAGTTATCATCAGCGGTCCGCAAGGACAACAAACACATGCACGAGCTCTTTTGGACCCAGCATCCTCTGCTTCATTACTGACAGAACGGATAGCTCAGCAGTTGCAACATCCAAGGCATGTGTGTTATTATGTTATTATGTGTGTTATTATTATGTGTGTTATTATTATTATTATTACTATTATTATTATTATTATTACTATTTTTATTATTATTATTATTATTATAATTATTATAATTATAATTATTATAATTATAATTATTACTATTATTGTTATTATTATTATTATTATTATTTTGCTATTATTATTATTATTATTATTATTATTACTATTATTAGTATTATTAGTATTACTATTATTATTATTGGTTATTATTATTATTATTATTTATTATTATTATTATTATTATTATTATTATTATTATTATTTATTATTATTATTATTTATTATTATTATTATTATTATTATTATTATTATTATATATATTGCTTATATTATATCATTCATATTTATTGTTTGTATTTTAATATCATTAGTTAATTGTTATTGAACAATCCAAGCGATCATTTTAAATTTTGTAAATAAGGATTTTTATCTATTTTTCTATCTCTTATTTGTAATTTGTTTTGAGGAATAAAGTTATTATTATTATTATTATTATTATTATTATTATTATTATTATTATTATTATTATTATTATTATTATTATTATTATTATTATTATTTATTATTATTATTATTATTATTAAAGAAATGGCTTTTAACTTGAACAAAAGAGAGTTTAGAGATGCTATTAAACTGCGGTATGATTGGCACATAGATGGTAATCCTTCCACTTGTGTATGTGGTGAATCCTTCTCTATTGACCACGCGATGATTTGCAAAAGAGGCGGTTTCATAATCCAGCGTCATAATGAGCTGCGTGATCTTGAAGCTGAACTATTGAATATGGTCTGTAGTGACGTTGAAATTGAACCCGTCCTCCAAGATATCACCGGAGAAGAATTGAATAGGGGATCAAATAAAGCACCGGACGCACGTTTAGATATCCATGCACGTGGGCTTTGGGAAAGACAAAGATCTGCATTCTTTGATGATCGGGTTTGCCACCCCAATGCAGAATCTTATAAAGACCTCGATCCCCAACAGATCTACCGCATGCACGAGAACGAGAAGAAGCGTATGTACTCGAAAAGAGTGATGGAAATTGAACAGGGAACATTCACACCATTAGTCTTTACTACAACTGGAGGGATGGGAAACGAATGTTTGAGATACCACAGTAGACTTGCTGAGCTGATTGCTATAAAGAAAGGTGAACAATATGCAACAGTTATCTCATGGATTAGAGCCAAAGTCTCATTCTCAATATTGAGATCTGCGCTGCTGTGTCTGAGAGGCTCAAGAACATTTAAGAGATTACCTTGTGACATTAAAAACATTGATTTAGATATAGAAACCACAGTAGGAGCCATCTGTAAATAATATTTTTATATATTAATTTATTTATTTTTATCTTTTTTATATATATATATTGCTTATATTATATTATTCATATTTATTGTTTGTATTTTAATATCATTAGTTAATTGTTATTGAACAATCCAAGCGATCATTTTAAATTTTGTAAATAAGGATTTTTATCTATTTTTCTATCTCTTATTTGTAATTTGTTTTGAGGAATAAAGTTATTATTATTATTTATTATTATTATCATTATTATTATTAATAATATTATTACTACTATTATATAATAATAATAATAATAATAATAACTCTCAAAACAAATTACAAATAAGAGATAAAAAAATAGATAAAAAATCCTTATATACAAAATTTAAAATGATCGCTTGGATTGTTCAATAACAATTAACTAATGATATTAAAATACAAACAATAAATATGAATAATATAATATAAGCTACCCTGCGAGCAGAGGTTATATATATATAAAAAGAGAAAGATAAATAAATTAAGATATAAAAATATTATTTACAGATGGCTCCTACTGTGGTTTCTACATCTGAATCAATGTTTTTAATGTCACAAGGTAATCTCTTAAATGTTCTTGAGCCTCTTAGACACAGCAGCGCAGATCTCAATATTGAGAACGAAACTTTGGCTCTAATCCAAATTAATTATTACTATTATTATTATTATTATTATTATTTATTATTATTTATTATTATTTATTATTATTATTATTATTATTATTATTATTATAATTTATTATTATTTATTATTATTATTATTATTATTAATTATTATTATTATTATTATTATTATTTATTATTATTATTATTACTATTACTATTATTATTACTATTATTATTATTATATAATTATTATTAATAAATATTATTATATAATAATAATAGTAATAATAGTAATAATTGGGGTATGTCACCCCAATGCAGAGTCCTACAAAGACCTCACCCCCAGCAAATATACCGCCAACATGAAAATGAGAAAAAGCGCATGTACGCCAGCAGAGTCCTGGAAATTGAACAAGCGACCTTTACGCCTCTAGTAATTTACCACAACGGGAGGTATGGCAGATGAGTGTAGAAGTTACCACAGTAGGCTCGCCGAACTAATTGCCAACAAGAAAGGGGAAGATTATGCTACGACTATATCCTGGATACGGGCAAAGGTCTCCTTCTCCATCTTGAGATCAGCTCTTCTGTGCCTTAGAGGCTCAAGAACCACAAGAAGATTAAATAGCAACATAAAAGACATAGACTTGGATGTTGAGACTGCAATTGCAGCAATTATTTAGATTTATTGTTGTTTTTTTTTGTTTTTTTTTAGTTAGTGCATTTTATTAGTTTTATTCTCTTTTTTTTTAGTAGAGTTTTTTACAGTTTTACGATGACCTCTTATTATATCTTCTTTTTTTTATTCTTATACCAAGACATTTACCAATATATTTAGATTTATTTAGTAGCTACTTTATTATATTGTAATATATGATTGATTATTATTATTATTATTATTATTATTATTATTATTATTATTATTATTATTATTATTATTATTATTATGTCCTTTACAAAAATAATGTAACCTATAAAACACGGGAGATCCTGCGAAAGTTTACCGAATAGGTTATGTAGATGGTTCTTCAATCTTTGAAGTCATAGTTAGAGCGCTATAGAAATATAGAAATTATATAAATAAATACAGTCTGTATATATATAAAATATATAAATTATTATTACTTATAATCAGTACTGAAAAATCTCACTAAACTGACTTCTAATAAGGCAGCACTTTAATGAGGGTTTATCATGTAATTTCAAAAACAAAAATATGATTATCATAGCTGGAAAGAGCTCATTAGCCATTATCTAAACGAGCAGGGGACTGGGAACGAGTTTATTAGATTTAATGCAATTACAAGTTTATGACATGAAACAGCATGTTGAAGTTAGTATCTGTACAAAGTGGCTGCGTTCACACTGGGACTTTTCGATCTAGAATCTTGAAGTTTACGGCACACACGCGATAAGTTACCGAGCTGAGCTGTCACATTGCTGTCGTCACTCTTATCATTGTCGGTATTCAATCGCGCGCCAAATTGAAATCAAAGGTACCCGTTGGTGAACTCGTGGATTTTCGGTATGTGAGTGACGAGGAACGCCTTGAAGAAGACATTAGGGCATGTTTGAGCATGGAACCAGCACACGTCGCAGTTTATATCTTTCATGATCAATGCTGTAGTGGTATGATGGTTATCATACAACAAGTTTACCAAGGATTGAAAGTAGTGAAAGGAGAGTTTATTTGGACGCCATCTTGTCTACATGTGTTCCACAGGGAACCCATCAATAACACAGGGAACCCATATTTTGCAAGTAACTAATGCTAACAATACATCTCCCCTTTCGAGATAAAACGAATACAACGTAAATGTATCTAAGTGTCTCTAGTGACTTTAACTAATAATATCTATCAGGCTTCTTGATTATCCGCCCGGATCTTGTTTGAACTGTTCCAGCTCTTTCCAGGGGTGGATGCTCTATTGGTGGTTTCTGTACCTCTGTCATGGGTGTTGTTGTTTCTGTTGCAGATTTCTTGTCATCTGGTTCTTTGAAGCTTTTAGTTGTATTTTCAGCTGGAAGCTTGTTTAACTGAACTCTATTTCTTCTGAATGTTCCTGTTGGTGTATTGACCAAGTAGGATCTGATGTTGTTGGTGGTTTAGCATCAATAGTTTTCTTAAGATTTAATCCTGGATTAGCACTAATCGCCTTTCGAACAACCGGGCCCTGGACTGTAGCCATTTGCTAGCGGGGTGCTTCTATGGTTGAGTAGGGCAATGTATGGGTCTTTTGCTGCATACAATAACTCCTTGACGGTGCGTACAGAGCGTTCTACTTCTCCGTTTCCCGAAGCATGTCCTGGGCTACTTGTGATATGACTAAATCCGTAATCATTAGCAAATGCTGATAACTCTTTCGATGAAAACTGTGGACCGTCAGCGGAAACGAGTGTCTCTGGAACTCCGTGTCTTGCGCATATTGACTTTAAGTAATTGATAACTGACTCGCTGGTGGTACTTTCAAGTTTAGACAGTTCAATGTGTCGTGAGTAGTAGTCCACTACCACTAGATATTGAGCTTTCTTGAATTCCATGAGATCTGCTGCGATCTTTTGCCAGGGTCGTTGTGGCATCTGTTGAGGTAGAAGTGGTTCTGGATGATGCTTTGTTGCTTGACAGCATACTCTGCAGTTGTCTATCAATTCTTTGATTTTCTTACTTACACCTGGCCACCAGACGGACTGTATTGCTCTTCTGCGACACTTTGTACATCTGTTGCAGGCATACCTTGCATGACTAAGTTGACAAAAGCAGGGACTTCTTCTGTAAGATCATTATCATCATTTGTTTCTGTGATGGGTGCTCTCGATAATGTGTCCGCTGTGTACAATTCTTTGCCAGGGACATGTGTAATTACATAAGAGAATCTCATAAGTCTCATCTTCATTCTTTGGATGCGAGGTGGCAACTCGTCGCGTGACTTTGCTGTTCCAAGGAGTGGAACGAGTGGCTTGTGTTAAGTAGTCTTGGAATCTGGTGCATGACCATGTCAATGCCAGAGCTTCTTTTTCTATTTGCGCTTAGCGTCTCTCTGCTGGAGTAAGAGAACGGGAGGCAAATACTACAGGACTCCATCTTCGATCCGTCTAGTTGTTTTTGAGTGAGAACTGCACCGAGTCCATATGATGAACTGTCGGCTGTGACTTTGGTTGGAAAGTTAGGCTTTCTGAACTGACACTTCTCTTTGTTTAGTGTAATATTTGCTTTTGACAGTCTTTCAAGAACTTGGTTAAGTCTTTCGTCGTGCTCTTTGCTGTCTTTGCCGTAAACCACAGTATCATCGATTAGACAAACCACGCCTGTCTGATTTTCCAGTACCCTATGTAATTGCATTTGGAAGTGTTCGGGACCAGAGTTGATCCCAAAGGGTAGTCTATTGTAGCAGTATCTGCCGTATGGTGTGATGAAGGTTGTGAGTGGTTTTGATTCCTCTGTCAGCTTGATTTGATGGAAACCGCTGTTCGCATCTAGCTTTGAGAAAACTGTTGCTCATGCCATCTGTTCGAGCACGGTATCAACAGTTGGTAGGATATCTCTCTCTCTCTCTCTGTACTGCTTGGTTCAGTCGTGTGAAGTCAACGCATATCCTAACTTTGTCATTTGGCTTTGGCACCACCACGATGGGTGCGCACCATTCAGTTGGTTTGGTTATTCTTTCGATGACTCCTAAGTTATCTAGTCGGTCGAGCTCTTGTTTCACTTTTGGCATCAAAGGGATTGCAATCCTTCGAGGACATTGAACTGCAAATGGTTGAACAACTCCTTCTACAAGTTCGATTTTATATGGTAATGGCATCTCGCCAAGTCCATGAAAGAGTTGTGGATACCTTTGGACATTGTTTATTAGAGCAACAACGTTGAGTGCCACGCTGCTCTCTCTTCCGAGTAGAGGTGTTCCTCCTTTCATGATATAGAATTCTGATTGGGTTGTGTTGTTTCCCTTGGTGATAGAACACTTGATATATCCTAGTATTGGTAAATGTTTCTGGTCTGGGCCTTTGAGTTTCTTGGTCGAGGGGAATAAGGGCTTGTGCTTGAAATGAATGTTATATATCTTGTCAGATATAATGTCTACGTCTGTTCCTGTGTCTATCTTGAAGTTCAGCTCCACACTGTCAAGACAAACATCAACTGACCACTCTTTTCTTTCAGACTCAACACTGTATACAGCACCAAGAAATGAAGCACTGTCTTCGGGGCTTGATGTGTCTTCATGTACTCCATGCACTGCTTTCTGAGACTTGCAGACTGCTTTGAAATGCCCTTTTTTGCTACAGTTGTTGCAAGTGGCATTTTTAGCTGGACAGGACTGACGTTTATGGTAGTCTTGACCACAGAAATAGCATTTTCTTGGAGAGTGTTTTGGCTTACTTGCATCACCAGTAAATTAAGGTTTGTATTTCTGGTCTTGTCTGGGCTTGATTTGAGCTTTTCTTACTTAGCTTACTGTCTCTGTTTCTCCCTTTTCGTGCATATAGCTTTCATACGAATTCTTGTGGCTTCATATGAGCGGGATATCTCCAGACGTCTCTCAAGAGAAATTCTTTTTTCACTTAAGAGTTTTTGCCTTATCGTATTATCTTGTATTCCGACGACCATTATGTCTCTTATGAGAGACGATGTTAGTTCTCCAAACGAGCAGTTCTTTGACAATGCTAATAATACACCATAAAACTCATCTATGCTCTCGTTGCTTTCTTGTGAGCGTGTATTGAACAAATACCTCTCGTACGTGACATTGACTACTCCTCTACAAAACTCTGTCATCTTGTTCAAGACAATATCAATGTCATACTTGTCGTCGTCGTTGGCAAACGATAAACGGTTGTACACTTTCAACGCTGAGGGCGAAAAACACGTAAGGAGAGTCGCTGTTCTTCTTCGTTTCGGATGTTCTTTCAGTTGGGAAGATATTTCGAAGTTTTCCCAGATCTGTTTGAAGATTTCCCAGTCTTTCTTGCGACTAGCGTCATCCTTGAGGATTAGCTTTGAAGGGAACGGAACATGTTGTAAAACTGGTGGTGGATATATCTGTATCCGGCATTCTGGGTTTGCTTGATGGAAGATCAATAGTTCGTCAAGACTTCTGACACCATGTAGTGGTATGATGGTTATCATACAACAAGATTACCAAGGATTGAAAGTAGTGAAAGGAGAGTTTATTTGGACGCCATCTTGTCTACATGTGTTCCACAACAGGGAACCCATCAATAACACAGGGAACCCATATTTGCAAGTAACTAATGCTGACAATACAAATGCCACAAGATACGAGATTGTTTTCAAATTCAAAGAGTCGCATGAGGACCAGGAATAATCCTCCGGGACTTCCGGTTCGCATGCGCAGTAGCAAATGTTTATACTGTTCGAGTGAGTGAGTGAGTGAGTGAGTGAGTGAGTGAGTGAGTGAGTGAGTGAGTGAGTGAGTGAGTGAGTGAGTGAGTGAGTGAGTGAGTGAGTGAGTGAGTGAGTGAGTGACACTTCCGGTTCAAAATGCCCAAATCCAAAAACTCGTGGATGCTTCGCAATCCACGAGTTAAAAAATGGCTGAAGACGTAGCGAAAGCCAAATGTTTTTATTATTCGCCATGAATTACTCGCTAGAATCTTCAACAAGAGACAAGAAGAACTTGGTACCATTAGCGCTAAATTCACACGCTTAATTAATTCAATTAACTCAATAACTCATTTGATTGGTTGCTTGTGTTGTTGTACGGCTACAATCCTAGTTGGGAACAGGGGTCGAAACGTCTAAGTAAAACATTGGCTTTTTCTTTGAAGTCTAGCTCTTTGCCGGCAATAGTTCATGGTATTCAACTTCATGTGTGAACGCTTAAGCAAACGTAACATGACCGGCTTTTATCGAGAAGAAAGTCCCAGTGTGAACGCAGCCTGTGATGTGATTTGAGCGAATTCTGTCGGAATTATCAACTTTTGAAATTGTGTTGTCCAGCCAAAATTGTTCAGTGAATGTATGGTTTGGCTGGACAGCATAAAACATTTACAGAATTTGTATGGGAAAATAGACATCTTTGATGCCTTCTAGCATCGTCAATATTAAGCCGAAGTTCACCAAACTTTCCAGACTAGCTCAGTTTGATCTGCTCTCTCAGAAAATGATGCCCACTTTTGCTTGGTCCCAATCCTCTGTCCCAATCCTCTGTCCCAATCCTCGTTTTGGTAATGATTAATTGCAATTAATAAAACGTTTGGAAAAGATTGCTTCACAAATTGCGAAGATGTGAATTTTCAAAAATCGAAATTTTATATGAAAACCTTTGGAAATTTATGCTGGTATGGCAACTCTTGCCTACCATCAAAGGTCAACAAAGGTTTTCATACAAAATTTTGATTTTTGAAAATTCATATCTTCGCAATTTGTGAACCGATCTTTATCAAACTTCACATTTTTACTAATTTCAACGAGCTCTTTCCAGCTATTGTAATCATTTTTTTGTCCTATGTCTCCTATGAGTTTTGAAATATATAAATCCTCATTGAAAGTTTCTTCACACTTGTATAGTCGCAGAAGTGAAAAGCAATCTGACCCCCTGAAGATGATAATTAAACTATAATGATGAAGTAATATATCAAAACATCGAGAAGAGTTTATTTAAACCAACTTCGAGCGCCGGTGTTTTGAAATCGTGCATGAAACACTCTCCCTCGTGTTTGATCTAGCTTCTCAAACCATTAATAATTCCTGGAGAAATTCAGAGTTAAAGTTGACCAAATCGTATGCCAATTAGACCACATTTTCAGACATCCTTCATCGTAGCTATTTCCTTTGTTTTGCCTTCATGCATTAATTATTAATGGTTTGAGAATGATCAATAATTAATGATAAGAATTGGCTCACAAAAAGTCGAAGTCAGTTTGCAATTACTCAGTTTCTTGGCAGAGAATGAGAGAAATGGCGATCCTTCCAATCTGGAGCCTTTTTCTGTCCATCTCCGCTCACCAAGTGCAATCAATTGAACCTTACCTCAAAGAAGGTGAAATTACATACGGGAACTTCATCCAGAACAGTCCTAAGGGATTCGTTCTCAATAAAACCGAAAAACTGGTGTCGAATTTGACAACCAAAAGCATTGATGACTGCCAAGTAGAGTGTGTACAACACAAGCATTGCTTGTCTATCAACGTGATCCCTTTGAATTCCAAGCCATCGTTTCATCGCTGTGAGCTTCTCAACTGGTCAAGTACAGAGTTTAGCAAACGCCTTATTCCAAAGGAGGATTCATACAGCATGCAAATGAAGGTAAACAACGATTTATGGAAGTATTTTACGTAAGACATTGATCAAACATGCACGAGAAAGAGTGTTTTATTAGAGTGTTTGATGTAGCTTATCAAGGTATTAATAATTCTTGGAGAAATTCGTAGCAGAATCAAGCTAGGGAATATCTGTAAAAGGCACGTATGTTAAACTGTCATTGATATTGTATGAGTTTTCTTCATTGGACTGATAAATGGTATGAGAAACGTAAGACCTTTCAAAGTTTTCAATGGATCGCGTACCTACTGTTTTGGTTACATTTGACACAAGTGTTTGTGGTAGATTAGTATCACATTTAGTTCATTTGATATGAGTTTAAGCTTAACAATAACACTGCTGCCTAAAATAGAGAGTTCTCAAATATTATATTAATTTATTTATATCATCCACCCTCAAGTAATACACATGTTCCTATAGGGTGTGTCATTCAAAATGGATTCAAATACCTTTGAATGTGTCTTGTGTATTCACATAATTTCTGTGACAGTAGAGATTGGTAATAGCATTGATGTATTGCGTATTTTAATAGCAGTGTAGCTTACGTACCGGTGTGATTTTCTTAAAATATTCAAAGCACAATCCTTATATTGATAGTTCACATATCCAAGGATTTTCTTTATGTCCTATAGTGAATAATTAATGAGTTTGAGAATGATTAGTCTCAAATTAATTTTCACAAATAGTCTGTACTAACATTTTTATTTTACATTTTATTGGTTAGATTGTTTCGAATACTAGTAGTAGCTAGTGGCTATTTCTCAAAAAAGTCTTCTTTTTTTTAACGGATTCACGAAAGTACATCGCCGCTAAGGCCTAGTTCAGACGTCGTTCAAATCATGAGCCATTCTCATTTCAAACAGTAGATACTGAGGCGGCTTCTTTTGAAGTAATTAAGAACGGCTCTTGCAAAAACGGCGTTTGAACTACGCCTAACTTCTCTGTTTTGATAATCAGAAAAGTTTTCTTTTTTAATGTGTTTCTTTGAGTGGCCATCAAAGGCAACGGTGTAGCGGTCTTTTCCCTCTGAACCTGATTTGCATAATAAGTTGGCGCTCAGATGTGCAAAATACAAGGCTTCACAATATGAATATTTACTATTTATTTATCTGAAATATGTGAAATACCTGAAGCGAAAGTGACATTCTGCGCCATTAAAATCGTGTCGCCAATCACATTACACCTTTTAAGTAAAATGCGCGCGCTATCACGCTATCGCTACGCTATAGAATGCGCGCTCAAGAAATTTTTCACTAACTTTTCTCGCTTTTTCACCAAAATATGTCATTGTTTTTGGTCATTTTAGCATTGTTTATAACGAAGATCTTTTTTCTCGGAAATTGTAATAGTTATGATTAATTGGTAACAGGACTTCCAGCTACGCGGTCGTCCAATTTTGTTTATCCCTCGTATGATTACAGACCGAATTGGATTCCACTCAGTCCTATTAACATTAAGAGTCGCCAGTAGACTAACCTGAGGGGATTAT
Organism: Actinostola sp. cb2023; assembly: GCA_033675265.1. Classification (NCBI taxonomy): domain Eukaryota; kingdom Metazoa; phylum Cnidaria; class Anthozoa; order Actiniaria; family Actinostolidae; genus Actinostola; species Actinostola sp. cb2023. The sequence continues at coordinate 53,348 of JAUJYZ010000484.1, read as the reverse complement.
GTGATGCATTGTTATATACCAACTGTCAAAGTCCATTTTTCTCGTGCTCTGATTGGGCGAGCGGGTATCACGTGAACAAGTTTTCATGTTTCCCCGGCAACAGCTCTCAGGGGGCAACAATATGTTGTGGACCGGCAATAAAAAAACCCGCATCGCATAGAATGGAGGGACACATACGGGACTTTGCGTATTATTGCCTATTGTTTGGCGCGAGATTCAAATGATGTTCATTAGAGTGTGACTCGCTAATACTACAATTTACAAAGGAATTTGACGAAAATGGCTGAAGTGGGTACTCAAAGCCAGTCTTTTTCTTGATTTGTATATCAGTTTCTAAAGTTATTAAGGGTGGAAATGAAAGTCAAGATGATAAACCAATTGCTGATATGAATAAAAATTACAACACTTATTTTGTTATAGTATCCTTTTTTATGACAAAATAGGGATATTTTTGGTCATTTTACTATAGAAACTGTACAAGCACCCTAGAAACATCGATATTTTCTGTTCATCACGATAACTATTCACAGTTATTAAGGGTGGAAAATAAAGATAAATAAATAAGGATCATCTTCCACCATCAAGTTGAATCATCCGCGGAAGCTTTATAGTATCCTTTTCGAGTTATAATAATATTGGTCTTCACGAGACTCTTGTTGTCATAGCGACCGACGTGAGTTCAACTCATTCTCGCTTAGCTTCGCTTTATCAGATAACTAATACGCAAAACCTATCATTTGAAAGCTTATATAAAGTGTAAGTTCAGTTGTTAAGTAAGTTTTTGACGAGTTTATAGTGTATGCGATGAAAAACTACGAAGTAATCAATTCGGCTCAGTTCTGTCTTCAAGTCGTTTGCAGTTGTTGTCATTTGAATGACTCTTAGCGGCCGACGTGAGTTCAACTGACTCATTCTCGCTTTAAAGTGCCTATGCAGCGAAAATTAGTGTCGATTTTTTATTATATATACTAAAAATATAGCTTATGGGTGTTCCTTTGGAATAAAAATTATTTGTCAATTCGCAAAAAAACGTATATCTTTTAGCGCTCAAAGTTCGAAATTTTACGATAAAATTTAAGACAGGAGCCTGGTGTCTAGTGATGTCATCAGTTGTGTATGATTGCTCGAGTGAACCGAAGTGTACTTGTTTTGACCGGGGTTTTGACGTTAATATCTCTTGTTTTATAACCTTTTTGTTTAAAAAAAAAGCAACAGTGTCTGAAAGTGATTAACAGATTCATCAGAGGAAGATAGAGAGTCTGGATTTTCCGAAGAAAATCAGGTAGAAAGCGGTTTTCTACCGTAAGTTCTAATAAGCTTATAGATGACCCACTCGCAGACGACGAGTAGTGGAGTGATGAAAAGTGAGGATGAAGATGGCCAGTCGCCTTTGAAAAGGAGATACAATGGAACAGATCCTAGTTCAGATATGGTAAGTATAATATTTATCGTTATCCGTGCTTTTTACTTATAGAGCATGCATAGTGGAGTAAGATTTGCTGTTTAGAAGTAGTTTCGTAGTCCTCCTTCGTGAATCTGAATAGTTGCCAGCACTTGACAAAGTCTAATAATATTCAAAACCAGTATAAATGGCTATATAATATCTAACATAACATCTAGTATAACATTTATATAACCTCTAAAATATAATAAATATGGCATCTGATACAATTTATGTATCACAAAACACCCAGACTTTGCAGCCATGACAAACACCACTGTATATATAGTACTCTTGAAAGCACATTACCCCGAATTTCCCCCACTCTTGTGACAAACAAGGGAGACATTAATATCGCCATACACATGGTACCAGGTCGATCAGAAAATCAGTAAGTTTATTTTATTGTTCTCCCATACTCGCCACAGTGGAACATTCAACTGATATAATTATTACATTGATTACAGACTATATACTATTATTACAGACTACTATATTATATATTGTATAGTATAGTATATATTTTATTGGGGTGTAACTTTGATATGGGGATTAGGTTCCTCTTTGTTGTAACCCTTTTGAAAAATATTACGTATTGTATTATTTATTCAATAAAGTTGTTATATATATTATATATACTCAGAGCAACTGCAAAGAGGTGGCTAATCAGGTGGATATGTGGCCATTTGGGATGGGACAATGCAAGACCAGCTAGCTTGTCCAGCCTGTATATTAGGACAAAAATAACACACCCACCACAGAAAGAGATAACTAGGGATATATATTATTTTTATTTCTGAAGCTAATTATTTTGCAACGATTGGCAAGATGATTTAGAATGGCCCTTCGTTGACTTCTGACAGACTTCTGACAGGTTTTTTACAGCAAGGTGCCTTTTTCTTTGCAACAGGAGGAGTTTCCTTCTCTTATCTTGCATATGAACTGAAATGATAATTAAATTATTGAATTATACATGGTACATGTATCATTTAGAGTATTTTTGTAACATGTCATTGAATAACAATGTTATGTACACGTATGACATCAGAATTTTGTAAACTATGCTAGTTATAATTGTGTAATTATAGCCCAAACATATTGACATGTATTCACCTTATTTTAATAAAAAAACATTAAAAAATGTACATAATTCAATTTTAAATGTAATAACCTATTTCAATCAATCAATAATTTATTAAACACAATACGTCAAAGAGAAGGAGCTTGTTACTTATTATTATTAAAGGTATTTTGGTTCTTAATAAATGTAGTATTATCAATTATTACTTTATAATGTTTTGATAAAATGGGTGGGATTCATATATTTTAAAATAGTGATTATTACTAGTGGGCATTACTAACTAGCCTCCTTTGCAGCCGTTCTTTGTTTCGGGATCCCTGTGCTCCCTCTCCACAATAATGGAGAGGGAGCACAGGGATCCCGAAACAAAGAACGGCTGCAAAGGAGGCTAATTACTAACTAGAGTGATTGCAATAAACCTGTGAAATAGTAAAGTAGACTAATTAATAGACACTAGTAGACTTTATTTCCATTGTTTTCTTTTATGACTATTTGACTATTACACACTAATATCGAATTTTTATTTCACAGGTTTATTACAATCACTAATTATAAATATAATAATAATAATAAATAACATTCTTAATTAAACTGCTAATTAAAGTTAGCACTGTTTCACGGTTTTAGTGTTTGCTCTCTACTGTGTAGTATTAGCATGTTATATTAGTGGTATATTAATTCTTGTTTCATGTACCTTGTGGAAATAAATGTGCGCTTGATTGATTTTGTTGTTGTTTGCGGCTCGGCATGTTCAATGGCTTGGGTACCATGGCAACATACTTCTTTTAAAAGTTTTCATTGCGAGCATCTACAGATAAGCTGAACTGTATCAGTTCCTGAAGTCACCAAGTACATAATCTAGAGAAAAGATACCTCAATGTCATTCGTAGCAAAAACTAATTGGAGTACATACAATAAACCAGAAATAGTCTATCACTGAAGATAGAATATATATATACCTGGTATGTATTACCCATTTAGTGCTAGTCGAATATTCCATGGTTCTACTATTGTCTCAACTCTATCACTGTTAGTTAATAACTTAGTTCAACAATATATCATAAATATCATTAACACATGAAGGCCAGTCTTCTGCATGTTGAAGTTACAGAACACGAATTATTCTTGTACATGTAATATGTGCATGGTTCATATCAATATTTTAATATTGATTGAAAATTCACTGGATACCTTGGATTGTCGTGGTGTTCGCAGTCCATGTCATCGATAAAGTATAGTACTAATAGCTTACAAAAGTCAGTGAGTAGGGACTGCAGTGCGCAGTAAAGGTCCGTTCCAGCTAGAACAACATTGATGGATTGATAAGAAATAAACATGTGAAAACTTGTTAATTCGTTTATAATACTTACATTACTTCACCTCTTTAAGTTGGCGTACTTTTCTTCTCAAATAGCTGTTGTTATTTTGGAGTCTTCGCATGATTTTAGTTTTCTTTACACAATGCTTACATGCAATCATTCGACTGGTGTGATGAGTAAATTATTCACTTTTCTCTTGTCACGACGAGAGAAGTCAGGTCGAAATCGTCAGGTCAGTAGCCGATAACTGCAGTGTCGATTGTTGGAATAGAAACCTTATATAAACGCCTACTCAACGAGACATCCAACGATTCAGCTGACTATCGATTCCAAGTAGATCCAAGCGGCGGATAAAACACTGTTGGCTGAAGACCGAAGTGTACCAAACACAACACCGAAGTTCTTGAAGGCCTTGAACGATGGCCGATGTTTTTGAATAAATTTTGTCTATTTTCGGCGTACAATTTCATCCGAAGGGAACGTATATGCATGGATATACCTGGTACTAAACTATTGTTAGTACAGTTAACATTTGCCGGGCCTCCAGCAACACAAAACTCTCCATTTCGATCTCGAACTCCACTGGTCGCCATATTGTTCAGTACTCGCTACACAACTGATGACGTCACGAGGCATGTTTTGGCCGAGCGGAAATGTCCGACGTTTTTAGCTCTACCAGGTGTTATGCAAGTGACGAAAAAGTATACTTCCCGTGACTCAAAATTGCTGAAATTTTCACAATCAATAACGAAACTCAAAAGCTTTCAAGTAGTGAGTTTATTTTGTATCCGAAAATTTGGCTGCATAGGCACTTTAACAGATAACTAATACTCAAAAGCTATCATTTGAAAGCTTATATAAAGTGTAAGTTCAGTCGTTAAGTAAGTTTATGACGAGTTTATAGTGTATCGGCGATGAAAAACTATGAAGCAATAAAATCGGCTTCTGTCTTCAAGTCGTTTGTTGTCACTGTTGAATGACTCTTAGCGGCCGACGCGAGTTCAACTCATTCTCGCTCTATCAGATAACTAATACTGACGCAATACCTATCATTTGAAAGCATATATAAAGTGTAAGTTCAGTTGTTAAGTAAGATTTTGACGAGTTTATAGTGTATGCGATGACAAACTACGAAGTAATCAATTCGGCTTTTGTCTTCAAGTCGTTTGTTGTTGTCATTTGAATAACTAATACGCAAAACCTCTCAAAAACCAGCAAAAAGCATATTATAAAGGCATGACGTTCGTGTAAATGTTGATTTCTAGAAGAGCCGTTGATCCATTGATAGTATTTCACTGGGTAGACAGGGTTTCTATCGCGTTATTTCATGCATATTAATGACGCCTTTAGAAATAGTTCGACTGTAAGTACATGTCCCAAAAGACAATAGGATTCTGTGCGATGGGAGTTTGTAATTTGTGAGTCCGTCGTTCATAAATTAAAGATCAGATTTGGAATACAAAATGTTTGTTCGTAGTTACATCTTTTTCAGTGTTGCTCTTTGACAGTTGGTATATAACAAAACACTTATTGACTGGGACCGAGGGAAAGCAGTGTGTTTTGTGGTCTCTCGTTTTTTTCTGGGGCGACATTTCGCTTTGCCTAGCCTCACAAATATATTTGAAGGGAGTTATTAGGTAATTTTTAATATGTGAGGACTAGGTAGCTAAAATGTCACCCCAGAAAAAAACCCCATGTGTATAGCGGGGTGGACTGCCATCGGGCCATTTCGGGCCATATCGGGCCATATCGGGCCATATCGGGCCATATCGGGCCTTATCGGGCCATTCCGGGCCTTATCGGGCCTTTATCGGGCCACATCGGGCCTTATCGGGCCACATTCTAGGGCCACTTCGGGCCTTATAGTTGACACCATAATCCGCTAGAAAATCATTTGGTTCGAGTCACCGTAGGGAGTGCATCCTTGAGTGAGAAATGGGTCGCACTCATAGAAATTGTCCAGTGTTTGGTTGCACCAGCACCAATCTTGTTAGGTTGGCAAATCATTTAGACCAAGTGCATCATATGGAACAAGAGGAAAGAAAGAAATGGTTGCAATTGAACACGAGTAAAATGGGATTATGCAATATACTTCAAGGTCAAGAGATAAGAGAATACATAGGAAAAGAACAAAAAACATGTGTACAGAAGAGCTTTGACGATGTGTTACAGAGGCAAAACGAAATAGAATGCAAGTTTTATACTTACTTGAGAGATCGTGATTTGGATAAAAAAATACAATCCCACAAGAATAGTTTTAAAAAGAGAGGGAAATCATCCTACAGCAAAAAAGGATATAAAGTTGGCGCAAAATGGCTAACCCATGAAGTAGACCAAAAACGATGAAAGAATGTGTCCGCATTGTCAAGACAACTTTCATTTGAGTATAATTGCATCTACCATAAAACCAAGTAAACATACACGCATGGGTGGATGAATAGATACTTGGAACACTAGTTGAGGTAGAGGCTTATTTATCATGGTGAATGATGTTCCTTTGCTTGGTGACCACGCCTGTGTTAAATGTATATATAAGGGGCCATAACAGTCGGAGGAGAGAGGGAGAAAACTGACAAGGCCACCATGTCCGCTCATTGCCAGGATGAAGAATCCAGTTTAGATAGTAATCAGTAAAGTGAAGGTTCAGTTGGAATTCATTCTCAGGAAACAACAACATCGGAATCTTCAAACGATAGTCATGATGGAGTTGAAGAAAGTGTGTGGCAACGGATTCAGACAGAAGCAATAGAACGCCATGAGAACAAATGGCAACATTTAGTTGATAATTATGAACAAGCTGGCGAAAATGCAGAAACTGCTAAAATCAAAGCCAGTAACGACTTGGTACCGACATACAGAAAAGAGCTACGAGCTGTTTTATTTGAATATCTCAAATGGATACACGGATTAAAGAAAAATGCTGAATATCGAAAAGTAATGGCGACAAAACAAAGTCTTATGGACACAGAAGGCTTTGGATGGGAAGAAGCAACTGAGGCAGCTATAAATCAACGAAAGTACTTGCTGAATAAACTCTTCTACAAACAGCCTATTCTAGAACACAATGCGAACCATTATCCTGTGTACAAGTAAATAAACTATGATTGAAATGTAGCTTCGTCAACTCATGTAATTCTTACTTTGCAATGGTTAAATAAACTTCTTGTTGAAATCCAACCTTTTGTCAATGTTTTTATTGTCAAATCCGACTTCATAGCATGGGAAATATTCACACAAATATATCTAATCGCATGTTTTTATATTGCTTGAGCTATGGTATATATGAACTCAGGAGAACTGTGACTAATTATTCAAATTGCGCGCATCCTTTTGAAATCAATTTGTTTTTAAACAATAACGGAAAACAGTTCCAAGCAATTACCAAAGTTTGTGAAAGAATAACGCTTGCTCTTAAACTTACGAATTAATATAATATTCACAACAAGTTAAAGTCGTTTAGGTGTATAACGAATTTTATTACAAAATCAGTATACTGAATATTTACATTCAATTTGATCAAGTTTAACAAATAGCAAATATAAGAGTTATTTAGCTAGGTTTTCTTGATTAGGATTGTGTTTTGGTTTGAAAACATATTTTCTTGGATACAGTTTTCTTGCTTTGGGATTTCTTCCTCCCAATGTTCTGGTACAGAAAATTAATTTAGTTCTTCTTCTTTTTCTGCTTCTTTTACAAAGTTAAAATGAATAGAACCTGGGTAAGGATAAGCTTTATAATACAAGTTCATATTTCCATGGTAGAGAATAGAACTCACTACACATGTGAGAGGTGAGCTTCGATCGAGGCCACTTTTCGAGTTCAATGAAAGCCAGGTGGATCGTTGTTCTTGCGAGTTTTGGCAGTTCTGGTAGATAACGTTTCCAAGAATCGTGGAGTTGAATGTTCATGAAATGAGAAACATCGCATGCCGTTTCCCATACTTCTTGATAATCTATTTCTTGGACTGCATCATCATAATAACGGTCCAAGGTTTCTAGATCCATTTTGGGATGCTTGCTTGGCTGAACAAAGCCTTGGCAGTTCTTAACCATTTCATGCTTGATTTGATCTTTCATCAATCCAGCGAAGATTAAATTCAACATCACAGAGAATTGATGGCACGCTTCATCTCTCTCCAAAGCTTCTACTTCATCAACGATTATATGTTTCTGAATCCACATATTCTCAGCTACTTTTAAACTTGATTGATCTTCTTGGCTTGGTGTTTTCAATGAGTGGAAATTCAAATTTGCCTCAACCGTTTTGTACCGTTGGAGGAGATAATAGACGCCAAAGCAGCACAATAGAGGGTTTATAAAAACAATAACAAACCTGCCACACCCCTTTTTCTGCATAGCTAATTCATCCACCCTTTTCCCAGTATCTATCCACCCACCACCATTCTTATCCACCCACCACCATTCTTATCCACCCCTCCACCATCCACCAGGCTCCAAATGTCCCTCCTATACTGTGCCCAGTGAGGTCCTTCGAGCTTTATCTTTCCAAACTACACCCGGAATTAGAGTTTCTTTGGCAACGACCAAAAGACATACCAAGCGAGACTGAGTCATGCGAGTCATGGTATAGCAGAGTACCACTCGGAAAAAAAACCATTGGGAACTTTATGAAAGAACTGTCCAAAACTGTAAGTTTGTCTAAACAGTACACAAATCACAGCCTAAGAGCCACTGCCTTAACAGTTTTGGACCACTGTAACTTTGAAGCAAGACATATTATGAGAGTCTCAGGGCACAAATCCGAGGCCAGCATAAGGTCTTATTCTCGACGTCTATCCGAGAACAAGCAAAGGGAAATATCAGACGCCCTTGGTTTAGCCTGTGGATTACCAAATGAACAACAAACCCATGACGCAAGAAGTGAAGAATCACATGAAGTAACTGTTGATCCTCCAGATAGCCCTACATTTGAACTGTCTAGCAGTCAGTTTGACTTTCCAGGACCACCAGTGGTCCAACAATCATCTATAAATACTGTGGAGAACCACGTCGGGCCCACAAGTTTCAAACATCGCCGTGTTCGCCAGGCAAGTGAACGTAGAACAAAATGGCGGCCTGTATAAACATGCGGTGATGTTTTAGAGCATTTGTTCGGCGAATTTGACGAGGAAATTAACGAGAAAAAGATAATTTTGGTGAAGAAAAGGGGAGACATTAGATAAGTTCGATTTTGGAGATGGTTGTGAGAGGAAAAGGCCTCGATGGCGGATATTTTGAAGGAAAAAGCAACAGAAGAACACTCGATTAGATGGTAAGCTTATTAAGTTTCGCTGAAATAAATATATATTTCTTTATTTACGCCCTAAAGTAATTTTAGGGCTTTTATGTTGTGACGTTTGACTCATCAGTAAAATATTTTGCTATTGTAAATGTAAGATAATCGAGCAAAATGCTACATAAATATAAAATAATGCCCTCACAGATTATACATTGTTTACCTCTAAATAAAATTAATCAAAGAAAATCAATCAATTAGGCATTGAGTGATATGAGTGGTTTTTACAATGTTATATATATTTTCTTTTAGGTACTCTAGAACCTCGACGTCAAGAACTTGAGTGTACATACTTGTATGATCTTTGAAAATATATAATTAAATTATTACATGCATTGGAGTTTTGTTTATATATTTTCAACAAAACTTATAATTTATCCAACTGAGGTACATGTACATGATCTGTGTTATTGTTTCCAACATTATCAGTACCATTTCTTCCTGACCAAGAGTGAAGGTGGTACATGTAGCTAAGCAAAATTCACAAGAGATTATAATGTATTTGCAGGACAATAACAATGTCCAAACTTGGCCAATCCTATTCTGATCTCCATTAAAATTTAGTTGCTGTTATGATCAGAAGAGTAGTGTGTAATTTATCTTAACGAATACAAATAAGGAGTAACCAAGTACATGTAAATGCATGTACACATGGATGGAGCAAACACAATAATACTACAATAATACTAATTAATAACGTACAATAATTATTGGTTACTAGCCTTCTCTCTCTGTTTATGTGTTCCACTTCTGAGTTCAGGTGACTGATCTGACTTACACGTACAAACTTTCTGAACTTACATGAACGTTAGAGTGCATTTTAGAGTGTGATGATAAGTTTCATTATGTAGGTCTCACTGTGTGACAAGAAGCAAGGTCAAAAGTATTTGAATATTTCTGTCTCAACCTAAAACAATAGTATGCAACAGACATACATGTATGTAAATCATTAAAGGTGGTGATGCTTGCGCCATACTGCTGCAATAATACCGGTACTTATTTTTGCCCCAGTCATATGTTGTAGTTTAAAATTATCTTTGGTTTAATTTAAATTGAACTGGTTTAATTTAAATTGAACCGGATCAAGTATAATTAGGGTTAGTACATTAGGGAAGACATTATTTAGTTGTTCTTAGTGAAAATTATTTAGTTCTTTTTAGGACTTCCCCCCTCCCCCTCTAAAATTCCAAATATGCAGTTCAATTTAAATTGAACCGGTTTAATTTAAATTGAACTGGTTTAATTTAAATTGAACCGGTTTAATTTAAATCGAACCGGTTTAATTTAAATTGAACTGGTTTAATTTAAATTGAACCAAGGGATCATTTTAAACTACAACTAATATTTTAATTAATTAATGCTATTGTTTAGACTGCATATCAGAAAGTTGCCATCATGTCTCCAATGAATCTTGAATTCAATCTCATTGTCTGTTATGGACTAAGGGGAAACCCTGTCTGTAGCTTACAGTCAAATGAACAACTTAGAAGAATTCTGAGTACTGATAAAAAAATTAGCCCATGGTTCATAATATGAGTTATTTTAGAAATTGGCAAAGGTAAGATGACCTGTATATTCAGACTTTGAAAGTGGTTGAAAATAAGGACACTGTATTTTATTTATTTAGTATTTAACAATAGATTAGACACTAAAACCATGCAACATTTTGTACTTAGCACTAATTAAACAATGTAGTAGAAAAACAATATAAATGTCAGTATTTAGTACTAACAAAATACTATTTACATGTAGTTGCATGGCTTAAGTGTTTGCATGTGCTCTAGTATCCAATGTATTCTATGTAATGGTAGTAAATGTAATGCAATTATTTAAAATGTACTCCATTTATGCTGTTATATGTGAGTTAAATTATAGTGTTTAATACCATTATTTAAAAAAACTTGTCATATACTTAAACCATGAGGTATGATATTTCTGCAGAACTTTTACCCAGGGATTTTTTTCTACTCGCTACCGCAGTCCTGGGTGAGTAGAAAAAAAAAATCACAGGATACAGAACTTTACATGTAACCAAATAATAACTGGACACCAATCGATACCAACGTCACCTTTGTCACTACATAACTGTGGAATTATTTAAAAGAGTATATAGTTATAAACCAGGCTAAGTGTTGGTATCACTGTTCACTGTGAACAATAGTTATATAACTTATATACATGTAAGAATGTCAGCATGTTTGTAGTATTTTTTTCAGACTATCATATTGGTATTTATGAATCACTCATTTAATATAAATTAAATGACAATATAAGATAAACAGTTTTATTTCAATAAAATTGTAATTCGATCACAAGTCTATTGGCAAACTATAGTATATCAAATATATGTAGAGAAGCTCATATTCATATTTCATACAAGAAACTAAGATTATCTACAATATAGAATCCACTGGATTCTAGTAAGCTAGTTACCATAGTAACACGTCAAAAGTCATATCTGGAATAATCCAATAAGTTCTCAAACAACAGTTCAATTAACACGTACGTCCAATATTCTAAGCTTAATTCACAAGTACAAATCTAATCTAATAAGTGTCAAACACAGCTGATATATTTCCCAGCAAGATTGCGTCAACAACTTTCAATAACAACTCTTATGTCTTGCGCAGTAGAGAACAAAGCACAAAGACACGTATCATGTTTACTAAGATAATAAGTTACAGAATTCGAGTCTTCAAACTCATGTAGTTTGATAACTATCGAAGTATACTCAGATTTCAGTATTCTATTATTATCCAGATTCACGATACTTTCAATAGCCATAGAAATCGTATTGAAAAGATTACTTATAAACCTGTACTTTTGGGATTACTTCAACTATTGATACGCCTAGTTATGTATTATTCTGACGTATAGCATATTAGCATATGTTGACGTATTGCCATTATAAATATAGTGCACAAAGAGGTTGCACTTCACTTCAGAGAGTACACACAGTACTTCACTTCAGAGAGTACACACAATACTTCACTTCAGTCATGTGTACAGTGGACAGTTGAAACTTCACTTCAGTCATTTGTTAAGTTCAGTTGAGAGTCGAACCATGACTTGAGAACAACAAACCATAGTTAACCAGGAAAGACCGATGCAATCCTATCCAGAGAGCTTCTAATAAACATCTTGTACCAACCAACCAGCCTACTGTTTCTACAAGTTCACATATACACAGTACATTCATCATTCTTTACAGTTCAATTGTTTACATGCATGCACATTACATGCATACTCTCTTATTTTACAATCAAGACACCTATATCAATACACCTTCATATTGTCCTTCATTTCCTTGGTGTGGGCCAGTTGGTATAATGACACGGCCTAAAGTTAAGCTGCATGGCTGAAAAACAATATTAAGATTACGGATATAACATACTTAAGCTTAAGCTTAAATCATATAAGCTTAAGCTTACTAATTCTGAAATACAAAACATTGATTTCACATGTCACAACCTACGTACAGCACACGAGATCTAGGACTAGCATTGTTATACCTCTTCCACTGACATAAGATGAAGAATATTTCCCTTACCATTACTACTTGGCTTCTAACTCTGTTTGTTTTCTTTGCCACTATAATTCTTCCCTCATAGACTTTTCTATCGGCAGTGTTTTTGATAAATTATGATGCCCTTTCTCTTGGTAAAAGCGACGACTTGAATACGCGGCAGCGTTGAAACTTACAGTCAACATAGTGAAAATTGACCAAAAACAATCGCTCAGCACAGAAAATCCAAAAAGAATTTCAAAAAACTAAAAAGAAGGCGACTTCACACAATTATCGAGGATTCAAACTACGTTTATTTCATTTACAAAATAATTAACACGGTGAAAATAAAACAAGGGTCAAAATATGCCCTTCAAATCAAAATCTTCAGATTTTCAAAACCAAGCGAAAACAATAATCGTAAAAATATCGCTTTTCAATAATTACCCTTCGTGTTTGGTACCAAAATAGACAGCAAGGAAGGCTTCGTCTTTTCCTGTCTTCCGATTTTTCTTCGGAGAAATACGATCGACATACGAGGCTCCGAAAGAGAAGTCGTTTTGCACTCGACAAATTCGTCCTCAGTCTCCCAAATTTGCCGCCCGTCCAATATGGCGGCATGCTACATTAATCCCGGCGTTTTTTCTGGCTGTATGGGCCCGACGTGAATTAACCTTTATTTTAATTTGGAACTGGGGCATTTCAAAATTGTAATATCTCATTCAATTTCAACTCAAAGTAGCTTATATTGCCCTTTGAAAGTTATATTTTTGACAGTTTATTACTGTAATGTACAAGCTTTGGCTTTTTTTAGTATGAACGGAAAATTTTTTCAGTAACTGTAATTTGTGAGTTCGTCGTTCATAAAGATCAGATTTGGAATAAAAAATGTTTGTTCGTAGTTAGATATTTTTGTTGTTCTTTGACAGTTGGTATATAACAAAACACTTAGCAGCTCCACCTCGGGAAACATTCGCGGTCTCGGGACCACAAAACATACTGTTTCCCTCGGTCCCAGTCAATAAGTGTTAATTATATGAGTCGTGATGTCTTGATTGATTTTCTTACAGAAAAGTAATAACAACAACAGACATCAGACAGCAAATGCAAATTACTTTGTTAACTACATACATACATATCCAAATGGTCTTGAGAGCAGAAGCTTCGTCAATAATTCGATAAAGATTACGACAATTTTTAATGTAAACATGTTTCGGCAGTGCTGCTTCCATCATCGGTAATTTAATGAGTGATCTATACAGTGTATGAGCTTATATATAGTATATCAGTATGAAGAACAAAAGAACATTGAAGTGTGTGATTACAGTGAAAGTTTTAAATTTACATGAGAGACTTGTTGATTTAAAGAGGGCTTTTCCCAAAGGATGTGAATGGCTTCCTTAATTTTCATACATACATATACATACTCGAGCGTGACAACTTTTGTCTCTGTCTTTACATTTTGCACATATACATACATATTATATATATGAAGCATTAGGATTAAGAAGAGGCAGGCAACTTCTGAATGTCCAACAAGTTTAATGTAAACGTTTCGGCCCTTCGGCCCGTTTACATTAAGCTTGTTGGACAATCAGAAGTTGCCTGCCTCTTCTTAATACTTATGCTACATATACATATTGGAGTGCAGACTGTGAATCCTGGAGGATCCTTTTATTGGGAGTTCATCGTTGAACATTAACACCTATTTATCTTTATTCTACTCATACACCTGTTTTCAAAAACGTTGTCCATTTACAAAATACAAAATAGTAGAATGGAATTAACTACAGAGACAAAAGAAATTCAATCATGCAGAACTCTGGCTAATTGTTTCTCTAATCAATTCTTTTTTACTATTTTACTATTTTGTATTTTGTAAATGGACAGCGTTTTTGAAAACAGGTGTACATATTATATATATATATACTTTATTTGGTACCATATAAACAAATGTTACATATTTACAATCTATTTATAGTCGACAATTAAATACAATTTACATCATCTGATATTTACAATGTTTACAATAATATAAATTTAAGGAAGGGCTATTACATAATTATTGCCATAGATTATAAATAATATAGAAAAAGATTGAAGAGAAACATTAGAGTGGTTTTCATAAACCCGTGAAATACACTTTAGCGTATTTAGCACTACTTCACTCTAATTATTTTGTTTTCTATTGTGTTTATCTGACTATTACACCTCTAATTAGTACACTTTGTTTCACGGGTTAATGAAAACCACTCTCTTAGGTACAGTGTGGCCTAGACTAACTAAAAAGCTAAACTAGCTAGGCCACTTAATAGAGAAAGATTGCATAATGTGGTCATGGTATGGAAAGGCAATAAACAATAAGATCTAATTAAATAAATGAATAAGAAAGAAAGACAGATATATATCAGCAATATGAATGTAAATGGTGTACTACAAGCAGTCACGCAAATGATTGAATGGAACGAATGAAATAAAGAACCAAATGAAATAATAATAATAATAATAATAATAATAATAATAATAATAATAATAATAATAATAATAATAATAATAATAATAATAATAATAATAATAATAATAATAATAATAATAATAATAATAAAAATAATAATAATAATAATAATAATAATAAAAATAAAATAATAATAATAATAATAATAATAATAATAATAATAATAACAATAAGTATAGGTAATCATACGGTTTCGAGTTCAATTTGGGATTAATTCGCACGAGTGTGTTTTTCAACATCGCCAACTATTCCGGTCATCCGAAATTCACTCAGCGGCTTTCCTTCGGAACATAGACTTCGATTGATCACTCTTATCAGTAAAAATTCGCTCCAAAACAGGTTAAATAAGGCTCCTTTAGTTAATTAAACACCGTTGGACATTCAAACAACTACCAAACTGTATGTGTTAGGTATTTTAGAGCCCAACATTATCGAAGAAACATTTTAGAAGCGAAATACTAACTCGGTTTGACGATTTTGATCAATAGCACAGGGAGCCCAAGCGCCCTCAGGCCCGGACTTGGATAAATCTAACTTACTTGCGACGGTATCCCTGTGCTTTAACAGCTATCCCATGGATCTTTACGGCAAATGAAAGATGGATAACTGAGCTTCATTTGGGTTCCAAACATGACGATTTTCGGTAAAGTTTCGACTTCAAACTTCACTATAGTTTGCCCATCGGAAGCGGACATTTGGGGTTCTCATTTGGTGATAATGGAGCATTTTCAAAGTCAACAAGCAATGCTGTAATTATCTCTAATCTAGATAAGCTTTCGTGAATATCCTTACTGGTATGTTTACTTTATATAGCCAGTTTGGCAAATTGAACAGAGTCATTTATATTTCCACAATTAGACTTGGAACTTCGCACTTTCGCACGTTTTTATCCAAATTTACAGAGACAGTATGGACGATATAAACGTCGATCGACTAGTTTAAATCGAATGGTAGAAATTTATATTTTCGTAATTTTTATTAGTTACAATAACGTACAAGGAGTAGTAGAATGCTATTCAATCTTGGCAAATTAATTTTCTTCAGAACGTACACTTTTATTTCCCTTGATTTGCTCGCTTCCCAGTCAAGCCTTGTATTTTTGTTCGCGATTGTCATTATTCGATTGGGGAAGACCGCTGTTCGTCGCGGGCTCAAGATGACCGGAATTGTTTGGCGATGAAGAGTTCAAATTGCACGAGACCGTAGGTCGAGTGCAATTTGAGCTCTTTGAAAAACACACGAGTGCGAATTATCCCAAATTGAACGAGAAATCGTATGATTACTTACAGGAGCCCATAAGTAGGAGCCTCCATCTACCATACTGGGTTTGTGAGACGACCTGTGACCGGGTCAGGCTATTTTTAGAACACCTATTCCCGCGAACTAATCATCAATCAATAGGAATCCCCCATGGGAATTACACATAGCCAATCAGCATCAATGAGGTAGATGATTTGTGTTTATTTGTGATATATGAACAAAGTGGCGGACGAAGAAATTGGCGAAATTGAAGAAACTGAAAGTGAAGAGAGCGAAAATGACAGTGATAGTTACAGTGACTCTTTTGCAGAGTTTAGTACTTCATCGGAAAGTGACCAAGAGTCTTCAAGTTCGTGTTCTGTTTCTCAAGGAACTAAAAAAACATCAAATAGTAAACCTACCAAGCCAAAAGCTAGAAACTTCCGTAACAAAGCCGAAATCAAAAATCCCTGGTGTTAAAATTTCGCGGCAAAACTGGTGTTCTAAAAATAGCCTGATCCGGTCACAGGTCGTCTCACGAATACATCCCAGATGGAGGCTTCTACTTATCGGCTCCTGTTACTTATTAATAATATAGATGCAAAAATTTAGCGAAAATTAGACAGCAAAGGACACATGAAAACAAGCATGCACGTAGCGAAGTACTCGTTTATTTGACATCAAATTAATCGACACTACAACACAACAACTATAGTACATAATGATTGTAGCAACAAACAGTAATAAGTACAAAGGCTGTTCATCGTTTTTAGAAAGTTGAAACGAGTACAAAACTCTGATTTTCTATTCCCGAAAGCTCAAAAGTTTGATCCTCAGACCTCAGTTTTTAATTGAGAGTTCATTCACGCACTCAGATCAGAGAGAGAAATTCGACCAAACTTACTGTAAATCACTGGATATCCTTGATTACTTTCCTGACCACTCAAACCAAAGTTGAATACTGTACTCATTAATTTGTAGAAGTTTGAAGTACCTTTTGCTTACAAGAGCCAATAAAGTTCTTCATTTATCACGTACATGTAGTTTTCAGTTTTCCTTTCTAGAGAAGGCTCCCCCGTCAACTTTCATGTCGAGTCTATAAAATGGTGAAAATGTTGTTTTTGGTGCAGTTGTTAACTCCAGAATAACAGGCAGCGAGTCCTTCTTTCCATTCTTTCTGTCTTTTGTACTGCATAAAATTGATTTTTTCAGTGATTTTGGTAGCGTTTTTCAACCCTTTTTCGGCAAAGATCCGCCATCTTGAAATTTTTGGATTTCTGTGAATTTTCTGTTGCCATGGAAACCACTGCAATGTGATTGGCTAAAATTATTTTCTATTGTTTATTAGCCAATCAAAAGCGAAAGTTTGTTTGTAATTTGCACTGTGTTACACTCTTTTGCACTGTGTTACACTTTTTTGCACAGTGTTTAGAATAAATAGCAAAGCTCTCAGCCAATCAAAATCGAGTAATTTTTGCATCTATATAATAATAATAATAATAATAATAATAATAATAATAATAATAATAATAATAATAATAATAATAATAATAATCTGGATGAGTTTCGACTTAGAAACTATATTTATAAGAAAGACAAACGCAAGGAAATTACGACGTTTCGACATCGTCCGATGTCATTATCAAGTGAGTTTAATTTGAATAGCAAATAATATATGAGGCAGTTCATGGTTGATTGAATTGTTACAGTTGAGTGAATAAAGTAAATAATGATAAATTAAGTAAATAGTTTGGCCCGAACAGAGTCCGACTGAACATTCAATGTGGGCGATTTTTGCTTTATAAAAAGCATCTCGTACAGGAGACAGTCAAGTTTAGTTTTACATTTCTTCAAAATCGAGAAACAATTGGGTGGTATGGCTGTGGTCAGTCCATGAAGTTCTCTTTGATGCTTCCCAATAGATGAGTAGCGGTGTTCATCAATGCGTTGGTGTAAGTGACGCGCTGTAAAACCAACATAGTCCGCATCACACAGACCACATTTGTAATGATACACAACAAGTTGTTGGTTTATGAGCGGTGGCTTTGGCTCTTTCATCTTGAGTACATCTCCGAGCTTTCGGCTTGTGAAAACAGGTTGTAAATAATAATAATAATAATAATAATAATAATATATAATAATAATAATAATAATAATAATAATAATAATAATAATAATAATAATAATAATAATAATAATAAAGCGTAAGGCTCTCGATGCTCTTACACTGAATATCTAACCTACCTAAAAATAATATTACATCATTTATTAATAAAACTACAATATTTGAGTTCATTATGATATGTCTAAAGCCCCGACCACACGTATTTTGAAAGCGATTTTTTTCTCCGTTTTGGCCTTCCGTCCACGCGACGTAAACGATCCCGAAAACTGAGTTTTTCAAAAAACGCGGCTTCTCAAAGTGGAAGAGTAGAAACGGTTGTTACGTTAAACTCTCGTGTGGACGAGAAATTTTCGATGAAAAAAACTCCATTTTCAAACAGAAACGTCATACTTGTTGGACGGGGCTGAAATAAGCTTGTAAATAATTGTATTTCTTTCCAATCTTCCCTCTACAGACTATCTGTCAGTCAAACAATCCTTGTAAAAATGATGGAGAGTGTATTGCCAGCACGGGACCATACAAATACCAGTGTACCTGCACCAATGGATTCGCAGGGAGGAACTGTGAGAAAAGTAAGATATGCAATGTCATTTGCATAATATACATTATTAATATACATTGTTAGTGTAAGTCTCCTCTCATTGATCAACTAAGGGCATATACAGCCATTCTCAAAAAGGTTGTCCAGATGAAAAGACTACAATACATCAATAAAGTCACGTGATTCATTATGTTTTCAATTACTGTGCGCAGAACTGCGAGTTGATACCAGCGCCATTACATTCAGTTCTCACAATGCCGTGTACTTTTACATTTCAAATTGAAATTCCACGCGAGGAAATTGAATACAT
Source organism: Actinostola sp. cb2023 (assembly GCA_033675265.1). Classification (NCBI taxonomy): domain Eukaryota; kingdom Metazoa; phylum Cnidaria; class Anthozoa; order Actiniaria; family Actinostolidae; genus Actinostola; species Actinostola sp. cb2023. The sequence continues at coordinate 33,977 of JAUJYZ010000484.1, read as the reverse complement.
AACGAATCACGTGACTTTATTGTAGTATTGTAGTCTTTTCATCTGGACAACCTTTTTGAGAATGACTGTATAACTGGAATAGGTATCTTCGCAAGTAAAGTTACAAAAGCGAGTAGACAACACACCCGGCCGCTTTCTATTAATAATGACACTCCGACCGCGTCGTATTTTGCTACATCGGAGTGTCATCCCCATATCTAATACCACTAACAATGGAAGTAGGCATAATATAATACGATCATAGAGACTACCAGGGGCGGATCCAGGGGGGTCCAAACGTAAATTTACTTCAAACCTGTGGCAAAACTCGATTCTAGGATAAAACAATTAATTGAACTTCAAGTATATGACAGGGGGTCCACGGACACCCCGAACCTCCCCCTGGATCCGCCATGCACTGAAATTGACCGCAAGGACGTCTGGGAAAGCTGCAAAAGAGCCACCTTACATGCAGATGTATTGAAAATTATTGTGTTTTCAAAATCGAAGAATCATCAATCAATCAATTAATCAATCAATCAATCACATAAATAAATAAACAAATCAATAAACAAATCAATAAACAAATCAATAAACGAATAAATAAATAAATGACATAAATCAATCAATAAATCAAACAATAAATGACATAAATAAATAAACAAATCAATAAACAAATCAATAAACAAATCAATAAACAAATCAATAAACAAACAAATCAATAAATGACATAAATAAATGACATAAATATATGACATTAATAAATGACATAAAGAAATGACATAAAGAAATCAATCAATCAATCAATCACATAAATAAATAAACAAATCAATAAACAAATCAATAAACAAATCAATAAACGAATAAATAAATAAATGACATAAATCAATCAATCAATAAATAAATCAATGACATAAATCAATAAACAAATCAATAAACAAATCAATAAACAAATCAATAAACAAATCAATAAACAAATCAATAAACAAATCAATAAACAAATCAATAAACAAATCAATAAACAAATCAATAAGCAAACAAATCAATAAATGACATTAATAAATGACATTAATAAATGACATAAAGAAATGACATAAAGAAATCAATCAATCAATCAATCAATCAATCAATCAACCAATCAATAAATAAATGACATAAATAAATAAACAAATCAATAAACAAATCAATAAACAAATCAATAAACAAATGACATAAATAAATGACATAAATAAATGACATGAATAAATGACATAAATAAATGACATGAATAAATGACATAAATAAATGACATAAATAAACAAATAAATAAATAAATAAATAAATAATTTAAATAAATGAATGAATGAATAAATAAATGTGTAAAGCGAGAATGATGACAGGATGTCATCGAAACGTAGTAGCTTAATATCACTTGTGTTTCTCCTTAACTCAATTTCTAAAGTTACCTTTATAAGAATCTTAAAACGTGATGATCAACTGCATTTATTCAGGCGACTTGAAGATTGCAGTGACATTGAACACTATTCTTATGTTAATTATGTAAATTTCGTACGTAACTTATATGTTACTCATTATTCATCTCACTTTACTTGATAATGATGACAGGATGTCATCGAAACGTAGTAGCTTAATATCACTAGTTTTTCTCCTTAACTCAAATAAATAAATAAATAAACAAACAAACAAACAAACAAACAAACAATCAAAAAAACAAAAACAAAAAAACAAACAAACAAACAAACAAACAAACAAACAAACAAACAAACAAACAAACAAACAAACAAACAAACAAACAAACAAACAAACAAACAAACAAACAAACAAATAAATAAAAAAAAAAAAATAAAAAAAATAAAAAAATAGATCGATCAATCAATCAATCAATCAGTGATGTCAATAATGATGATGACACCAGGGTATTTTTATTTCTATTCAGAGTGCATTCTCTATGACTTTGAATCTGGACGATTGGACGGCTGGACCCTGACAGGAACAGCATTTGACAATCAGCCAACCTACGGCGACAACCCCAAAGCTAGAGGTCGACCAATGTCGAATCTTAAAGGTAACTGGTTCATCGCAACATTCGAGAACCGACCCAGTCCTTCTCACCCAGTAGCATTCCAAGGTGACATACCAACTGGAACCGCAACGTCACCACCGTTTCTGATCAAAGGTACCACGCTGAAGTTCTTGATTGGAGGAGGAGCTGACACCAATTTGTTACGCGTGGAGTTGCTGATCAGAGGGTCTGCCATTTACAGCGCCACATCTGACTACAATACTGAAACTATGGTCCAGAAGACGTTCGATGTAACAAACTACCGTGAACAGACCGCTCAGATTCGAATTGTCGATGAATCTTCAGGTGTTTATGGTATGATTAAGGCAGATCATTTTGAGGACAGTATCTGTGCTGAGTAAAAACACATATACCAAATATGGACTATTGCTACCATATAAGGAACTGACCGGAATATAACCATACAAGGTACCACATAAGGAACTTACCAAGAATGTTAACAGGACAAATTTCGTAGAATCACAATGATCAACTCACAAACATCCATATATTTATAGTATAATACAATATACCACTTCATGGTTCTGTTGAGTACCCATGAACAATGGTAGCAAGTCGAGGTTGTCATTGAGCAATAATTGAATGAAAGCACAAGAACAACCTCCAATTGATACCATTGTTCGTGGCTACTGAACAGAACCGTGGTGTATAGAAAGATTCGCGCCCTCTGATTGGTCAAGTATTAATGACGTCATATGTTGCAATAGTCTAGTATAGACCCTTTTAATAAATCCCACAATGCATGATTTTCCGCGCTTGACGTCAAATTTATTCTTTTGAATTCCATTCATTTTCCTTCATTGTTTTCAGTCTTTGTATATTTTGAATAGAATTCAAAAGAATAAGTTTGACGTCAAGCGCGGAAAATCATGCATTGTGGGATTTATTAAAAGGGTCTATGCCGCGCGGTGAACATAAGGTGGTATTCGTATGAGTAGGAAACGTCCCTACAGTACGTAGTTACCGTTACGGTACGCAATCGAAGACGCGCATCAGTATTCAACCAATCACAGCGCGAATAATCATTGCTCAACCAATCAGAATGCTTGGACACGGCACGGTCACCGCACAGTGACTACTTCTCACTCATGCAAAAACGAGTGGAAGAGCGTGTGCAGAAAAGATGCGCGCGTCCAACGTCGTTCAATCTCACGATGTTGTAGTTCCATCTCAAATTAACTCATTGCCCATAAACTTGAACATTTGCTCTAGCTAGCGTACAGTATCTCGCACAGTCGTGGTTAAAACCGGCAATCGAATAAAACTTCATTGTGTTTGGTCACAGCGATCGTTTCGGCGAGTAGAGAGCAACGGTACGTGTATTGCACGAAGAATCTCCATTTCAGCCATCAAATTCTCGGCTCCAAATGCCTCCACCGACCCACAAAAGACCATCAACAATAGCAGGAAAGACCTATAGTTTTTTGAAGTTTGCCCCATTGAAATTAATCGTAATATACGTGAATCTTATACCAAAATAACGGACATTTATCGGTGAATTCGATTTTCACGGTAAAAATGTGTTTGGAGCATACGTATTAGAGTTTAAGCACAGTTATCTCATCTGACCGTGACAACAAGGTCACGCTCGCTTGTGAAAAGCACTACAACCGAGCTCTTCAAAATATATTTTGCACCATTAAATTGTAAAGCAGTGACTTTCAAAACTATCTTATATTACAGCTAAGATAATATATATTGTGAATTCACAGGTAAAAATGTTGTCATTTACGAACATTTCGAGTAAAATCACAAAATGTTGTAAATTTTACGTGATTTTTACTTTGTTTATATCATGCCAGAGAGGTGGCGTGAGCATGGAAACTAATTGGAGGCAAATGTTACAATGATTTTGATATGGTTTCTCTTGACTACAAAACATCAACTAGATCAAATACAACAGGACCAACGACCTGAGACTAAGAGACCATAAACTAGGTCAACTAGATCAAATACAACAGAACCAACGACTTGAGACTAAGAGACCATAAACTAGGTCAACTAGATCAAATACAACAGGACCAACGACCTCAGACTAAGAGACCATAAACTAGTTCGACTAGATGAAATACAACAGAACCAACGACCTGAGACTAAGAGACCATCAACTAGGTCAACTAGATCAAATACAACAGGACCAACGACCTGAGACTAAGAGACCATCAACTAGGTCAACCAGATAAAATACAACAGGACCAACGACCTGAGACTTAAAGAGACCATAAACTAGGTCAACCAAACATGTATGCATTTTGTCTGCGCATGCGTTTGGAATCAGATTTCAAAGTACTATTTGCATAATCGATACTTCAGCTTTTGTCATTCACTGTGCCAACGATGTGCCAACCAGAGATCGATTGGCTGTTGAAACAAAACGTGTGAAAAGTTTTTGTGGAAATGGTTGGCACATTTACATCACAATGTTAATGTTTGTAAACATGAAGTATCGCTATTGTTTTGCCAAGTGCACTGCTGTGGAAGCCTTTAGTGAGCGATCTTCGTCTCTAGAATGAAGTTTAAGAAAATCATTGAAAGGAAATCAATAGTCCGCCTACTTTTGTGGTGCTGTGGATATTTTTTTCCGTATAAAGGAACAAAATCCGCCAAAATCCGGCAACATTCCTACGGAGAAGTCGGGTGAACGGAGTGATACTCGGCGCGACGTTAGTCCGACGTTTGCCCTAGGCCTTAGGGTATGCAGTCGGGCGCGAAAAGACAAAACATGTGTGTGCTCCCGTGCATTTTAATACGAAATTAGAATTAAAATTACAATGCGCGAGTGAATTAGATCGACATTAGTTCGACGTTTGCCGCCACGTCGGCCCTTAGTCGACCTTCTTCCACCAAAACTATAATTAATAGGTTCGGCGCGAAGTTAGTCCGACGTTTGCCCTAGGCCTTAGGCCTAGGCCTATTTAGTTCGGCGCGTGTTTAAAACGGCGTTTGCCGCAAAGTCGCTCCAGAGTCGTAATATCCGACTTGGCTTGTCGAACTTATGATGGACTCGAACCTAATGAATAGGGTCGACCTCAATTGCGGCAAACGTCGTACTAACCATGAGCCTATTTCAAAATTAATTGGTTCGACTGAATTAAGCTCATGGTTAGTTCGACGTTTGCCGTAGGCCTAAGAGACCATAAACTAGGTCAACCAGATAAAATACAACAGGACCAACGACCTGAGACTAAGAGACCATAAACTAGGTCAACTAGATAAAATACAACAGTACCAACGACCTGAGACTAAGAGACCATAAACTAGGTCAACCAGATAAAATACAACAGGACCAACGACCTGAGACTAAGAGACCATAAACTAGGTCAACCAGATAAAATACAACAGGACCAACGACCTGAGACTAAGAGACCATAAACTAGGTCAACTAGATAAAATACAACAGGACCAACGACTTGAGACTAAGAGACCATAAACTAGGTCAACCAGATAAAATACAACAGGACCAACGACCTCAGACTAAGAGACCATAAACTAGGTCAACTAGATAAAATACAACAGGACCAACGACCTGAGACTAAGAGACCATCAACTAGGTCAACTAGATCAAATACAACAGGACCAACGACCTGAGACTAAGAGACCATCAACTAGGTCAACCAGATAAAATACAACAGGACCAACGACCTGAGACTTAAAGAGACCATAAACTAGGTCAACCAAACATGTATGCATTTTGTCTGCGCATGCGTTTGGAATCAGATTTCAAAGTACTATTTGCATAATCGATACTTCAGCTTTTGTCATTCACTGTGCCAACGATGTGCCAACCAGAGATCGATTGGCTGTTGAAACAAAACGTGTGAAAAGTTTTTGTGGAAATGGTTGGCACATTTACATCACAATGTTAATGTTTGTAAACATGAAGTATCGCTATTGTTTTGCCAAGTGCACTGCTGTGGAAGCCTTTAGTGAGCGATCTTCGTCTCTAGAATGAAGTTTAAGAAAATCATTGAAAGGAAATCAATAGTCCGCCTACTTTTGTGGTGCTGTGGATATTTTTTTCCGTATAAAGGAACAAAATCCGCCAAAATCCGGCAACATTCCTACGGAGAAGTCGGGTGAACGGAGTGATACTCGGCGCGACGTTAGTCCGACGTTTGCCCTAGGCCTTAGGGTATGCAGTCGGGCGCGAAAAGACAAAACATGTGTGTGCTCCCGTGCATTTTAATACGAAATTAGAATTAAAATTACAATGCGCGAGTGAATTAGATCGACATTAGTTCGACGTTTGCCGCCACGTCGGCCCTTAGTCGACCTTCTTCCACCAAAACTATAATTAATAGGTTCGGCGCGAAGTTAGTCCGACGTTTGCCCTAGGCCTTAGGCCTAGGCCTATTTAGTTCGGCGCGTGTTTAAAACGGCGTTTGCCGCAAAGTCGCTCCAGAGTCGTAATATCCGACTTGGCTTGTCGAACTTATGATGGACTCGAACCTAATGAATAGGGTCGACCTCAATTGCGGCAAACGTCGTACTAACCATGAGCCTATTTCAAAATTAATTGGTTCGACTGAATTAAGCTCATGGTTAGTTCGACGTTTGCCGTAGGCCTAAGAGACCATAAACTAGGTCAACCAGATAAAATACAACAGGACCAACGACCTGAGACTAAGAGACCATAAACTAGGTCAACTAGATAAAATACAACAGTACCAACGACCTGAGACTAAGAGACCATAAACTAGGTCAACCAGATAAAATACAACAGGACCAACGACCTGAGACTAAGAGACCATAAACTAGGTCAACCAGATAAAATACAACAGGACCAACGACCTGAGACTAAGAGACCATAAACTAGGTCAACTAGATAAAATACAACAGGACCAACGACTTGAGACTAAGAGACCATAAACTAGGTCAACCAGATAAAATACACAACAGGACCAACGACCTGAGACTAAGAGACCATAAACTAGGTCAACTAGATAAAATACAACAGGACCAACGACCTGAGACTAAGAGACCATCAACTAGGTCAACTAGATCAAATACAACAGGACCAACGACTTGAGACTAAGAGACCATAAACTAGGTCAACTAGATCAAATACAACAGGACCAACGACCTGATACTAAGAGACCATAAACTAGGTCAACTAGATCAAATACAACAGGACCAACGACCTGAGACTAAGAGACCATAAACTAGGTCAACTAGATAAAATACAACAGTACCAACGACCTGAGACTAAGAGACCATAAACTAGGTCAACTAGATCAAATACAACAGTACCAACGACCTGAGACTAAGAGACCATAAACTAGGTGGTCGGGATGTTCGGTGTATTCTCGTATGTACAACGTGATTCCTCGAGTGTGTTGGGGATGTTCGGTGTATTCTCGTATGTGCAACGTGATTTCTCGAGTGTGATCGTGATGTTCGGAGTATTCTCGTATGTTCAACGTGATTCCTCGAGTGCGTTCGGGATGTTCGGTGTATTCTCTCGTATGTGCAGCGCGATTGCTCGAGTGTGGTCGGGATGTTCGGTGTATTCTCGTATGTGCAACGTGATTCCTCGAGTGTGGTCGGGATGTTCGGTATATTCTCGTATGTTCAACGTGATTCCTCGAGTGTGGTTCGTGGGATGTTCGGTGTATTTTCGTATGTGCAGCGCGATTGCTCTAGTGTGGTCGGGATGTTCGCGCACGAAAGGTGAATAGCACTATCCACCGGATAAGTCTTATCCAGCGGATAAAATTTATTGGATAACTGCATCAGTTTATCCGTTGCATTGGATAAGACTTATCCGGTGGATAGCGCTATTCCCTTTCGTGCAACCGGGATCTGAATGGTTAACTACTATGTTTACATGAGACTATGTAAACACGGCTGAAGAAAACAAACGCAGCGCGCGCTCGATTGTCGTCAGTAGCGCGCGCACTTCAACTGAAATTTTATTCAAAAACACAACAGAATCCTTAAATTTCTTGCCGTGTTTGTCACCATTCTTGTTCTTTTTTTCATCAAATATCCATAGTTTTGGTATGTCGCAATGTTTTCAACACCAAAGTTGAAGAAACGTTTGATTTTAAGATCGTTTTAGTTATTCAACATCGATAAATACCTGCACTGACGCTTTGTCGTGTTTTACTTGATCACACAAGCTCGAGCTCGGTTCATATAAAATGAACGCTGATTGGCTGTTCAAGCCATTTTTTATGTTAGGATAATTTAGCATTTGGTTTGGCTACTAAAAGTTGCTTTAATTCACCTTTGCGTCTCGTTATTTTACAAAATAAGAGATTAAAGAAGAGATACAAAAACAAGACCTAACTTTTGTGTGTGACCGCCTTTCCCCCAAAGACGCGCTCACACAAATATAAAACGTTTTCCGTGTGATATCGGCCTAATATAACACGAGGGGAAGATTGGGAGCTGCATGATGTGTAAAACCGAGCCGTATTATATTTGTTAAGTTTAAAATGTGCAGGAATAACATTGCCCGTGTTACACAACAGAATTACTGATTTTATTCGGACAAATTAATTGTTGAGTATTCTCAAAATACCCAGAATTGTTGTGATGATTTATTAGGTGAAAATTTTCTTTTTTCCTGATTTTTCAACACTTTTGTTGAGTGGAACAAACCAAAACATGGAACTTTGTGCTGTTCGAAGAGAGACGAAATTGAAGAGCTATGATTGGTTGAAATTAGCACGTGACAAGTGACCACCCTCCTCCGCAAAATACCTTTAGATAAAATAACTACATTCCTCTTATTTATTGATAAGCTAAGTCAATCCTATTAAGACTTCAGTTCCATTAGAACCAGATTATATTTTAGATCAGTTTCTTATTTTCTTTCACCATTCAGTCTCCACCTGTTTTGGCATTGTTGATACACATTAGTCTACCACACCCAAAGACACTATACTTCGTCAGAACTTCTTATTGCTATTTCCCACTTATTTCATACTTATATACTTATATCCTTAGATCGATAGTTTTTATAGTCTTCAATAGGCGAAGAACCTATTGAATAAACCTTTATTTTTATTATTTTTATCATTATTAGTAGAGGTAATCATACGGTTTCGAGTTCAATTTGGAAATAATTTGCACGAGTGTGCTTATCAATAAATAAGAGGAATGTAGTTATTTTATCTAAAGGTATTTTGCGGAGGAGGGTGGTCACTTGTCACGTGCTAATTTCAACCAATCATAGCTCTTCAATTTCGTCTCTCTTCGAACAGCACAAAGTTCCATGTTTGGTTTGTTCCACTCAACAAAAGTGTTGAAAAATCAGGAAAAAGAAAATTTTCACCTAATAAATCATCACAACAATTCTGGGTATTTTGAGAATACTCAACAATTAATTTGTCCGAATAAAATCAGTAATTCTGTTGTGTAACACGGGCAATGTTATTCCTGCACATTTTAAACTTAACAAATATAATACGGCTCGGTTTTACACATCATGCAGCTCCCAATCTTCCCCTCGTGTTATATTAGGCCGATATCACACGGAAAACGTTTTATATTTGTGTGAGCGCGTCTTTGGGGAAAGGCGGTCACACACAAAAAGTTAGGTCTTGTTTTTGTATCTCTTCTTTAATCTCTTATTTTGTAAAATAACGAGACGCAAAGGTGAATTAAAGCAACTTTTAGTAGCCAAACCAAATGCTAAATTATCCTAACATAAAAAATGGCTTGAACAGCCAATCAGCGTTCATTTTATATGAACCGAGCTCGAGCTTGTGTGATCAAGTAAAACACGACAAAGCGTCAGTGCAGGTATTTATCGATGTTGAATAACTAAAACGATCTTAAAATCAAACGTTTCTTCAACTTTGGTGTTGAAAACATTGCGACATACCAAAACTATGGATATTTGATGAAAAAAAGAACAAGAATGGTGACAAACACGGCAAGAAATTTAAGGATTCTGTTGTGTTTTTGAATAAAATTTCAGTTGAAGTGCGCGCGCTACTGACGACAATCGAGCGCGCGCTGCGTTTGTTTTCTTCAGCCGTGTTTACATAGTCTCATGTAAACATAGTAGTTAACCATTCAGATCCCGGTTGCACGAAAGGGAATAGCGCTATCCACCGGATAAGTCTTATCCAATGCAACGGATAAACTGATGCAGTTATCCAATAAATTTTATCCGCTGGATAAGACTTATCCGGTGGATAGTGCTATTCACCTTTCGTGCGCGAACATCCCGACCACACTAGAGCAATCGCGCTGCACATACGAAAATACACCGAACATCCCACGAACCACACTCGAGGAATCACGTTGAACATACGAGAATATACCGAACATCCCGACCACACTCGAGGAATCACGTTGCACATACGAGAATACACCGAACATCCCGACCACACTCGAGCAATCGCGCTGCACATACGAGAGAATACACCGAACATCCCGAACGCACTCGAGGAATCACGTTGAACATACGAGAATACTCCGAACATCACGATCACACTCGAGAAATCACGTTGCACATACGAGAATACACCGAACATCCCCAACACACTCGAGGAATCACGTTGTACATACGAGAATACACCGAACATCCCGACCACCTAGTTTATGGTCTCTTAGTCTCAGGTCGTTGGTACTGTTGTATTTGATCTAGTTGACCTAGTTTATGGTCTCTTAGTCTCAGGTCGTTGGTACTGTTGTATTTTATCTAGTTGACCTAGTTTATGGTCTCTTAGTCTCAGGTCGTTGGTCCTGTTGTATTTGATCTAGTTGACCTAGTTTATGGTCTCTTAGTATCAGGTCGTTGGTCCTGTTGTATTTGATCTAGTTGACCTAGTTTATGGTCTCTTAGTCTCAAGTCGTTGGTCCTGTTGTATTTGATCTAGTTGACCTAGTTGATGGTCTCTTAGTCTCAGGTCGTTGGTCCTGTTGTATTTTATCTAGTTGACCTAGTTTATGGTCTCTTAGTCTCAGGTCGTTGGTCCTGTTGTATTTTATCTGGTTGACCTAGTTTATGGTCTCTTAGTCTCAAGTCGTTGGTCCTGTTGTATTTTATCTAGTTGACCTAGTTTATGGTCTCTTAGTCTCAGGTCGTTGGTCCTGTTGTATTTTATCTGGTTGACCTAGTTTATGGTCTCTTAGTCTCAGGTCGTTGGTCCTGTTGTATTTTATCTGGTTGACCTAGTTTATGGTCTCTTAGTCTCAGGTCGTTGGTACTGTTGTATTTTATCTAGTTGACCTAGTTTATGGTCTCTTAGTCTCAGGTCGTTGGTCCTGTTGTATTTTATCTGGTTGACCTAGTTTATGGTCTCTTAGGCCTACGGCAAACGTCGAACTAACCATGAGCTTAATTCAGTCGAACCAATTAATTTTGAAATAGGCTCATGGTTAGTACGACGTTTGCCGCAATTGAGGTCGACCCTATTCATTAGGTTCGAGTCCATCATAAGTTCGACAAGCCAAGTCGGATATTACGACTCTGGAGCGACTTTGCGGCAAACGCCGTTTTAAACACGCGCCGAACTAAATAGGCCTAGGCCTAAGGCCTAGGGCAAACGTCGGACTAACTTCGCGCCGAACCTATTAATTATAGTTTTGGTGGAAGAAGGTCGACTAAGGGCCGACGTGGCGGCAAACGTCGAACTAATGTCGATCTAATTCACTCGCGCATTGTAATTTTAATTCTAATTTCGTATTAAAATGCACGGGAGCACACACATGTTTTGTCTTTTCGCGCCCGACTGCATACCCTAAGGCCTAGGGCAAACGTCGGACTAACGTCGCGCCGAGTATCACTCCGTTCACCCGACTTCTCCGTAGGAATGTTGCCGGATTTTGGCGGATTTTGTTCCTTTATACGGAAAAAAATATCCACAGCACCACAAAAGTAGGCGGACTATTGATTTCCTTTCAATGATTTTCTTAAACTTCATTCTAGAGACGAAGATCGCTCACTAAAGGCTTCCACAGCAGTGCACTTGGCAAAACAATAGCGATACTTCATGTTTACAAACATTAACATTGTGATGTAAATGTGCCAACCATTTCCACAAAAACTTTTCACACGTTTTGTTTCAACAGCCAATCGATCTCTGGTTGGCACATCGTTGGCACAGTGAATGACAAAAGCTGAAGTATCGATTATGCAAATAGTACTTTGAAATCTGATTCCAAACGCATGCGCAGACAAAATGCATACATGTTTGGTTGACCTAGTTTATGGTCTCTTTAAGTCTCAGGTCGTTGGTCCTGTTGTATTTTATCTGGTTGACCTAGTTGATGGTCTCTTAGTCTCAGGTCGTTGGTCCTGTTGTATTTGATCTAGTTGACCTAGTTGATGGTCTCTTAGTCTCAGGTCGTTGGTCCTGTTGTATTTTATCTAGTTGACCTAGTTTATGGTCTCTTAGTCTGAGGTCGTTGGTCCTGTTGTATTTTATCTGGTTGACCTAGTTTATGGTCTCTTAGTCTCAAGTCGTTGGTCCTGTTGTATTTTATCTAGTTGACCTAGTTTATGGTCTCTTAGTCTCAGGTCGTTGGTCCTGTTGTATTTTATCTGGTTGACCTAGTTTATGGTCTCTTAGTCTCAGGTCGTTGGTCCTGTTGTATTTTATCTGGTTGACCTAGTTTATGGTCTCTTAGTCTCAGGTCGTTGGTACTGTTGTATTTTATCTAGTTGACCTAGTTTATGGTCTCTTAGTCTCAGGTCGTTGGTCCTGTTGTATTTTATCTGGTTGACCTAGTTTATGGTCTCTTAGGCCTACGGCAAACGTCGAACTAACCATGAGCTTAATTCAGTCGAACCAATTAATTTTGAAATAGGCTCATGGTTAGTACGACGTTTGCCGCAATTGAGGTCGACCCTATTCATTAGGTTCGAGTCCATCATAAGTTCGACAAGCCAAGTCGGATATTACGACTCTGGAGCGACTTTGCGGCAAACGCCGTTTTAAAACACGCGCCGAACTAAATAGGCCTAGGCCTAAGGCCTAGGGCAAACGTCGGACTAACTTCGCGCCGAACCTATTAATTATAGTTTTGGTGGAAGAAGGTCGACTAAGGGCCGACGTGGCGGCAAACGTCGAACTAATGTCGATCTAATTCACTCGCGCATTGTAATTTTAATTCTAATTTCGTATTAAAATGCACGGGAGCACACACATGTTTTGTCTTTTCGCGCCCGACTGCATACCCTAAGGCCTAGGGCAAACGTCGGACTAACGTCGCGCCGAGTATCACTCCGTTCACCCGACTTCTCCGTAGGAATGTTGCCGGATTTTGGCGGATTTTGTTCCTTTATACGGAAAAAAATATCCACAGCACCACAAAAGTAGGCGGACTATTGATTTCCTTTCAATGATTTTCTTAAACTTCATTCTAGAGACGAAGATCGCTCACTAAAGGCTTCCACAGCAGTGCACTTGGCAAAACAATAGCGATACTTCATGTTTACAAACATTAACATTGTGATGTAAATGTGCCAACCATTTCCACAAAAACTTTTCACACGTTTTGTTTCAACAGCCAATCGATCTCTGGTTGGCACATCGTTGGCACAGTGAATGACAAAAGCTGAAGTATCGATTATGCAAATAGTACTTTGAAATCTGATTCCAAACGCATGCGCAGACAAAATGCATACATGTTTGGTTGACCTAGTTTATGGTCTCTTTAAGTCTCAGGTCGTTGGTCCTGTTGTATTTTATCTGGTTGACCTAGTTGATGGTCTCTTAGTCTCAGGTCGTTGGTCCTGTTGTATTTGATCTAGTTGACCTAGTTGATGGTCTCTTAGTCTCAGGTCGTTGGTTCTGTTGTATTTCATCTAGTCGAACTAGTTTATGGTCTCTTAGTCTGAGGTCGTTGGTCCTGTTGTATTTGATCTAGTTGACCTAGTTTATGGTCTCTTAGTCTCAAGTCGTTGGTTCTGTTGTATTTGATCTAGTTGACCTAGTTTATGGTCTCTTAGTCTCAGGTCGTTGGTCCTGTTGTATTTGATCTAGTTGATGTTTTGTAGTCAAGAGAAACCATATCAAAATCATTGTAACATTTGCCTCCAATTAGTTTCCATGCTCACGCCACCTCTCTGGCATGATATAAACAAAGTAAAAATCACGTAAAATTTACAACATTTTGTGATTTTACTCGAAATGTTCGTAAATGACAACATTTTTACCTGTGAATTCACAATATATATTATCTTAGCTGTAATATAAGATAGTTTTGAAAGTCACTGCTTTACAATTTAATGGTGCAAAATATATTTTGAAGAGCTCGGTTGTAGTGCTTTTCACAAGCGAGCGTGACCTTGTTGTCACGGTCAGATGAGATAACTGTGCTTAAACTCTAATACGTATGCTCCAAACACATTTTTACCGTGAAAATCGAATTCACCGATAAATGTCCGTTATTTTGGTATAAGATTCACGTATATTACGATTAATTTCAATGGGGCAAACTTCAAAAAACTATAGGTCTTTCCTGCTATTGTTGATGGTCTTTTGTGGGTCGGTGGAGGCATTTGGAGCCGAGAATTTGATGGCTGAAATGGAGATTCTTCGTGCAATACACGTACCGTTGCTCTCTACTCGCCGAAACGATCGCTGTGACCAAACACAATGAAGTTTTATTCGATTGCCGGTTTTAACCACGACTGTGCGAGATACTGTACGCTAGCTAGAGCAAATGTTCAAGTTTATGGGCAATGAGTTAATTTGAGATGGAACTACAACATCGTGAGATTGAACGACGTTGGACGCGCGCATCTTTTCTGCACACGCTCTTCCACTCGTTTTTGCATGAGTGAGAAGTAGTCACTGTGCGGTGACCGTGCCGTGTCCAAGCATTCTGATTGGTTGAGCAATGATTATTCGCGCTGTGATTGGTTGAATACTGATGCGCGTCTTCGATTGCGTACCGTAACGGTAACTACGTACTGTAGGGACGTTTCCTACTCATACGAATACCACCTTATGTTCACCGCGCGGCATAGACCCTTTTAATAAATCCCACAATGCATGATTTTCCGCGCTTGACGTCAAACTTATTCTTTTGAATTCTATTCAAAATATACAAAGACTGAAAACAATGAAGGAAAATGAATGGAATTCAAAAGAATAAATTTGACGTCAAGCGCGGAAAATCATGCATTGTGGGATTTATTAAAAGGGTCTATACTAGACTATTGCAACATATGACGTCATTAATACTTGACCAATCAGAGGGCGCGAATCTTTCTATACACCACGGTTCTGTTCAGTAGCCACGAACAATGGTATCAATTGGAGGTTGTTCTTGTGCTTTCATTCAATTATTGCTCAATGACAACCTCGACTTGCTACCATTGTTCATGGGTACTCAACAGAACCATGAAGTGGTATATTGTATTATACTATAAATATATGGATGTTTGTGAGTTGATCATTGTGATTCTACGAAATTTGTCCTGTTAACATTCTTGGTAAGTTCCTTATGTGGTACCTTGTATGGTTATATTCCGGTCAGTTCCTTATATGGTAGCAATAGTCCATATTTGGTATATGTGTTTTACTCAGCACAGATACTGTCCTCAAAATGATCTGCCTTAATCATACCATAAACACCTGAAGATTCATCGACAATTCGAATCTGAGCGGTCTGTTCACGGTAGTTTGTTACATCGAACGTCTTCTGGACCATAGTTTCAGTATTGTAGTCAGATGTGGCGCTGTAAATGGCAGACCCTCTGATCAGCAACTCCACGCGTAACAAATTGGTGTCAGCTCCTCCTCCAATCAAGAACTTCAGCGTGGTACCTTTGATCAGAAACGGTGGTGACGTTGCGGTTCCAGTTGGTATGTCACCTTGGAATGCTACTGGGTGAGAAGGACTGGGTCGGTTCTCGAATGTTGCGATGAACCAGTTACCTTTAAGATTCGACATTGGTCGACCTCTAGCTTTGGGGTTGTCGCCGTAGGTTGGCTGATTGTCAAATGCTGTTCCTGTCAGGGTCCAGCCGTCCAATCGTCCAGATTCAAAGTCATAGAGAATGCACTCTGAATAGAAATAAAAATACCCTGGTGTCATCATCATTATTGACATCACTGATTGATTGATTGATTGATCGATCTATTTATTTTTTTTATTTTTTATTTTTTTATTTATTTGTTTGTTTGTTTGTTTGTTTGTTTGTTTGTTTGTTTGTTTGTTTGTTTGTTTGTTTGTTTGTTTGTTTGTTTGTTTGTTTGTTTGTTTGTTTGTTTTTTTTTTTTTTTTTTTTTTTTGATTGTTTTTGTTTGTTTGTTTTTGTTTGTTTGTTTATTTATTTATTTATTTGAGTTAAGGAGAAAAACTAGTGATATTAAGCTACTACGTTTCGATGACATCCTGTCATCATTATCAAGTAAAGTGAGATGAATAATGAGTAACATATAAGTTACGTACGAAATTTACATAATTAACATAAGAATAGTGTTCAATGTCACTGCAATCTTCAAGTCGCCTGAATAAATGCAGTTGATCATCACGTTTTAAGATTCTTATAAAGGTAACTTTAGAAATTGAGTTAAGGAGAAACACAAGTGATATTAAGCTACTACGTTTCGATGACATCCTGTCATCATTCTCGCTTTACACATTTATTTATTCATTCATTCATTTATTTAAATTTATTTATTTATTTATTTATTTATTTGTTTATTTATGTCATTTATTTATGTCATTTATTCATGTCATTTATTTATGTCATTTATTCATGTCATTTATTTATGTCATTTATTTATGTCATTTGTTTATTGATTTGTTTATTGATTTGTTTATTGATTTGTTTATTTATTTATGTCATTTATTTATTGATTGGTTGATTGATTGATTGATTGATTGATTGATTGATTTCTTTATGTCATTTCTTTATGTCATTTATTAATGTCATTTATTAATGTCATTTATTGATTTGTTTGCTTATTGATTTGTTTATTGATTTGTTTATTGATTTGTTTATTGATTTGTTTATTGATTTGTTTATTGATTTGTTTATTGATTTGTTTATTGATTTGTTTATTGATTTGTTTATTGATTTATGTCATTGATTTATTTATTGATTGATTGATTTATGTCATTTATTTATTTATTCGTTTATTGATTTGTTTATTGATTTGTTTTATTGATTTGTTTATTTATTTATGTGATTGATTGATTGATTGATTTCTTTATGTCATTTCTTTATGTCATTTATTAATGTCATATATTTATGTCATTTATTTATGTCATTTATTGATTTGTTTGTTTATTGATTTGTTTATTGATTTGTTTATTGATTTGTTTATTGATTTGTTTATTTATTTATGTCATTTATTGTTTGATTTATTGATTGATTTATGTCATTTATTTATTTATTCGTTTATTGATTTGTTTATTGATTTGTTTATTGATTTGTTTATTTATTTATGTGATTGATTGATTGATTAATTGATTGATTGATGATTCTTCGATTTTGAAAACACAATAATTTTCAATACATCTGCATGTAAGGTGGCTCTTTTGCAGCTTTCCCAGACGTCCTTGCGGTCAATTTCAGTGCATGGCGGATCCAGGGGGAGGTTCGGGGTGTCCGTGGACCCCCTGTCATATACTTGAAGTTCAATTAATTGTTTTATCCTAGAATCGAGTTTTGCCACAGGTTTGAAGTAAATTTACGTTTGGACCCCCCTGGATCCGCCCCTGGTAGTCTCTATGATCGTATTATATTATGCCTACTTCCATTGTTAGTGGTATTAGATATGGGGATGACACTCCGATGTAGCAAAATACGACGCGGTCGGAGTGTCATTATTAATAGAAAGCGGCCGGGTGTGTTTGTCTACTCGCTTTTGTAACTTTACTTGCGAAGATACCTATTCCAGTTATACAGTCATTCTCAAAAAGGTTGTCCAGATGAAAAGACTACAATACTACAATAAAGTCACGTGATTCGTTATGTATTCAATTTCCTCGCGTGGAATTTCAATTTGAAATGTAAAAGTACACGGCATTGTGAGAACTGAATGTAATGGCGCTGGTATCAACTCGCAGTTCTGCGCACAGTAATTGAAAACATAATGAATCACGTGACTTTATTGATGTATTGTAGTCTTTTCATCTGGACAACCTTTTTGAGAATGGCTGTATATGCCCTTAGTTGATCAATGAGAGGAGACTTACACTAACAATGTATATTAATAATGTATATTATGCAAATGACATTGCATATCTTACTTTTCTCACAGTTCCTCCCTGCGAATCCATTGGTGCAGGTACACTGGTATTTGTATGGTCCCGTGCTGGCAATACACTCTCCATCATTTTTACAAGGATTGTTTGACTGACAGATAGTCTGTAGAGGGAAGATTGGAAAGAAATACAATTATTTACAAGCTTATTTCAGCCCCGTCCAACAAGTATGACGTTTCTGTTTGAAAATGGAGTTTTTTTCATCGAAAATTTCTCGTCCACACGAGAGTTTAACGTAACAACCGTTTCTACTCTTCCACTTTGAGAAGCCGCGTTTTTGAAAAACTCAGTTTTCGGGATCGTTTACGTCGCGTGGACGGAAGGCCAAAACGGAGAAAAAAATCGCTTTCAAAATACGTGTGGTCGGGGCTTTAGACATATCATAATGAACTCAAATATTGTAGTTTTATTAATAAATGATGTAATATTATTTTTAGGTAGGTTAGATATTCAGTGTAAGAGCATCGAGAGCCTTACGCTTTATTATTATTATTATTATTATTATTATTATTATTATTATTATTATTATTATTATTATTATTATTATTATTATTATATTATTATTATTATTATTATTATTATTATTTACAACCTGTTTTCACAAGCCGAAAGCTCGGAGATGTACTCAAGATGAAAGAGCCAAAGCCACCGCTCATAAACCAACAACTTGTTGTGTATCATTACAAATGTGGTCTGTGTGATGCGGACTATGTTGGTTTTACAGCGCGTCACTTACACCAACGCATTGATGAACACCGCTACTCATCTATTGGGAAGCATCAAAGAGAACTTCATGGACTGACCACAGCCATACCACCCAATTGTTTCTCGATTTTGAAGAAATGTAAAACTAAACTTGACTGTCTCCTGTACGAGATGCTTTTTATAAAGCAAAAATCGCCCACATTGAATGTTCAGTCGGACTCTGTTCGGGCCAAACTATTTACTTAATTTATCATTATTTACTTTATTCACTCAACTGTAACAATTCAATCAACCATGAACTGCCTCATATATTATTTGCTATTCAAATTAAACTCACTTGATAATGACATCGGACGATGTCGAAACGTCGTAATTTCCTTGCGTTTGTCTTTCTTATAAATATAGTTTCTAAGTCGAAACTCATCCAGATTATTATTATTATTATTATTATTATTATTATTATTATTATTATTATTATTATTATTATTATTATTATTATATAGATGCAAAAATTACTCGATTTTGATTGGCTGAGAGCTTTGCTATTTATTCTAAACACTGTGCAAAAAAGTGTAACACAGTGCAAAAGAGTGTAACACAGTGCAAATTACAAACAAACTTTCGCTTTTGATTGGCTAATAAACAATAGAAAATAATTTTAGCCAATCACATTGCAGTGGTTTCCATGGCAACAGAAAATTCACAGAAATCCAAAAATTTCAAGATGGCGGATCTTTGCCGAAAAAGGGTTGAAAAACGCTACCAAAATCACTGAAAAATCAATTTTATGCAGTACAAAAGACAGAAAGAATGGAAAGAAGGACTCGCTGCCTGTTATTCTGGAGTTAACAACTGCACCAAAAACAACATTTTCACCATTTTATAGACTCGACATGAAAGTTGACGGGGGAGCCTTCTCTAGAAAGGAAAACTGAAAACTACATGTACGTGATAAATGAAGAACTTTATTGGCTCTTGTAAGCAAAAGGTACTTCAAACTTCTACAAATTAATGAGTACAGTATTCAACTTTGGTTTGAGTGGTCAGGAAAGTAATCAAGGATATCCAGTGATTTACAGTAAGTTTGGTCGAATTTCTCTCTCTGATCTGAGTGCGTGAATGAACTCTCAATTAAAAACTGAGGTCTGAGGATCAAACTTTTGAGCTTTCGGGAATAGAAAATCAGAGTTTTGTACTCGTTTCAACTTTCTAAAAACGATGAACAGCCTTTGTACTTATTACTGTTTGTTGCTACAATCATTATGTACTATAGTTGTTGTGTTGTAGTGTCGATTAATTTGATGTCAAATAAACGAGTACTTCGCTACGTGCATGCTTGTTTTCATGTGTCCTTTGCTGTCTAATTTTCGCTAAATTTTTGCATCTATATTATTAATAAGTAACAGGAGCCGATAAGTAGAAGCCTCCATCTGGGATGTATTCGTGAGACGACCTGTGACCGGATCAGGCTATTTTTAGAACACCAGTTTTGCCGCGAAATTTTAACACCAGGGATTTTTGATTTCGGCTTTGTTACGGAAGTTTCTAGCTTTTGGCTTGGTAGGTTTACTATTTGATGTTTTTTTAGTTCCTTGAGAAACAGAACACGAACTTGAAGACTCTTGGTCACTTTCCGATGAAGTACTAAACTCTGCAAAAGAGTCACTGTAACTATCACTGTCATTTTCGCTCTCTTCACTTTCAGTTTCTTCAATTTCGCCAATTTCTTCGTCCGCCACTTTGTTCATATATCACAAATAAACACAAATCATCTACCTCATTGATGCTGATTGGCTATGTGTAATTCCCATGGGGGATTCCTATTGATTGATGATTAGTTCGCGGGAATAGGTGTTCTAAAAATAGCCTGACCCGGTCACAGGTCGTCTCACAAACCCAGTATGGTAGATGGAGGCTCCTACTTATGGGCTCCTGTAAGTAATCATACGATTTCTCGTTCAATTTGGGATAATTCGCACTCGTGTGTTTTTCAAAAGAGCTCAAATTGCACTCGACCTACGGTCTCGTGCAATTTGAACTCTTCATCGCCAACAATTCCGGTCATCTTGAGCCCGCGACGAACAGCGGTCTTCCCCAATCGAATAATGACAATCGCGAACAAAAATACAAGGCTTGACTGGGAAGCGAGCAAATCAAGGGAAATAAAAGTGTACGTTCTGAAGAAAATTAATTTGCCAAGATTGAATAGCATTCTACTACTCCTTGTACGTTATTGTAACTAATAAAAATTACGAAAATATAAATTTCTACCATTCGATTTAAACTAGTCGATCGACGTTTATATCGTCCATACTGTCTCTGTAAATTTGGATAAAAACGTGCGAAAGTGCGAAGTTCCAAGTCTAATTGTGGAAATATAAATGACTCTGTTCAATTTGCCAAACTGGCTATATAAAGTAAACATACCAGTAAGGATATTCACGAAAGCTTATCTAGATTAGAGATAATTACAGCATTGCTTGTTGACTTTGAAAATGCTCCATTATCACCAAATGAGAACCCCAAATGTCCGCTTCCGATGGGCAAACTATAGTGAAGTTTGAAGTCGAAACTTTACCGAAAATCGTCATGTTTGGAACCCAAATGAAGCTCAGTTATCCATCTTTCATTTGCCGTAAAGATCCATGGGATAGCTGTTAAAGCACAGGGATACCGTCGCAAGTAAGTTAGATTTATCCAAGTCCGGGCCTGAGGGCGCTTGGGCTCCCTGTGCTATTGATCAAAATCGTCAAACCGAGTTAGTATTTCGCTTCTAAAATGTTTCTTCGATAATGTTGGGCTCTAAATATACCTAACACATACAGTTTGGTAGTTGTTTGAATGTCCAACGGTGTTTAATTAACTAAAGGAGCCTTATTTAACCTGTTTTGGAGCGAATTTTTACTGATAAGAGTGATCAATCGAAGTCTATGTTCCGAAGGAAAGCCGCTGAGTGAATTTCGGATGACCGGAATAGTTGGCGATGTTGAAAAACACACTCGTGCGAATTAATCCCAAATTGAACTCGAAACCGTATGATTACCTATACTTATTGTTATTATTATTATTATTATTATTATTATTATTATTATTATTTTTATTTTTATTATTATTATTATTATTATTATTATTTTTTTATTATTATTATTATTATTATTATTATTATTATTATTATTATTATTATTATTATTATTATTATTGTTATTATTATTATTATTATTATTATTATTATTATTATTATTTCATTTGGTTCTTTATTTCATTCGTTCCATTCAATCATTTGCGTGACTGCTTGTAGTACACCATTTACATTCATATTGCTGATATATATATCTGTCTTTCTTTCTTATTCATTTATTTAATTAGATCTTATTGTTTATTGCCTTTCCATACCATGACCACATTATGCAATCTTTCTCTATTAAGTGGCCTAGCTAGTTTAGCTTTTTAGTTAGTCTAGGCCACACTGTACCTAAGAGAGTGGTTTTCATTAACCCGTGAAACAAAGTGTACTAATTAGAGGTGTAATAGTCAGATAAACACAATAGAAAACAAAATAATTAGAGTGAAGTAGTGCTAAATACGCTAAAGTGTATTTCACGGGTTTATGAAAACCACTCTAATGTTTCTCTTCAATCTTTTTCTATATTATTTATAATCTATGGCAATAATTATGTAATAGCCCTTCCTTAAATTTATATTATTGTAAACATTGTAAATATCAGATGATGTAAATTGTATTTAATTGTCGACTATAAATAGATTGTAAATATGTAACATTTGTTTATATGGTACCAAATAAAGTATATATATATATAATATGTACACCTGTTTTCAAAAACGCTGTCCATTTACAAAATACAAAATAGTAAAATAGTAAAAAAGAATTGATTAGAGAAACAATTAGCCAGAGTTCTGCATGATTGAATTTCTTTTGTCTCTGTAGTTAATTCCATTCTACTATTTTGTATTTTGTAAATGGACAACGTTTTTGAAAACAGGTGTATGAGTAGAATAAAGATAAATAGGTGTTAATGTTCAACGATGAACTCCCAATAAAAGGATCCTCCAGGATTCACAGTCTGCACTCCAATATGTATATGTAGCATAAGTATTAAGAAGAGGCAGGCAACTTCTGATTGTCCAACAAGCTTAATGTAAACGGGCCGAAGGGCCGAAACGTTTACATTAAACTTGTTGGACATTCAGAAGTTGCCTGCCTCTTCTTAATCCTAATGCTTCATATATATAATATGTATGTATATGTGCAAAATGTAAAGACAGAGACAAAAGTTGTCACGCTCGAGTATGTATATGTATGTATGAAAATTAAGGAAGCCATTCACATCCTTTGGGAAAAGCCCTCTTTAAATCAACAAGTCTCTCATGTAAATTTAAAACTTTCACTGTAATCACACACTTCAATGTTCTTTTGTTCTTCATACTGATATACTATATATAAGCTCATACACTGTATAGATCACTCATTAAATTACCGATGATGGAAGCAGCACTGCCGAAACATGTTTACATTAAAAATTGTCGTAATCTTTATCGAATTATTGACGAAGCTTCTGCTCTCAAGACCATTTGGATATGTATGTATGTAGTTAACAAAGTAATTTGCATTTGCTGTCTGATGTCTGTTGTTGTTATTACTTTTCTGTAAGAAAATCAATCAAGACATCACGACTCATATAATTAACACTTATTGACTGGGACCGAGGGAAACAGTATGTTTTGTGGTCCCGAGACCGCGAATGTTTCCCGAGGTGGAGCTGCTAAGTGTTTTGTTATATACCAACTGTCAAAGAACAACAAAAATATCTAACTACGAACAAACATTTTTTATTCCAAATCTGATCTTTATGAACGACGAACTCACAAATTACAGTTACTGAAAAATTTTCCGTTCATACTAAAAAAAGCCAAAGCTTGTACATTACAGTAATAAACTGTCAAAAATATAACTTTCAAAGGGCAATATAAGCTACTTTGAGTTGAAATTGAATGAGATATTACAATTTTGAAATGCCCCAGTTCCAAATTAAAATAAAGGTTAATTCACGTCGGGCCCATACAGCCAGAAAAACGCCGGGATTAATGTAGCATGCCGCCATATTGGACGGGCGGCAAATTTGGGAGACTGAGGACGAATTTGTCGAGTGCAAAACGACTTCTCTTTCGGAGCCTCGTATGTCGATCGTATTTCTCCGAAGAAAAATCGGAAGACAGGAAAAGACGAAGCCTTCCTTGCTGTCTATTTTGGTACCAAACACGAAGGGTAATTATTGAAAAGCGATATTTTTACGATTATTGTTTTCGCTTGGTTTTGAAAATCTGAAGATTTTGATTTGAAGGGCATATTTTGACTCTTGTTTTATTTTCACCGTGTTAATTATTTTGTAAATGAAATAAACGTAGTTTGAATCCTCGATAATTGTGTGAAGTCGCCTTCTTTTTAGTTTTTTGAAATTCTTTTTGGATTTTCTGTGCTGAGCGATTGTTTTTGGTCAATTTTCACTATGTTGACTGTAAGTTTCAACGCTGCCGCGTATTCAAGTCGTCGCTTTTACCAAGAGAAAGGGCATCATAATTTATCAAAAACACTGCCGATAGAAAAGTCTATGAGGGAAGAATTATAGTGGCAAAGAAAACAAACAGAGTTAGAAGCCAAGTAGTAATGGTAAGGGAAATATTCTTCATCTTATGTCAGTGGAAGAGGTATAACAATGCTAGTCCTAGATCTCGTGTGCTGTACGTAGGTTGTGACATGTGAAATCAATGTTTTGTATTTCAGAATTAGTAAGCTTAAGCTTATATGATTTAAGCTTAAGCTTAAGTATGTTATATCCGTAATCTTAATATTGTTTTTCAGCCATGCAGCTTAACTTTAGGCCGTGTCATTATACCAACTGGCCCACACCAAGGAAATGAAGGACAATATGAAGGTGTATTGATATAGGTGTCTTGATTGTAAAATAAGAGAGTATGCATGTAATGTGCATGCATGTAAACAATTGAACTGTAAAGAATGATGAATGTACTGTGTATATGTGAACTTGTAGAAACAGTAGGCTGGTTGGTTGGTACAAGATGTTTATTAGAAGCTCTCTGGATAGGATTGCATCGGTCTTTCCTGGTTAACTATGGTTTGTTGTTCTCAAGTCATGGTTCGACTCTCAACTGAACTTAACAAATGACTGAAGTGAAGTTTCAACTGTCCACTGTACACATGACTGAAGTGAAGTATTGTGTGTACTCTCTGAAGTGAAGTACTGTGTGTACTCTCTGAAGTGAAGTGCAACCTCTTTGTGCACTATATTTATAATGGCAATACGTCAACATATGCTAATATGCTATACGTCAGAATAATACATAACTAGGCGTATCAATAGTTGAAGTAATCCCAAAAGTACAGGTTTATAAGTAATCTTTTCAATACGATTTCTATGGCTATTGAAAGTATCGTGAATCTGGATAATAATAGAATACTGAAATCTGAGTATACTTCGATAGTTATCAAACTACATGAGTTTGAAGACTCGAATTCTGTAACTTATTATCTTAGTAAACATGATACGTGTCTTTGTGCTTTGTTCTCTACTGCGCAAGACATAAGAGTTGTTATTGAAAGTTGTTGACGCAATCTTGCTGGGAAATATATCAGCTGTGTTGACACTTATTAGATTAGATTTGTACTTGTGAATTAAGCTTAGAATATTGGACGTACGTGTTAATTGAACTGTTGTTTGAGAACTTATTGGATTATTCCAGATATGACTTTTGACGTGTTACTATGGTAACTAGCTTACTAGAATCCAGTGGATTCTATATTGTAGATAATCTTAGTTTCTTGTATGAAATATGAATATGAGCTTCTCTACATATATTTGATATACTATAGTTTGCCAATAGACTTGTGATCGAATTACAATTTTATTGAAATAAAACTGTTTATCTTATATTGTCATTTAATTTATATTAAATGAGTGATTCATAAATACCAATATGATAGTCTGAAAAAAATACTACAAACATGCTGACATTCTTACATGTATATAAGTTATATAACTATTGTTCACAGTGAACAGTGATACCAACACTTAGCCTGGTTTATAACTATATACTCTTTTAAATAATTCCACAGTTATGTAGTGACAAAGGTGACGTTGGTATCGATTGGTGTCCAGTTATTATTTGGTTACATGTAAAGTTCTGTATCCTGTGATTTTTTTTTTCTACTCACCCAGGACTGCGGTAGCGAGTAGAAAAAAATCCCTGGGTAAAAGTTCTGCAGAAATATCATACCTCATGGTTTAAGTATATGACAAGTTTTTTTAAATAATGGTATTAAACACTATAATTTAACTCACATATAACAGCATAAATGGAGTACATTTTAAATAATTGCATTACATTTACTACCATTACATAGAATACATTGGATACTAGAGCACATGCAAACACTTAAGCCATGCAACTACATGTAAATAGTATTTTGTTAGTACTAAATACTGACATTTATATTGTTTTCTACTACATTGTTTAATTAGTGCTAAGTACAAAATGTTGCATGGTTTTAGTGTCTAATCTATTGTTAAATACTAAATAAATAAAATACAGTGTCCTTATTTTCAACCACTTTCAAAGTCTGAATATACAGGTCATCTTACCTTTGCCAATTTCTAAAATAACTCATATTATGAACCATGGGCTAATTTTTTTATCAGTACTCAGAATTCTTCTAAGTTGTTCATTTGACTGTAAGCTACAGACAGGGTTTCCCCTTAGTCCATAACAGACAATGAGATTGAATTCAAGATTCATTGGAGACATGATGGCAACTTTCTGATATGCAGTCTAAACAATAGCATTAATTAATTAAAATATTAGTTGTAGTTTAAAATGATCCCTTGGTTCAATTTAAATTAAACCAGTTCAATTTAAATTAAACCGGTTCGATTTAAATTAAACCGGTTCAATTTAAATTAAACCAGTTCAATTTAAATTAAACCGGTTCAATTTAAATTGAACTGCATATTTGGAATTTTAGAGGGGGAGGGGGGAAGTCCTAAAAAGAACTAAATAATTTTCACTAAGAACAACTAAATAATGTCTTCCCTAATGTACTAACCCTAATTATACTTGATCCGGTTCAATTTAAATTAAACCAGTTCAATTTAAATTAAACCAAAGATAATTTTAAACTACAACATATGACTGGGGCAAAAATAAGTACCGGTATTATTGCAGCAGTATGGCGCAAGCATCACCACCTTTAATGATTTACATACATGTATGTCTGTTGCATACTATTGTTTTAGGTTGAGACAGAAATATTCAAATACTTTTGACCTTGCTTCTTGTCACACAGTGAGACCTACATAATGAAACTTATCATCACACTCTAAAATGCACTCTAACGTTCATGTAAGTTCAGAAAGTTTGTACGTGTAAGTCAGATCAGTCACCTGAACTCAGAAGTGGAACACATAAACAGAGAGAGAAGGCTAGTAACCAATAATTATTGTACGTTATTAATTAGTATTATTGTAGTATTATTGTGTTTGCTCCATCCATGTGTACATGCATTTACATGTACTTGGTTACTCCTTATTTGTATTCGTTAAGATAAATTACACACTACTCTTCTGATCATAACAGCAACTAAATTTTAATGGAGATCAGAATAGGATTGGCCAAGTTTGGACATTGTTATTGTCCTGCAAATACATTATAATCTCTTGTGAATTTTGCTTAGCTACATGTACCACCTTCACTCTTGGTCAGGAAGAAATGGTACTGATAATGTTGGAAACAATAACACAGATCATGTACATGTACCTCAGTTGGATAAATTATAAGTTTTGTTGAAAATATATAAACAAAACTCCAATGCATGTAATAATTTAATTATATATTTTCAAAGATCATACAAGTATGTACACTCAAGTTCTTGACGTCGAGGTTCTAGAGTACCTAAAAGAAAATATATATAACATTGTAAAAACCACTCATATCACTCAATGCCTAATTGATTGATTTCTTTGATTAATTTTATTTAGAGGTAAACAATGTATAATCTGTGAGGGCATTATTTTATATTTATGTAGCATTTTGCTCGATTATCTTACATTTACAATAGCAAAATATTTTACTGATGAGTCAAACGTCACAACATAAAAGCCCTAAAATTACTTTAGGGCGTAAATAAAGAAATATATATTTATTTCAGCGAAACTTAATAAGCTTACCATCTAATCGAGTGTTCTTCTGTTGCTTTTTCCTTCAAAATATCCGCCATCGAGGCCTTTTCCTCTCACAACCATCTCCAAAATCGAACTTATCTAATGTCTCCCCTTTTCTTCACCAAAATTATCTTTTTCTCGTTAATTTCCTCGTCAAATTCGCCGAACAAATGCTCTAAAACATCACCGCATGTTTATACAGGCCGCCATTTTGTTCTACGTTCACTTGCCTGGCGAACACGGCGATGTTTGAAACTTGTGGGCCCGACGTGGTTCTCCACAGTATTTATAGATGATTGTTGGACCACTGGTGGTCCTGGAAAGTCAAACTGACTGCTAGACAGTTCAAATGTAGGGCTATCTGGAGGATCAACAGTTACTTCATGTGATTCTTCACTTCTTGCGTCATGGGTTTGTTGTTCATTTGGTAATCCACAGGCTAAACCAAGGGCGTCTGATATTTCCCTTTGCTTGTTCTCGGATAGACGTCGAGAATAAGACCTTATGCTGGCCTCGGATTTGTGCCCTGAGACTCTCATAATATGTCTTGCTTCAAAGTTACAGTGGTCCAAAACTGTTAAGGCAGTGGCTCTTAGGCTGTGATTTGTGTACTGTTTAGACAAACTTACAGTTTTGGACAGTTCTTTCATAAAGTTCCCAATGGTTTTTTTTCCGAGTGGTACTCTGCTATACCATGACTCGCATGACTCAGTCTCGCTTGGTATGTCTTTTGGTCGTTGCCAAAGAAACTCTAATTCCGGGTGTAGTTTGGAAAGATAAAGCTCGAAGGACCTCACTGGGCACAGTATAGGAGGGACATTTGGAGCCTGGTGGATGGTGGAGGGGTGGATAAGAATGGTGGTGGGTGGATAAGAATGGTGGTGGGTGGATAGATACTGGGAAAAGGGTGGATGAATTAGCTATGCAGAAAAAGGGGTGTGGCAGGTTTGTTATTGTTTTTATAAACCCTCTATTGTGCTGCTTTGGCGTCTATTATCTCCTCCAACGGTACAAAACGGTTGAGGCAAATTTGAATTTCCACTCATTGAAAACACCAAGCCAAGAAGATCAATCAAGTTTAAAAGTAGCTGAGAATATGTGGATTCAGAAACATATAATCGTTGATGAAGTAGAAGCTTTGGAGAGAGATGAAGCGTGCCATCAATTCTCTGTGATGTTGAATTTAATCTTCGCTGGATTGATGAAAGATCAAATCAAGCATGAAATGGTTAAGAACTGCCAAGGCTTTGTTCAGCCAAGCAAGCATCCCAAAATGGATCTAGAAACCTTGGACCGTTATTATGATGATGCAGTCCAAGAAATAGATTATCAAGAAGTATGGGAAACGGCATGCGATGTTTCTCATTTCATGAACATTCAACTCCACGATTCTTGGAAACGTTATCTACCAGAACTGCCAAAACTCGCAAGAACAACGATCCACCTGGCTTTCATTGAACTCGAAAAGTGGCCTCGATCGAAGCTCACCTCTCACATGTGTAGTGAGTTCTATTCTCTACCATGGAAATATGAACTTGTATTATAAAGCTTATCCTTACCCAGGTTCTATTCATTTTAACTTTGTAAAAGAAGCAGAAAAAGAAGAAGAACTAAATTAATTTTCTGTACCAGAACATTGGGAGGAAGAAATCCCAAAGCAAGAAAACTGTATCCAAGAAAATATGTTTTCAAACCAAAACACAATCCTAATCAAGAAAACCTAGCTAAATAACTCTTATATTTGCTATTTGTTAAACTTGATCAAATTGAATGTAAATATTCAGTATACTGATTTTGTAATAAAATTCGTTATACACCTAAACGACTTTAACTTGTTGTGAATATTATATTAATTCGTAAGTTTAAGAGCAAGCGTTATTCTTTCACAAACTTTGGTAATTGCTTGGAACTGTTTTCCGTTATTGTTTTAAAACAAATTGATTTCAAAAGGATGCGCGCAATTTGAATAATTAGTCACAGTTCTCCTGAGTTCATATATACCATAGCTCAAGCAATATAAAAACATGCGATTAGATATATTTGTGTGAATATTTCCCATGCTATGAAGTCGGATTTGACAATAAAAACATTGACAAAAGGTTGGATTTCAACAAGAAGTTTATTTAACCATTGCAAAGTAAGAATTACATGAGTTGACGAAGCTACATTTCAATCATAGTTTATTTACTTGTACACAGGATAATGGTTCGCATTGTGTTCTAGAATAGGCTGTTTGTAGAAGAGTTTATTCAGCAAGTACTTTCGTTGATTTATAGCTGCCTCAGTTGCTTCTTCCCATCCAAAGCCTTCTGTGTCCATAAGACTTTGTTTTGTCGCCATTACTTTTCGATATTCAGCATTTTTCTTTAATCCGTGTATCCATTTGAGATATTCAAATAAAACAGCTCGTAGCTCTTTTCTGTATGTCGGTACCAAGTCGTTACTGGCTTTGATTTTAGCAGTTTCTGCATTTTCGCCAGCTTGTTCATAATTATCAACTAAATGTTGCCATTTGTTCTCATGGCGTTCTATTGCTTCTGTCTGAATCCGTTGCCACACACTTTCTTCAACTCCATCATGACTATCGTTTGAAGATTCCGATGTTGTTGTTTCCTGAGAATGAATTCCAACTGAACCTTCACTTTACTGATTACTATCTAAACTGGATTCTTCATCCTGGCAATGAGCGGACATGGTGGCCTTGTCAGTTTTCTCCCTCTCTCCTCCGACTGTTATGGCCCCTTATATATACATTTAACACAGGCGTGGTCACCAAGCAAAGGAACATCATTCACCATGATAAATAAGCCTCTACCTCAACTAGTGTTCCAAGTATCTATTCATCCACCCATGCGTGTATGTTTACTTGGTTTTATGGTAGATGCAATTATACTCAAATGAAAGTTGTCTTGACAATGCGGACACATTCTTTCATCGTTTTTGGTCTACTTCATGGGTTAGCCATTTTGCGCCAACTTTATATCCTTTTTTGCTGTAGGATGATTTCCCTCTCTTTTTAAAACTATTCTTGTGGGATTGTATTTTTTTATCCAAATCACGATCTCTCAAGTAAGTATAAAACTTGCATTCTATTTCGTTTTGCCTCTGTAACACATCGTCAAAGCTCTTCTGTACACATGTTTTTTGTTCTTTTCCTATGTATTCTCTTATCTCTTGACCTTGAAGTATATTGCATAATCCCATTTTACTCGTGTTCAATTGCAACCATTTCTTTCTTTCCTCTTGTTCCATATGATGCACTTGGTCTAAATGATTTGCCAACCTAACAAGATTGGTGCTGGTGCAACCAAACACTGGACAATTTCTATGAGTGCGACCCATTTCTCACTCAAGGATGCACTCCCTACGGTGACTCGAACCAAATGATTTTCTAGCGGATTATGGTGTCAACTATAAGGCCCGAAGTGGCCCTAGAATGTGGCCCGATAAGGCCCGATGTGGCCCGATAAAGGCCCGATAAGGCCCGGAATGGCCCGATAAGGCCCGATATGGCCCGATATGGCCCGATATGGCCCGATATGGCCCGAAATGGCCCGATGGCAGTCCACCCCGCTATACACATGGGGTTTTTTTCTGGGGTGACATTTTAGCTACCTAGTCCTCACATATTAAAAATTACCTAATAACTCCCTTCAAATATATTTGTGAGGCTAGGCAAAGCGAAATGTCGCCCCAGAAAAAAAACGAGAGACCACAAAACACACTGCTTTCCCTCGGTCCCAGTCAATAAGTGTTTTGTTATATACCAACTGTCAAAGAGCAACACTGAAAAAGATGTAACTACGAACAAACATTTTGTATTCCAAATCTGATCTTTAATTTATGAACGACGGACTCACAAATTACAAACTCCCATCGCACAGAATCCTATTGTCTTTTGGGACATGTACTTACAGTCGAACTATTTCTAAAGGCGTCATTAATATGCATGAAATAACGCGATAGAAACCCTGTCTACCCAGTGAAATACTATCAATGGATCAACGGCTCTTCTAGAAATCAACATTTACACGAACGTCATGCCTTTATAATATGCTTTTTGCTGGTTTTTGAGAGGTTTTGCGTATTAGTTATTCAAATGACAACAACAAACGAC
Source organism: Actinostola sp. cb2023 (assembly GCA_033675265.1). Lineage (NCBI taxonomy): Eukaryota > Metazoa > Cnidaria > Anthozoa > Actiniaria > Actinostolidae > Actinostola > Actinostola sp. cb2023. Next base: position 1,651 of record JAUJYZ010000484.1, on the reverse strand, counting down.
TTGAAGACAAAAGCCGAATTGATTACTTCGTAGTTTGTCATCGCATACACTATAAACTCGTCAAAATCTTACTTAACAACTGAACTTACACTTTATATATGCTTTCAAATGATAGGTATTGCGTACTTGATCGCTAAAAACGTCGGACAATTTTGAGTCCGCTCTTTTTCGTCACTTGCCAACCTGGTACTATGGACCTTTCGCTCGGACGTCATCAGTTGTGTAGCGAGTACTGAACAATATGGCGACCAGTGGAGTTCGAGATCGAAATGGAGAGTTTTGTGTTGCTGGAGGCCCGGCAAATGTTAACTGTTACTAACAATAGTTTAGTACCAGGTATATCCATGCATATACGTTCCCTTCGGATGAAATTGTACGCCGAAAATAGACAAAATTTATTCAAAAAACATCGGCCATCGTTCAAGGCCTTCAAGAAACTTCGGTGTTGTGTTTGGTACACTTCGGTCTTCAGCCAACAGTGTTTTATCCGCCGCTTGGATCTACTTGGAATCGATAGTCAGCTGAATCGTTGGATGTCTCGTTGAGTAGGCGTTTATATAAGGTTTCTATTCCAACAATCGACACTGCAGTTATCGGCTACTGACCTGACGATTTCGACCTGACTTCTCTCGTCGTGACAAAGAGAAAAGTGAATAATTTACTCATCACACCAGTCGAATGATTGCATGTAAGCATTGTGTAAAGAAAAACTAAAATCATGCGAAGACTCCAAATAAACAACAGCTTATTTGAGAAGAAAAGTACGCCAACTTAAAGAGGTGAAGTAATGTAAGTAAGGTATTATAAACGAATTAACAAGTTTTCACATGTTTATTTCTTATCAATCCCATCAATGTTGTTCTAGCTGGAACGGACCTTTACTGCGCACTGCAGTCCCTACTCACTGACTTTTGTAAGCTATTAGTACTATACTTTATCGATGACATGGACTGCGAAACACCACGACAATCCAAGGTATCCAGTGAATTTTCAATCAATATAAAATATTGATATGAACCATGCACATATTACATGTACAAGAATAATTCGTTGTTCTGTAACTTCAACATGCAGAAGACTGGCTCTTCAATGTGTTAATGTATTATTTATGATATATTGTTGAACTAAGTTATTAACTAACAGTGATAGAGTTGAGACAATAGTAGAACCATGGAATATTCGACTAGCACTAAAATGGGTATATACATACCAGGTATATATATATTCTATCTTCACGTGAAGACTATTTCTGGTTTATTGTATGTACTCCCAATTAGTTTTTGCCTACGAATGACATTGAGGTATCTTTTCTCTAGATTATGTACTTGGATGACTTCAGGAACCTGATACAGTTTCAGCTATCTGTAGATGCTCGCAATGAAAACTTTTAAAAGAAGGTATGTTGCCATGGTACCAAGCCATTGAACATGCCGAGCCGCAAAACAACAACAAAATCAATCAAGCGCACATTTTATTTCCACAAGGTACATGAAACAAGAATAAATATACCACTAATATAACAATGCTAATAACTACACAGATAGAGAGCAAACACTAAACGTGACCGTGAAACAGTGCTAACTTTAATTAGCAGTTAATTAAGAATGTTATTTATTATTATTATTATATTTATAATTAGTGATTGTAATAA